>CM033641.1:197483632-198035152 GCA_019512145.1 Engystomops pustulosus
TTTAAGACTGGCATTTTGAAGGTCAATCCTAAAATTGCCCTTGTCAGGGCTCTAGTGCTATGATCTACTAAGAGAAATTAAACTAGATTGGTATATACAGGCGCAAACTCTGCCAAGTCAACCTGTTTAGACCAGGTCTGACCTGGTACTATAGTCTCCATAGGTTTTTGGGAGAAGGCTTTAGTAAATACAACGGGCTGGGATGTTCATACCCTAACCCCACCTCCTGGAAAAGCCTTAGAACTGGCGCTATATGCAGATTTGTATGCCTTCTCAGCAAGAAAACTGGTGGGAAAGGCATAATAAATATAGTTTACACTTATTGGATATTTATTATAGACTTCCTTCCTACAAGCTTTTGGCTCCATCAAACCATTCAGGCAGCAAAGCACCTGTATATCATGCACTCCTGATCTCATATACACATAGCCTCCCATCCTTCTCCCATCGTAATTATCTTCTATTATCTTCATATTAAAGAAGACACCAAAGACTAGAGGAACATTTTGTATTCTGTTTCTTGTAATTATTTAAATGAATTATGGTAATTATAACAATAGTTACCATATATAACTACTGTTTAAGTAGAAATGTCTAAAAGGAAATCTACCATCAAAATCAAGCATGATAATCCAGGGGCACTTAATCATATATCCAAGCATAGTGACTGTGGTAATCTTCTTATATGTATATCAAATTTCAAAATTATGCTACTGAGTCTGAATAGCTCCTGAAGGGTGTTATCAGAGCCGTCAGACCTGCAGATCTACAGGCTGTTATAGTGTGCAGGAGCACTCCCCCCACTATTTCCTGATGTTCTGAGAGAGCAAGCTTTCCATGCCACAAACCTCCTAGCAGTCCTATTTCTGTTTGTGGCTTGGGCTGTCTATGTCAGACTTTATGGACTGTGAGCCCCTGAGTTGAGCATGTTGCCTCAGATAGTAATAAATGCTGATTGTCTAATTCCCAATAATATAGATTGATACATCTGCCACGTTTCCTTTTCCTTTTTTGGGTTTTCTGTTTCAGACAGTTATGGCTCACGGCTGCTACCTGACTAATGAAGAGCTGGACATATTTAGAGAGAGGGGTGCTGCAGTATCACATTGCCCTAATTCAAATATTTCGTAAGTTCATTTCTTTATACATAAATAGAAGCAATTTATGACTTAAAATTACCATTAAATGTATTCCTGAAATGTTAGCCGCAGATTTAAAATATAAAATCTATAGAATGTCATGTTTACTTGAATGTTATAACATGTTTTGATAATGTATTTTATTATGTCTTTCATGGTGATTAGGTAAGAAAAGCTAGAATTTAATTCATTTATCCATTCTGTTACCTTTAGATTGTGCAGTGGTCACCTTGATGTTCGAAATGTTCTAAACCACAGAGTTAAAGTGGGTCTTGGGACTGGTAAGACATGTAGATAAGAATTTTATGAAAAGCATACTCTATCTATCTATCTATCTATCTATCTATCTATCTATCTATCTATCTATCTATCTACTTATGGAAAGATCCAGCGGCACTATCTGGTTAGTTTGTAGTGGGTGCAGGCGTCTTAAGATCGGGCCTCAGATCCTCTGGTAACAAAAAATCCAAAAAATGAGCAGCACTCCGGATGTGTGAAGAAACTTGATTCTTTTTTATTCCATACTGAGTAATAACAGCAACGTTTCGGCTCAAGAGAGCCTTTTTCATGCCGTTTTTGAAGTGAACATGGTGGATATAAATACACATACAAATGGTCACATGACCGACAATTCTCCACCCACCAAATTTACATATTTGTGGTAAGAGTATACAAAAATACCTAAAATTCATGCTAAATACAACAATTCATGATACTGGTATGCATATAATAATGGATCCATACCTTGATCCATATAATAATGGATCAAGGTATTTTCTATTTGTTCATCTTTTACTGGTACAACAATGAGTAATCTTTGTGAAAAAATTTGTCGGTAATTTATATATTTTGTTTCTATTCATAGATAGTACGAGCCCACCTCAGATGTCTCCCCGCTGGAACTCCGAATTTTTTCCGCATACATCTTTTTTCATCATCCAGCCTGCTGCCTGATACATTCATTGTAACAAAGATTGCCAAGTGTCGCATCAATCCATAAGTAAGGGGGTCCTAGCCAGAGGTTTCGCAGTTATTACTGTACCAGCGTCCCAATAGGGGAGGGAGTAGTAATAAAGGGTGCCCCGCATGGTTTGTGGATTGCACCCGATATAATACTCCCAGCTGAACAATGGTTTCCCTGGGAAGGGTTAACCCTTGTCCAACAAACCCCGGTCCGCAGCTGTTATTACAGCACCCCTTCTTCCTCACAAAGTGGCTGTACCCCCGTATAATACTTGTTATTTTTCCAGGATTTGCAACTTGACATACATAAATCCATTACTAAGCAAGCACCTGGGTGCGTATTTTTAACATTCCGGCAATGACTACAATTGTTTATTGTTCTGTTACCATGACGCCGTTCACGGAAGCTTGACCCCAGAGCGCATGCGCACAGGGGCATGGAGAGAGTGCATTCCATGATGCGTGTCACAGCGTCTGCTATGCGGTTCCTCCAAATCAAGCAGGCTACTAATGAATCGGAGAGTACAGCAACTTGGGGAGACACCTGAGGTCCCTACACGGAGGCTTGGTCAGTACACTGGAGCACTTTATGCACTTTATGCACTTTTTTCTACAACTTGGATTTGCAAGGCATGTACTCCCGTTTATACAGGGGAGTGTGACATGCGGTTTGCCACAATTTTCATATATGTTCACTTGATCCATTATTATATGCATACCAGTATCATGAATTGTTGTATTTAGCATGAATTTTAGGTATTTTTGTATACTCTTACCACAAATATGTAAATTTGGTGGGTGGAGAATTGTCGGTCATGTGACCATTTGTATGTGTATTTATATCCACCATGTTCACTTCAAAAACGGCTTGAAAAAGGCTCTCTTGAGCCGAAACGTTGCTGTTATTACTCAGTATGGAATAAAAAAGAATCACGTTTCTTCACACATCTGGAGTGCTGCTCATTTTTTGGATTTTTTATCTATCTATCTATATATACAGTGGGGAAATAAATATTTTGACCCAGGACAAAATCGCAAGTTTTCCCACCTACAAAGAATGGAAAAGTATGTTATTTCTTTTGCAGGAACACTTCAACTGTGAGAGGCAGAATAAAAAAAAACAAAACAGAAAAACATATTGTGTGATTTTTAAATAATTAATTAGCATTTAATTGCATGAAATAAGTATTTGATCCCCTACCAATTAGCAAGAATTCTGTCTCTCTCAGTGCTGTTAGTTTTTCTTTAACCCCTATAGCTATGTCACACGTCGGCTGCAGTTATTTGGAGAGGGCTCACAGGATGAGCCTTCTCCATACCTGGTTAGTGTTTGCTGCATATTGCAGCAAACAACCACTGGTAACAGACACCATCAGTGCTAGTTTTGCCAGCGGCGATAAATAGCTGGTGGCGCATTTGCCCCACCATCTTGGCTTTGGCTTTGATCATCGTTCCCTGACGATCTCATCTGTCTCCATAACAGCCTTGGGTGTTTGTAAGACCCGAGGCTGTAAGATATCTGTGCCAGTGGTACATGATATGGCAGAGGTTCAATCAGACAACCTAGTGTTAAAGTACCCTAGGGGGTCTGAAAAATAGTAAAAAAAAAATAGTTAACATTTTTTTTCAAATCACCCCTCTTTCCCCAGAATTAATATAAATACAAATAAACAGTAAAAATCATAAACCTGTTAGGTATCACAGTGTACCAAAATGTCCAATCTATCAAACTAATTAATAACGGTTATTCCAGGCATTTAACCCTGTAATGGAAAATAGCAGGAGAAACACCAGATAACAGTCTATCTTCATCGGTCTGGGGCTTCATGCAAGATCTCACCTCATGGGGTAAAGATGATTCTGAGAAAGGTTAAGAATCAGCTCAGAACTACACAGGAGGACCTGGTTAATAACCTGAAGCAAGCTGGGAACACAGACTTAAAGATTACCATTAGTAACACACTACGCCGCCATGGATTGAAATCATGCAGGGCTTGCTACGTTTTCCTGAAGATCTGTATGGAGGACTGGGTCAAAATTCCTGCTACAGTTTGTGCAAACTTGGTCAAGAAATACAGGAACCTTTCTTGTCATTTGTTTCTGTACCAAATATTGCGTTCTGTGTTTCTATGGGATGAAATACTTATTGCATGCACTAAAATGCTAATTATTTATGTTAAAAGATTTTGTCTCTCACAAGTGTACCTACAATAAAAATAACAGACCTCTCCATTCTTTAGGTGGGAAAACTTGCAAAATCAGCATGAGATCAATGACTTATTTCCCCCACTGTATATGTGTATATTTGGTATAGTATATGTAAATTACATCAGTCTATGTCTTTTCAGAGGGCATAACTGAAATAATTCATGTAAGAAAAGATTAAAATCTAGATATAATGTCTCCTTTAGATGTTGCTGGCGGGTATTCCATATCATTACTTGATGCTATACGGAAATCAATAGAAACTTCAAAAATTCTTTTCATGGAAAGATCAAAAAACGATTGGGATACTAATGACATAGAAAGCTTTCAGAAGGGAAATATGACCCCAAATGGAATAAATCGAGGTGCTGAAAATATACCAATAACACCTGAAAAAAATCCTAACGTTTTAAGTTACAAGGATGCATTCCGACTAGCAACTCTTGGAGGAAGCGAAGGTAAGTTCTATTTCAAGTAGCATCTATCCTGAAAATCTGGTACACATTAAGTGCATATAATAAGTAGTGGCTCACAAGGGGTACACATATAAATATAACAAAACATTACAGAGTAATAACATAATGAGATGAAACAATCAGGGACAAAGAAGACTATTTTAGTTGCTCATATCTACCAGGCCAATGCAAACGTTGCTTCCATTTTATAGAACTAGAACAGATCTGCTCTGCTGATAGAAAATTGTCACAATTTCAAGTATTTCAAGTCCTATACAAATGCTATTTATCAGCGAAGATGTGTTATAGAAGAATACTAATTATAGTAGATACAATTCTTATTATTTCAATTTCTTTACAGCATTAAGCATTGACCACATGACAGGGAACTTTGAGGTTGGTAAGGAATTTGATGCACTTTTGATCAACCCCGATGCCAAAGACAGTCATTTTGAAGTTTTTTCTCATATCCCTAAAGAGGTATTAATTTTTGCATTTTTTATTCTACATTTCACTCTGAAACTTGCAATTTACTTTAGGTATTTAAGCAATAGCTGTCATGAATGAATTCTAGTTGTGCCAAGTTAGGACATGCCCGAAGGTGGCCCTTATAGGATTCCTGTTAGTTCTGTCTAACAGACTTTATGTATTGGTATATTGACTTTACCAATGCATTATAGAAGCAATCAAAATCAAAAATCATTGACCAAACAATAAAAAACTTTCTTTTCATTGGCAGGGAGCAGCACAAAATTGAATTAAAGGACATCTACTATCAGGTTTACTGATGGTAGATGTCCAAACTTGCTCATCCTTTGGTAACATCTTTGATATCTTCAGGGACGTCCAGATTAATGTAAAAAAAGTAGATGATCCGCAGGCACTCAGACTACGTCACCGGAGTGCTTCTCAGCTCCGCCATATGATTATTTATGCACTCTCCTTACTATGTACTTTGCTACTTTGTCACAATGCCTTGCTCTGTGGCAACAGTAAGGCAGTAGAGTCCTGAATTTGGCTGTAAATTTGGGGTTCACCACTAAACTAACAGCAATCTCAGGAAAGGTATAGACTATATTTTTAAGCATTTTATCTTTAAGGTTAAATATCACCTATTTACACCTAAAACCATGCTTCCTGTATAATATCAAAGATCAGAATATCAACTTTAAAAGTGAACTAGAACTGCTACTTGCAGTGGTGTAGAACAGATATATGCAGATTAATACACATTTGAGAATGCGAGTTGGAAATAAACATTTGATTCCCAACTATGGGGGATATTTATCATACGCTGGCGCTGCCTCTTGATGTATCGCGACGGAAGGCTGCGAAGCGTTTATCCTATGCAAGGCCCTGCGTAAAAAAAACGCAGCCGGCGACTTTTCACATATGAAAAGTCGCCGGCAGCAGCAAGTGTGCAGACGCGGGGACAGTAACGCCCCGCGCCGGCCCACTCCCATACAGCCGCGCCCTCTGCTTGGCCAGTCACGCCCCCCCCTTCACGCCCCTTCACGCCCCATTGCCGTGAAGGTGGCGGATCGGGGCGAATAATCGCAAAAGCTAGCAATAAGCTAGCATTTGCGATTATTTCAGGGCCTCTGTGCCACTGGCGGTGCGCAGAGGTCCTGATAAATATCCCCCTATGTCTTTATCTATGTGGTGCAGTTGATGTTGTACAATGGAGATTCTCATACACTTCTCAAAAAATTTAAGGGGAACACTCAAATGACATATCCTAGATCTGAATGAATGAAATATTCTCATTGAATACTTAGCTCTGTACAAAGTTGAATGTTCCAAAAACAAAATAACAAACAAATCATTGATGGAAATCAAATGTATTAACTAATGGAGGCCTGGATTTGGAGTCACCCACAAAATTAAGGTGGAAAAACACATATAAGGCCGATTAAACTTTGATGTAATGTCCATAAAACAAGACAAAATGAGGCTCAGTATTGTCCATGTGCTTGCTTGACCTCCCTACAACGCCTCGGCAACCCACACAATTGTCTCAGGTAGTGCAGCTCATCCAGTATTGCACATCAATGCGAGGTGTGGAAAGAACCTTTGCACAAACGGTTAGAAACTGACTCCATGAGGATGGAATGAAATGTGGATGGAATGATATTCGCAGATGGGGGTTGTGCTCACAGCCCAACATGCAAAAAGTTTGGCATTTGCACCCTGTGCTTTTCACAAATGAAAGCAGGTTCACACTGCGCACATGTGATAGAGTCTGGAGACACCATGGAGAGTAATCTGCTGCCTTCACTTATTGTTATTAAGACATTTAGTATATTTATTAAGCATTTTTTAAGAGTTTTTTTTTCAAAAAGAAAATTTATGTTCAATCAGATTCCGAGAAATATATTTACAGTATGGGATATTATCTGATAACTGTGGGTCCCATCTCTGGGTCCTTCACCTATTTCTTGCATAAAGCTGTGATGTCAAATTCTTGGCTCTACATTTTTCAGTGTCAGGATTTTCATAAATAACTATTATGAAAATCCTGAGGTCATTAATGACTCTTTTTTGGAAAAACTCATTTAAAAGGAATTGTATGTTATAGAACAAAAAACCAGTAGTTAAAATCTAACTTTTTTTTTAGATGCACTTTGATACATGTGACTATAAAGATTCATCAACCATAACTTCCTTGAAATGTGGCTCAGTTTGACCTTTAATGATATCAATGGACTAGATATTCTCAGTAGAGCAATTAACCACCCCTGCCATAAAATTGCTAAGCATTATATGTGCATAGCTCTTTTTTGAGGAAGTCAATACTTCATATATTTTAGATTCACCGTCATTTTTGTGAATTTATGATTTGATAAGGTTGTCCTATTATACTATGACCCTGACCATAGTGCAATCTTAGCTCTGTTGCACTCAACTTCTTCTCTTTTATTATTTTGGTGGTATGGAAGGTTAATTGCAATATGTTGGAATCATACGGACACAAGTTAAGGCAGATGTACATTGGTGAAACCAATTAATTTTTTTCTGAGAATTCTTTAAAGGAGCTACTTACAGTTCAGAATTTTATTTAGCTTTTTTTGGCTGCAAAATTTTAGGTATTGTTTTAATAATTATATAAGCAAGGGTATCTATTTTTTTTTAATTAGAAAAACCTTACAATATAGTAAAATAGAAAGACAGATGAAGCACATAGGTAAGAGTGTAATTGTTTCTAGAAGAAATTTTCAATATAGCATTAAATCCAGCAGACCTTGGGGATTTTTTTGGATAAATTTTCATACCTTTTTTTGAAATTAACACAATAAAATGTGTAAATAGAAAAATAGCAGTGGATTAAAGGGAAAAAAGTGGAGCTTCCTCAGTGCGCCGCTACATCGATTTCAGGCTCAACCAATGTTTGATCACAAATTCACTTTATTCACAAAGTTTCAAATAATGAACTATGCGTTTCGTCAGGTTCTTGAATATTCGTGATCTAGTTGGAGGAGGAATATTGCTGACTGAAAAGCAGTGGTAATCTAGGGTTGTTTTATTGGCCTTACATTGGTCAAACATTGATCAAACATTGGTTGAGCCTGAAATCGATGTAGAAGCGCACCGAGGAAGCTCCCCTTTTTTCCCTTTAATCGACTGTCATTTGCAATACGGTCCTTCCAGCGCTACATCATCTCCTGACACACTCCGAGTAGTTATACACTGAGAATAACAACCCCAGGTGAGAGCACAACTAACCTGACCCTAGCCACCAGAAATAGGATTCCCTTGAACCAACGGGTGTTTGCCATATAAGCGCCTTTGTGTCCTTTTATTTTTGTTCCAGTATACTAAATAGAAAAATAGTCACAAATATGCTTGTTAACATGCTGCAAAAATAATTACAGTTTTATAAGCTAAAATAAAATGGCTTACAATAAAATAGAAAAGGCGATGCTAATCCAGTGGATCAGCAATATATTGAAAGGAGTTACATACAAAAAATCAATAGCTGTGGAATACATCTCTGTTATTGGTTCCCATTTAAATGGGAACCAATAAATTACGGTACATAAATTTTAATAATATTTACTGTTTAAATAGCAACATGTTTCAAATTGTTGTTCTGCTTTGTTCTTCAAATTTTGAAATACAATATGTAATCCACCATAATGAATATCAACAATGAATGAATAAACTAAATTTATTCAAATCATATTAAATGCGTTTTTCTTTAACATTTTAATTACATACATCTGTCAATTTCATTCAATTTTTAAAAATAAAGAATCAGATCAGTATTAACCATTTCTACAGTGAAAAATAGAGCTGTGGAAGGCATCATCACAGGGCTAAGTAACACACAAAAACAAGCCACTCACCTTCTCCCACCTACCCCATCCCTCCATACCCCCACCTACCCCATCCCTCCATACCCCCACCCCGGTCCAGGTCTGATTAAATCAGATACTGCATTCATACAGGGAGCAACAATTGCAGAAAATTCCTGTTCCTGCCTAACCAATCTGGGGAGCATTAGACACTGCAGACCCACAACTGCTGGACCATCCACCTAGCAGACCCAGAAGAGAGCACTGTTGGGCAGGGTCTTTCAATTCCAACAACATGCCAGTAACATTTTGATTCCCAACATTAAAACGAGTAGACTCAACGCACTGCCCTAATTTATGTACCAAGAATACGCCAGCTGGGACAGCAATTGACCCTCAATAGAAGGCAGAAACAGGACGAGTGCCAAAAAATCCTTCCTACGCTCATTAGTGACCTGGCCTAGGTCATTCTCCCATCTCTCAATACCTATATAAAAATAGAGCCTGACAAACTCAGTATATCTCTATAGTACACACATATACATAAATTTCTGCAATTGGATGTTGTTAATAATGTCATTGTTCCCATAAATGTAGCTGTGTTGTGCCTTAGAAACAAGATTGTTGTCCTTTGATATGACCACCGCTGCTGGAGGGATTGCACACAGAAATAAATAGTTTTTACATATGAAATTGCTGGGAGTCACTGCATGCCCCACAGCTGTACTGAATCCAGGTGGTCAAGCAGGACTCAATAGACAATGTCTGGCTCCTGCAGCCAGGGTGCGGGTGTGGCCGATCCAAGGACAGCTATATCATTTCTAATTGACAAAATGGCTACATTTATGGGAAAGTATCTTGACACAGGTAAATTATTTTTAATAACATGCTATTGAAGAAATGTATATAAATGGTAGATTAATTAAATAAAATGTGAATACCCAGATGGAAATACCCCTTTAAGCTTCATTATTGATGCAATATATAAAAACATATGGCATCCGGACCTAAAAACATACATTTAAAACACAAATGGTGGTGGTCACAACCAATACAGGGTCGTACTGCGATCTGGGCCAGACCCAAACATAGACAGTAAGTAATATATATTTACTGTCCATTATCTGTAATTGAAAACCAGAATAACCCAGACCCCCTCACCCAACAAATACCACCAAGTAAAACGAAAGTAAAGCGAAACCTGACCATTCATTACATCATAATATAATCCACTATCATCACCCAAACAAAACACAAGAGAGCAAGACAGCGCACACGGGCCCAGCACACACTAGCACGCACAGCACAGAGCACACTGGGCACAGCACACACTAGCACGCACAGCACAGCGCAAAACTGGCACAGCACCACACTCGCATTACACAGAAACAACATCACACACTCCCACAGCATGCACAGCACACACTAGCACGCACCAGCACAGCGCACCACTGGCACAGCACCACCACTAGCACGCACAGCAGAACAGCGCAAACTCGCATTACAACAGCCCACACATCAACACTCCACAGCATGAACCGCACACACTGCACGCACAGCAACAGCGCACACTCGAATACAGCAAGAACACCATTGGCACAGCGCACACTGGCCACAGCGGCACACACAGCACACAATCACACCATCGCCCAGCACACCCACAAGATCCGTCTGGCCGTTGGGCACAAACTCCACAGCATGCACAGGCCACACACTGGCCAGCACAAGCACAGCGCACACTCGCATACCACAGCACACACATCACACACTGCCCAGCACAGCACACATTGGCACAGCAACACTGCAACATGCACACACTCGCCCCCAGCACAGCGCACACTCACATACACAGCACGCACAGCACAACACGCTGCACAGCACACATAGCAGCACAGCACAGCGCACATCGCATACACAGCACACACAGCACCACACGTAGCCCAGCACAGCGCACATGGCACAGCACACACAAGCCGCACAGCACAGCGCAAACTGGCACAGAGCACACTCGAATACACAGCCCAACATCACACAATCCCACAAGAATGCACAGCACACACTAGCACGCACAGCCAAAGAGCAACAACTCGCATACACAGCCACCCACACTGCCACAGCGCACACTGGAACAGCGCACACCCAGAACACACACACACACTCGCCCAGACAGCGCACACTGGCCCAGCGCAAACTACATACACAGCACACCACATCACACACTCGCCCAGCAACACCACTAGCACGCACACACCAGCGCAACTCGCATTACACAGACAACCACACATCACACACTAGCCCCAGCACAGCACACACTGGACAGCACAGCAATAAGCACGCACAGCGCAGTGCACACTCGCACCGCACTAGCACGCACAGCACAGCGACCCACTCACAGCACACCCACATCACACATCGACCCAGCACACAGAGCCACACACTGGCAAGCACACACTAGCACGACAAGCACAGCGCACACTCGGCACAGCACACACTAGACGCACAGCACAGCGCACAATGGCACAGCGAACACTCGCATACACAGCACAAACATCACCACCACTCCCACAGCAGCACAGCACCACATAGCACGCAACAGCACAGCGCACACTCGCCTACCACAGCACAACACTGCACAGCGGCAACTGGACAGCGCACCAACAGCACACAATCACCACTCGCCCAGCACAGCGCACACTAGCACAGCGCACCCACTCACATACACAGCCCACACATCACACACTCGCCCAGCACACTAGCACGCACAGCACAGCGCACCCCATCGCATCACACACACACACTGGCACAGCACAAGCACTAGCACGCACAGGCAGTGCACACCGCCCACAGCACCGCACGCACAGCACAGCGCACACTTCACATTACACAGCACACACACACACACTCGCCAGACACAGAGCAACACTGGCACAGCACACCAATAGCACGCACAGCACAGCCGCACACTGGCACAGACACACTAGCACGACAGCCCACAGCACACACTTGGCACGAGGCACACTCGCCTTACACCAGCACACACATCACACACAATCCCACAGCATGCCCCACAGACACACACTAGCACGCACAGCAACAGCGCCACATCGCATACCAGCACCACAATGACGCGCACCATGGCAAGCGCACACACACACAACATCACACACTCGCCCAGCACAACAGCACACACAGCACACACTCCCACAGCATGCACAGCACACACTGGCACGCACAGCACAGCGCACACTGCATACACAGCACACACATCACACACTCGCACAGCACGCACAGCACACACGCGAAAGCAAGCGCACACATGGCACAGCGCACCTCGCCTACACAGCACAAAAATCAAACACTCGCCCAGCACAGCGGCACAACTCACATACCCAGCACACACATCAACACTCGCCCAGCACAGAGCACACACTGGCACAGCACACACTAGCACGCACAGCACAACGCACACATAGCATACCACAGCACACAATCACACACTGGCCCACGCACAGACGACACATGCACAGAAGAGCACTAGCAAATAACACACTCGCCCAGCACCACAGCGCACACACTGGCACAGCACACACTAGCACGCACAGCACAGCGCACACTCGCATCATACACAGCACACACATCACCACTAGCCCAGAACACAGGAAGGGCCACCACTGGACAGACACACTAGCACGCACGAACAGCGCACACTGGCACAGCACACACTAGCACGCACAGCACAGCGAACACGGCACAGCGCACACTGCATAACAGCACAACACATCACACATCCAAAAGCATGCACGCACACACTGCACGCACAGCACAGCGCACACTAGCACGCACAGCCACCAGCGCCACACTCGCATACACAGCACACACATCACACACTCGCCCAGACACAGAGCACACATGGCACAGCACAACTAGCACGCACGCACAGCGTCACACTCGCAATACACAGCACACACATCACACACTCGCCAGCACAGCACACACTCGACAGCACAACCGTCACATCAACATAGAGTGCATTGACCCCGGCAGCGGCTCACACTCACCCGGGACCACATAACTGCTGGCTCAATTCTCTCCTGCCCGCTAGCAGCGCTCCGGGCTCACAACGTCTCCGTGGGCCGGCGTCACAGATGCCAGAGATCGCTGCCCATCCTGCTGAGCGGCCCGGCGCACGATGCGATCACGCTCTGCCATTCCCCTCCTATGCAGTGGGCGCCGGGACCGCTCAGCCTGAGCGCTAACGGAATACTGCCAAGCGTATCTTAGCATGGCATTATTTTGGGGGGGTAATGGAGCCTATCATGGTCTAGGAAGCGTGGTTTGTTTTGGATGGGGGGGGCCGTTAATGCGACCTCTGGGCCACCTTTTGCCACTGCCACCTCATTGCATTATGGATTGATCTGGTTCAGCAAAGGATTAATCAAATAACTACATAGGAATCTGTACCATGTGTTCATTCTAACGCACATCAAAAATAGATTGTTAAGATAATGCCGATGTCAAGGAACGCGTTAGTTCAGGAAGAGTAAGAATAAATAACCCAAGCATTTTGAGTTCTCCTGGTACTTTAGCACACCTGTTGAAATTGCATCTTGGTGTTTCAATAAACCTCTTATGCCAGACCCACACTTCATCATTCGAAAAGCGCCAGCATTGTGTTAGTCTGGAGCAACCCTGTGACTCTAGGGCACAGATTATTACCGGTGCACTGCAGATGAAAAGCAATTTAGGTGTGTTCATGAAAATTTTCTCTGCATAACTGTTTACAATGTCAGATCCGAAAAGTGTATAAAAACACATAGGACTATAGGACATAGGATCATTTGGCACACAATATAGAGGGGGATTTATCACGGTGTACACCTGAAAACAGGAGTACAAGTTTGTGATTTGGTCGCAATTCCCGACATGGAGGGTGCCCGATTCAGGGCCTCCTGATAGATCCGGCCCCACTTAGAGCTGCGTATGATTAACTATGCCCCCTTAGTATACAATACTGCTGATGGCCTGACAGTTTCCTTCATGAACATGCACGCTTTAGATGTCTGGGTGTAATATATGTTCAACAAGTAAGGCTCTCTGGTCATGTGTACCCCCCTAGAAACAAGAAGTAGACAGGTATTTTATTAAATATGTTATATCCCGCTCTCCAGTAACCAAGACTTTGAGTAGACAGAGGAACTGTCCCATAACAATGGATTATTGGCAAACTCCATGACATAAAGTCTATTTCATTGTATGGTGACTGATGACAACAACAGTGTCCATTGTACCCCCAGATAAATTGAGCAGTTGGCCCACACATGTACAGCCACTCCATGCATGCTTTATGGGACCACTGGGGATAGCTTACAGAGGACTGACAGCCCGTAATTTGGCACAGGAGCTGCCAAAGTTAAGAGCGTTATCGAAACCTCTGATAACGCTATCTAACACGCCTGCAGAGTACAATAGAAACACCGGACCGATCTCAAAGGCAGTCCTGCGATTTCATGAGGGGTGATCCGAGGCACTGCCTCTTCGGGACTGCCCGCTCGCTCATAGCTCCACGTCATGCGGGCAGTCACCGCCCCCCGCCACCTCATGAAAAAGACGCCAGGCCGCTTTAAGAGTGGTCCGGCATTGTACCTGTTATGCGCAGCTAGAGTAGAGTAACGTGTTTTGATTGGAGGTTCCGATAACGTATCATTGTAAACACCACTGCGTTTGTTTAAAACACTAGGAGCTGCTACTGTATTAAGGCAGCTTAGTGCGAATTACGGGGTGACAGATCAACCTTTAAACCTTGCGGAACTCCAATGAGTACAGTTTAGTAGACAATTTCTGTTACTCTCCCTATAACAATTTCCCTTTGAAAGGGACCTTGCTCAGGTCAGAGCTAAAGCCAGGGTTTTTACAAAGTAGAGGTTTTGCAGAGTTAGAATTGACAATGTCATGTCCAAGAAACATTGGACACAGGGAAATCTTGTGTGACCATGCTAATGGAAATAGAGGTGGACAAAGGTATGATGAAAAAAGTTGAAATCCTAATGACTAGAGAGGACAAATTGTGACAAGCCTAGAGTGAAATTAGGAGATAACTTCAGGTCAAAGTCATTAACACAGATTATATTAAGAAGTAAGCAAGGTCAAGGAAATCTGTGGAGGAGAGACTGTGAGACAAAGGGGAGCACTAGTACTTTGGGATCAGGAAAGAATCATATCAGGAAACGCATAAACAGGTTTTAAAGGACATCTTATCATCAGAGAGTTTTTTTTCAGAAAATAGGGAAAGTAAACACGCTAATAAAATCAGGGTTTGGTTACTGAAACCCGCATGTTTGGCCGTCTAGTGTTGTCCATCGTCATGGAATGTCCACAGGTGCAAGACTCGATATATCATACAGTTCCGTTATGCTCTGGAAAATGGCTGTTGCACCTGTGTGAATACATAATCCCAGAACCATTTCTATCCACAGGATTAATCAATATTTTCTATTGAATGACAAAAAGTAGTGGTATAGACAGGGGAAACAAGCAAAACAATAGTTAAATCATAAACAGTATGCAGTATATGTACCTGGGACGGTAAATAAAAATCCAATTGATGTAAAAACCATAGGGAATTGAGTGGATGCAAACGGCGACTGAGGGTTTTTATTCCAATGATGAAGAGATCAATATACACTATTAAATGTTTGCACTGCTTTCTTGAAGGGCAAAGTGAAGCCTCCTGTTTCAGAAATGTCATTACATCGTCAGCGCCAGTCCTCTCTATTGAAATTCATGTGATCTCTAATTTAGTCCATGATCATTCTAGGACCTAAAGGGTTTTACCACAAGAAAAGTTCGACGCTCACCATGAGGATGACGAAAATGGAGGGGTCCCAATGGGTACTTATGTACCTTCAATCGACCCTCCTCAACTCAGTTAGATTAATGGAACAGGGACTGTCCCGACTGACCGTTCTGCTCCCTTAATCTTTATGGATCTCAGGAAATTGTATCAGCGATCTCGTCAGCTCCATAGACATTAATGAAGACAGACGCTCATGCGCGGCCGTCTGCTCATTAGTCTATGTATGGAGCAACGAGGGGATCACTGAGACCCCCAATGATCAGCAACTTAGGACTATCCCCTGAGATAGGGGGCCTACTTTTGTTCATGGGAAAAACCCTTAAAACATGATTCATGAGTATTAACATAAGGTCCTAGAAGGTTAGACTGCGGCATGAACAGTTAAACATCACATGAGTCCCCCACCTTCAGCTGTTATGTTGGCCAATACTTTTTAAAGTGTAACTAAACTTTTGAGACCAAGTACTCCACTGCGCACATCGTCACAACTCAGTGGATTAGCCACTGGTTATTCTCTTTCAAACCCACTGCACGTGTGTCCCATCGTATGGTCATCGTCACACTATCCAGAAATAAGACACAAGTTAAGACAACATATAATATAATACAACCAATGTTTATGGCAATCCCAAGTGATTGAATACTGCGTGAGACTAAATTACTACAAGATCATATCAAAAAATCGTTCTTATCGAAATAGGATGTGTGGAGAGCCAAAAAAATAGAGAAGGTGCTTTGTTAAGGGTTTGTAGTAGTCTAGGAGAGGTTGAATGCAGGGAATTATCAAGATACGTCAGAACAACTCTGTTATGCAAGTAGGAGCAAACGGGGGCATTAGTCAGCTTGGCTTAATGACCAACCACAGCTTGGATTTGGTTGACACGTTATAATCTATTTTTACGATACAAACTGCAAAACTTAAACAAGTCAACTTGACCTCTGCCATGTGCAGCAGGAAAGCATATTCTCAGAACCACATGGATAGATAATACATAGAAAGATATGGATGTCATGCGCATTTTTGCTCCTTCCAAGTAATTTTACAAACTGCAAGTCAAAATGTGGCTACTGAGGAACCAAAACATGCTATAACCTTGCATTTACCAAAGATACAAACATATGTTCCGTGTTGATTGCAACAGTTCAGACTTTTTTAACGGAAAATAAAGGACATAACAATCTATTTCAACGATTTCTCTTGACTTAGATAAATGAGAAAAATTACAGAGTGTTTGTAATTAAAAAGCTTTTAAAATGGTCAGGAGGTCAGTTATAATGTACCAAGCTACTTGACATAGCGGCATAGAAAATAACCTGGTCCTATCGGGCACGCAAGAACAGTGCATTTACTTATTATTTACGGGAGCTTATGCTTCGCACAAAAATATACTATACAGGCAGTCCCATACTTAAGGAACACCCAACTTTACAGACGACACCTAGTACAAAGCCCTCTGGCCATTGTTAACATACCTGTACTTTCGCCTAGGCTACAATAAACAGCAAATAATTTATTAAAGGTGTCATGCAATTAAGCTGTATTATTATCCTGGTTCTTCTGACAATCCAGAGACCAAAAAAAAAACAGAAACAGAGACCAAAACAAATATTTGTCTGCGGGTACAATGATTACAATATGCAGTTCGGACTACAAACAAAATTCAACCTTAAGAACAAACCTACAGAACCTATCCTGTATGGAACCCGGGGACTGCCTGTGTAGTACAAAATATTTATATATGAATTATTATATGGCATCCTTAGTTTGATATGGTTTGACTATTTAACAATGTCATTGATGTGACCATATCGGGGAATATTTATCTCATGCAAACCTCAGATAATGTGGTAATCACTATGCGGTGAATTACATGGATTGGCTACAATATAACAGTGTGGCAATTGCCTATGTTATTTACACAGTAGAATATATGTGTGTGGAGGACTTCCAAATCTCCCCCTGATTACTTTATGGTGCCTGTGAGAAGATAACAGCATGCCAGGACCCAACAGGTTAATTATGTGGTTAACCGTTTTCCTGCAGAAGAATTCATGCTTCCTCACAGGGTAGTAGCAACCGCTATGACAAAAGGAAAAGTGTAGTAAAGTCCTGTATTCTGTATTCCATAGGGCTATACATTTGGATCCCTACGGCACCCAGATCTCCTCTTTCATATGAACTAAATATTGTGTTCCTAGGTTTCAGGAATCTGGACATGGAGATAACTGTGACATCATTTCAAATTGTCACCTTAACAGCTTAAATTGTCCTTGCATTATGTGGTTTTACTCTACTCCTGATTGTTTTGCGGCGTTTCTGCGGTTAGGGACAATGCTAATTAACACAAGTCATTGAAAACACTAAAAAGAAAAAAAAACATCCCCAGAATTACCACGTAGGAAGCGCATATGATCATCAGAACTCTCATCTGAGTGATACTTTATTGGCTTTTTGTCGTTTTCAATATGGTTTGGTTCCAAAGTGGGGTTTACATTCCAGTGATACCAAGTTATTTTGGTAGTCTTGCTTGTCAGTTTAAACTTAAATATCGGTTCTACAATGTCGGTCTCAAATTAGAGGTTTTCTCTTTAATGGATATATTGAGAAGTTAGGTGTTACTTGCAAATGATTTGGATACTTTAATGTCATAGACAGTGACGCAGGTTTCTTCCCCGCCTGTTCTACAATATAAGTTTCATAATATTAATTGAACAGTCTGTTAGATAGAGTTCCATTCTTTCTGCCATCCACAGTGGTAGCATTTCCCTCGACTAAGCAATGGCGGACCATTTTTTTCTCTATATAAGATTACAAACTAGTTGGAATCCCACCATGATTTTGTCAGGTTCTTAATGGAAAAGGTCCCCAACAATGCATATCTTTTCTTATATTATTTCGTTCTTGCGGATCTTTCTTTTCTTACATCTACCCAGGACATGCCAAAAAATACATGGGGTGATATTATTTATTTTCTTTTGAGTGAATTTTTCACTAGTATAGCCTTCACCATCATATAAATATAAGTTTGAAAATTAAAGGGAACCTGTCAACAGGGACCTATTTTACTAAAAGGAAATGTTAACAGAAGCCCATCACACCTGCATTGCCACATCTGCCTTTCTGGCTTTCTCTAATCATTTGTTACAATAGATGTGTGTGGAGAAATTACTGCACCCTGACAGAATCCTCAAGTGTAGTCCAGGGGTGTGGGATGTGGTTGGATGCATCAGAAAAAACATGTGAATTGTCTGTGACTTGTCCTCAGTCTCAGCCCCCATCTTTGTGCTCCTTTTACAGCTTCTCCCTCCCAACTGATGTCAGCTCACCAGGAAGGCAGTGATCTCTGTGAGGAGCAGGAAAGGAGGAGCATGTACAGGAGAACAAAGGTGGGGGCTGAGAGCAGAGCAGTTGCAGCACAGATAAGTCAATGTTGTCTTTTTCTTTTGAAAGGCATCCAAACCAAAAGCCCAACCCCGTAGCACTACACAGAGGATTTCTGTCAGGGTTGTGAAAGGTAAGTTATAAACACAATTGTATTTTAATGCAAATGGTTAGAGAAAGCAGAGAGAGGCAGATGTGAATACAGATGAATGGGCTTTGCAACCTGTCTTTAGTGAAAATGAGGGGCCCTGGTGACAGCTTCCTTTAAGTAACAGATAAAAAAAATGAACTTGGTCATCCCGACCTTTTGTCAAGTAAGATCTGGACGGCAATATGGCAGAGGGTCCTGATGGCTTTTGATTAGATACTAAAAATAATGTAGAAGTGTACATGTTAAACGCCGCTTTAGAAAAGAAGGATACAAAAAATCAGTACCAACTTAGAGGAATTATTTCAAAAATGTCACATTTGGTTTGTGTGTCAAAAACATTGTTACAAAATGGTGTTCTTTAGCACGCAACTTTGCAACGTTAAAACCATGTTGACATGCTCCTTTAGAAAGTAGAGTCTTTTCCTGGGCAAAGCCCTACAAGCACTTACTTATTCAGCATACTGTTTAGAGGCTTTAAGTGTGGATGTAGCTCTTTTTGTTGAGGAACTTGATGTTCTGGTGTCTTCAACTTTTTGTAGCTTATCTTGACAGTGCACCCTGAAAAAATACCATGTATAGTATAGTTCCCCTGGAAAACAAAGGCAAGTCTCAATCCAGAGTCTCAAAATTACGAATCCATTCCCGTATAATCTCCGGCTTGGACTAACTGCAACTTTGTTCTCTGGTCTCAAGCTAAATCTTACAACCCTTAAATCCAACTTAAACTATGCTGCCCCAGATAATCCATATGTCTCCTTGTTTTCTCTGCCTATACTCAATGTCAGTACTCTCCACTAGGTTACCCATTACAGGGGAATTCAATTTAAAACTAACCGTAACAACAAAACGTCCACGACATGCCCCCACGTATATCTCTGAACTCATCAGCCAAAACATGCACGCTATAATATCCGTTCCCACAGGAACCTTCAGTTTCACTCTATACCATCTATTCTTCTCACAACAGTATCCAGGATTCCTCCGAGCATCTCCCATTCTGTAATCTCTCTACCCTCTTCCCAAAATTCGATGTCACCCACATTCCAAACTTTCAAAATGTAAAAAACTGGTCAGGATTGCCTACAATGCTCAATAATATGCACTGCTCTTCTCCCTCAATGTTGTTCTCCATCCTTCCATCCCATATAGGTTGTGAGCCCCTTTTTAAAAGTTTGCAGTGTCTTTTTCAATTACCAAAAAAGAACGAGGAGCGGCAGGAAACTTCAATTATATACAAATATGTAATATTCTTATTGAAAGTACATAAAAATATACATAAGAACCTTCAAATGGAAAAGAAAGAAAGAAAGAAAAGAATTTATAGATACAGTATTAGGGGACACAAGTTAGCCCCAGATGAAAAGGGCAACACAGGGCCAGTGGCGACCACTGTCCGCTCCAGAAGTCCAAATAAATAAGTAAAAAAGACATAATATGGTCAAAGTGTTTAGACTCAAAATGCATTGGGCAAAAAGTGGCAGTAGTGCAGTGAAGAATATATGTAAACCATTACACAAAAATGGATCGTCGCCCCGGTGGTACCGTCCAGCGTTAGTAATAGAATATCAAAAAAACTATGCACACTCACACGAGATTAATAATGGACAGGCAATGTCGGCGGCCCAGGGGACAAGCCAAAGGATACACCCCAACGCGCGTTTCGCTACGAATGCTCGTCAGGAGGTGTGATTATTATCTGCATCTAAATTTTATGTTTCACACGGCATCCTGCATGTAGACGCGGCCCACCACGTGACTGCGGCGTAGCCTGAGGCGCGCACCGGAAAATACGTCAACGGAAACGCCAACCGAATCACATGATCGGGGAGACGTTTTTGCACGGAGACGCATCCCGTAACGCATCCTTTTTCAACTTGTCTGATATCATAGTTTGTTTTTGTACTTGCATTTTTAATGTAAGGTAAGTGACCCCCTTATGATTGACAAGCAACGTGGAATAATGGCGCTCTATAAAGGAAAAATTAATTAATAAAGTCCAACAACAGCCTTTAATTGGAAAAATAAAATGACTTGCCATTTTTTTTTTTGGTAAGTTTTTCATGATTGTAAAAGTGAAAAACAACTTTAAGACAAAATGTACAACTTTAGTGTCTCCAGAAGTGAATAAGTATTTGGGGAAATTCAGAAATTCATTTATGTACATGCTCAAGATTTTTGGTGGATTTTCCCCACAAAGTCTAAATGCCTTCCAGCACATTTATCAAGGCTTTTACTTGTCTGGGTGTGCCTGAAAAAAGGGGGTATGGCCGGGTGGAAAATAGTCTATGTGCCCAAAAATCATGGGCACAGTTTAACTAGCTGAAAGCAGCGGATGAAACAGATCCAAACGAATTTCATCATCACAATGAAATCTGTCACAGCACTAGGACTCGCCGGGACACATTCATAATTGCCCCATTGTTTGGTATACCAGATGGTGAACACGATAGAATTAAAAGCATGAAATGCCTATTTTCTCATATTAAGAGCGAATAAAATTGAATCAATACATTCTATTATTACAGAACGGTGCCATTTAAAATGCCCAATTAACCCACAAAAAAAAAAAAAAAAAAAACAAGCCTCATATGGCTTTGGCTGTTGCTCTAAGGGGTTAATTATATCCATAAACTATCCTCTAATTTATAAACAGCAAACCCCCAATCAATTTTAGCTATAGACTTGCCACCACAGTTACTACCCCCTCCCGAATCTATATAGTAGCTAACCTAATTAATTTCTACAAGCCCTCTAATTATTAATTAATTTATATACAGCACCCATTATTAATTACCTTTTAGTTTTTGCAGAGGAGCATGGAGCTTTAGGATATTGTGATGATGTGTAGGCGGTGTATGACTATGTGCGCCTCCACTAGTTCACAGAATGCTAGTGAAATTTGCCAAAGCTCCACCACATGTCGGCCTGTGCGGCATTCGTGGCGCAAAGACAATAGAAGAAGAATAGGGGCTGGGTGGGTTAAGTATTTATCCCTTTGAATAGGGTACTGTACTGGCTATGTGGGGGCACTGGAATATTTGCTACCGTGGGAGGTATTGGGATGTTGGTACTGTGGGTACTTGGATAATGGAAAGCGCTAGGAACTATAGCTACTGTGTGGGTATTGGCTACTGCATGGTGTTCTGCGACTGTCTATGTGAGTGGCTCCGTAACTTGACTAATGTGGGTGGCACTGTGAACTTTGGGGGTACTGTGGGGGGCACTGGGATGTTGGTGCTTTGGTGGGCTGGGATGTTGGCTATGTGGTGGGGATGGGATGTTGGCTATGTGGGGCGCAACTTTGCCTGGCTACTGTGGATCAATGTAACTGTTTTTGAAACACTTGCATAGCATTTTATTACACTTACAAATACTTTATATTGAATATCATATTAAATTCCCAAAAAACCATATTTAAGTATGTAGCTGTATATTTCAAGAGAGAAAAAAAAGGGAATTAAAACTTTGCAACCCCCTGTATAAACTTCCTAGGGCCCCCCCCCTGTGGTGAAGCCAACCTAATGCTAAATTCTTCACCCAAAATGCATTCAATGTTGTAGTGATTGTTCTTTGTGTATAGTTCTACTATGTAGTCACTTCCTCTTGATACCTGATTTATCGACTCATTTTTCATGTATTAAAGTCCTTTGGGTTGTCCGAGTTTAAAAAAAAAAAAAAATATTGGCGGGAGCGGGGTACTAAAACAATAAAGCTTTACCCTTACCTCCGTGCCCTCCCGTATCCCGCGCTCTGTGTCCGGCGGGGCCATGTAAACAAACATGGCCGCCGGAGCAGCGGTGGGCAACCTCAGCTTCCGGCCGGCCGTGGCCGGGACGCCTAATCCGTCCCTATACACAGCATTGTGTATGGGGACCGGAAGGTGTCGATCCGGACGGAAGCTGAATGCAGCGCTGCTCCGCGGCCATGTTTGTTACATGGCCCCCGGACCGGGAGAGTAGTAGAGAGTACAGCAGCGAGGGTAAGGGAGTAGGCACGGACGGTAAGTACAGCTTTATTGTTTTAGTAAACCGCCCCGGCCACATATATTTTTTTTTAAACTGACAACCCTTTAAACATGATCAATATAAATCAATAAAGGATTGTAATTTGGTTTGGTAGAGTGGATCTCATCTCTACTGATGTGTCATTAGAGGCTTCTGGGATTGTTTTTAACCCTTCTACATTTAGAATACCTTCAAGTTGGCGATTTGTGTGCAGAGGGGTGACGTCAGCTAAATCAGTATTTGACAGCAGAGCCAGCCTCAACTGCTGCAGTGATGATCAGTACTGTGAAATAACTGTGTGGAAGGTTTTGCTTTCTTCTGACTTGACGTGTTTATTATCATGTACATGACATCATTGCATTCCTCACCACATAATAAAATTCTCCTTATTTGATTTTTGTTATAGTGCAGCAGAGATAATGCCAGCTGTGCACAAAGCTTGCAAATCTAGTCTGTCCCCATGGGGCACTTACAATCTACCCAACCTACCAGTATGTTTAAGAAGGTGGGAGAAACCGGAGGACCCAGAAGAAACCCACGCAATCACGGAAGAACATACAAACTTTTGCAGATGTTGCTTCTGGTGGGACTTAAACCGGAATAACTGTGAACCTTTTTAATTCTACTTAATTCTAATATGTTTACTTTAATGCAAAGTAATACATATGACACTATAGTACACAACAACTTATTTTATACATATGAGAGCTAAAGCCAGACACAAGAGTGCACATCGAGCAGTTGTTTTTAGGACTGTAGTGAGTGAGCACACTGAACAAGATACGTCTCCAATGAAGGTGTACTATATTATATTTTACTCCCATGAAAGTTTTTTCTCCAAAGATACGTATTATTTGCATTATGTTTGAAATTTCAGTGAGTGGCTATGAATTTGTCTGTAAAGTGAGATCCAACAAGCAATGAAGAAATGTTGCCAGAATTGTTTGCTTTTCAACAACGGGCTTTTATTTTCTCAACATATCTGCTACAAAATGTTTTACTTAAAAGCATTTCGTTGCTGGTGCCCTAGGGCTTCAGATCCCTTTACAATACACTTCTTTTCCACACACCCACTCTGCCTTTGTAGCATCCAATTCTTATTGTCACCAGGGTCTTTGAGTCATACATTTCGGTTAACAAGCAGCTCAGTGTGTACAATTTTTTATCCTGACTTAGACTAAAATGAGTATAATTCAACATAACAATATATGAAGCTGTCAGGAATGTTATATGTTTTAGAAAACAAGATACGTTCTGAAAATATTTATTTCAGAAATAATTTGAAAATGTTACTGGATGTTGGTCTTATAAAAGAATGTATTAGTTTAAGCAGTATTATTTCATGATTAAAGGGAAACTACAACCGGATCTACATATTAAGTAGATTCCAGAGGTAGGTGCATCTAACGTATGTAAGGGATAGCCCTTTTTGGGGTATTCCTTTACTCCCTCTATTTTTTATCTTTTAATCGGGTAATATGCAAATGTTATAAAGAGGATGCTGGAGCGTGACGTAGCCGGAGCTACTTACTCCCACGCTCTGTAGCATCTTGATCCTCCTACCGGACATCTTTCAGCGCCATGAGCTGCACGCACATGTCAGGAAACCAGAGTTCTCAGGCATGCGCTGTAAGCTCGGCTTCAGAGATGAGATCACGAAGACGGATCAAAGAGCTACTGGGCGTGGAGTAGCCGCACCGTGTTAGCCTCAGCTACAGGCTATCACCACGCCCCCCCAGCAGCCTCTTTAGAAAAATTTTGCCATATTTACCCCGATTAAGAGTAAAGGATCAGCCCTATAAAAGGGCTATCCTACCTACGTTAGATGCACCTACCACCGAATCTACCTTAAGAGGTGGTGGTAGCTCCTTTTAAGGCAAATTGGTTGGTGACTGGATGACTGCAAATGGGACAAAATAAGCTGATGCCATTTCAGTGATAGCTGGGTTCTCCACTCATGCTGATATCCAGAAAGAGAAGGAAACAGCTAGGAACGCCAGCACTGTTTACCAAAACATTGCACTGTTACTGATACGATGTAGAGGCAATTGTCGGGCCAATAATCCTTACATCAGAAAGTTTGTAAAATTTCCCCATGTAAACATGTAGGGTGGTTTAGTGCCTGTAAGGAGATTCTTGGAATTTTGACATTGGTAGAAATTTAGCTACAACCATTAAAGTTAACACTAGGAAAAAAATCATGATCCCTACATTAAGTAAATTTGTATATATTAAAGAAGTATTCTAACTTGTTATTATTACCCTTCCTGCCGAGCCCTTTTGCGTTGTTTCATTTTCACCCCCACCTTCAAAATCAATAACTTTATATTTTTCCATTGTGAAAGAACTTGTGGTGAGGACTGTTTTCTGCAAACAAAGTGCAATAATGTAGGTAGTGGTATTTCCATGCTGTGTACTGGGGAAGTGGTAAAAAATAATCTGATCGATCGGATCCAAGAGGTGGCCCCCGCGTGCTGTCAGTATTACAGATAACAATACCCGCACAATTGGTTTTGCCAGCATCTACCACGGATGTGCTGGTGGTGTTTGCTGCAAAATGCAGCATAAGGCCAACTTCAGAAGAGGGTCAAGCCCGTGAGACATGCCCACCACCAACACCAGCCTTGAACCGTTGATACAAGCAGGATGGATCCATGCTTTCATGTTGTTGACGCCAAATCTGACCTACCATCCGAATGTCGCAGCAGAAATTGAGGACTCATCAGACCACGCAACGTTTTTTCATCTTCTACTGTCCAATTTCGCTGAGCTGTGCAAATTGAGCCATCAGTTTCAGTTCTTAGAGAAAGGAGTGGCACCCGGTGTGGTTCGCTGCTGTAGCCCATCTGCCTCAAAAGTTCGAAGTACTGTGGCGTTAAGAGATGCTTTCGCCTACTGAGTTGTAACGGGGTGGCGATTTGAGTCACTGTTGCCCAGTTCTATCAGCTCGAACAGTCTGCCCATTCTCCTTGAACTTCTGGCAATCAACAAGGCAAATTTCCCCCAAAGAACTCAGCTACTGGATGTTTTCTTTTAGGACCATTCTCTGTAAACCCTATAGCTGGTGTGCGTGAAAATTCCCAGTCGATCAGGCATGTTCTGAAATACTCAGACCAGCCCTTCTGGCCACCACCAACACCAATGCAGTTCAAAGGCACTCAAAATCACCGTCTTCCCATACTGGATGCTCGGTTTGAAAGCAGGAGATGTCTTGACCAGTCTACATGCCAAATGCACTAGTGCCGCATGTGATTGGCTGACTGATTAGAAATTAAGTGTAACAAAGCAGTTGGGACAGGTGTACCTAATAAAGTGGACGGTGAAGTATATATATCATATATATATATATATATAATATATATATATATTATTGGAAAACACCAGTATTTGTTTAACAATATAGGTTAAAAGGTACCATACTTGTAAAATAGACACATGGCTTACCATATCTAGAATAGAAAACATTGCCAGACATATTTATGACATTGCTGATAAAACATGATTATAAGCAGGCAGCAAGACCAGTTAATCAGCAACAGCTTTATTCTATGGAATAAATATCCCAGGCATGCCTCAAGCACTTGTACCTCAAAAAAGAAGTAATCTGCTAGAGTGGTATTAACAAAAATATGTAATCACATGTAATACGCTGTCTTCCGTGATTTCAGATAGCAAGACTGTGTCGGGTGATCCCGGTTAGGGCTAAAACCTGGGCCTACTCTGTCTGAAAGAATGAATTGGCTGAGGGGCACTATGACTTGGGGCTATCGTGTGACATTTGAATTGCCTGTGATCTTGACTACTATATGGGGAAACCCACTGTGACTTGGGGCTAATGTTAGAGGCCGCTATGACTTGGAGTCTGTGTGGGAGATGCTGATTGGCACTGTGGGGGACATAAGTTTACTACAGTGCGGGGACCATGTGACTTGGCTACCTTGCTGTGGGGGACACTGATTTGGCTACTGCAGGACATATGCGTTGCTAATATGGGGACAGTGCCTTGGATTAGTGTGAGGGAACACTTGAGTGGGGCGCTGTGGGAGACAAATAATTTGGCTCTTTGTGGGGGATGCTTTGCTATGACTTGGATACTGTTGGGTGGGCATGATTTGGCTTCAGTATTGGAGGAACAATGTTTGACGTGGAAGCTATGTGGGGAACTAGGAATTGGAATACTGTGAGAGGGAGACTGATTAGATACTCCTTTAGGTATAGAGTTATTTGTGGCTTACTGTGGGGACACTATGACTTTGCTTTGTGTGGAGGACACTGTGATTGGCTACTGGGTGGGGGACACTGCAACTTGGGGCCACTGTTGGAGGAACAATGAATGGGCTATGTTTGAGGACACTGTGAGTTAAACTGTGTTGTGGGGGTGTGGTGGCTACTGTGGGGTCACTGTGACTGCCCTATTTGAGGGAGGCCACTATGACTTGGATATATGTGTGTGGACACTATGACTAGGCTTACTGTGTGGCAATAAGATGATTTGATACTGTGTGGGTCCTGGATCTTTTAGTATTTTTGTTATATTTGTATATTTCTGCCTTAAATTTTGCAAAACTTTGCAGTCACTAGCAAAGTTGGCTACCACAAATTTTTCTGTATTTCATGGATATATCTTGGAAATCATGAACTTAATAAAATTAACAAGCTGCTGAAGTCACTATTAAAAGTTTAAAAAAACTGTGTTCTAATCCATAGATGGCAAGTGTGGGATCTTACATTTGAGAAAGGCTCAGTCTATGTAAGAGTTGAAACGTCCGCCTCTGGATAAAAACCACAGTTTTTTTCACCTTTATATTTCTCGTGATGCTTTTATTCTACGTATTAGAGGTCGTCTTGCCGGATTTATCATGGCTTTGCTGGGGATTCTGTTGTTCAAAATTTAATTTGATGGGTGGAGGTTTCTTCACTCTACATTTGAATTAATGGAGGGTGCTGTGATAATGTTAACTACTAAGGGTTGATGCTGTGTCAAAATATTCAGATTATGTAATATTAATGCAAGAGTGGAGTGCTATGAACTTAATACTAGTAAGAGGGGTGGACAATATACTGCAAGTGACTGTGGTTTTTAGATATGTCACAGCATGGAGCTACAGATATCAGAGGCCAGAAGAAGTTCAATCAGCAATAAAGAATGGCCAGAAGAATCATTTGATACCCTTATGGAGAAGAATTTGTCATCAGGATTGAAGGACTGGGACGACCAAGCCAGAAGAAAAGAGGAAGAGGCAGCAGCTATAAATGTATTAGACAGTAAGTAATGTCTATCCCTGCCTGAATGTAAGAGTAAGCCCTTGCAGACCTGCCCATGCTATATGTTCCCTGTATATATTTGTGTGTATGTTCATATTGGTCTTATGTGTTGCATATTCATTGCTGGTATAAGTCAAGGGGTGTGTACAGGCTAATATATGAATTGTATGTGTATTCTTGGTATTCTAATACATATAAGAGTATGTGTAAATGGTGTGGCATTAGATGATATATTTTTTGTAAAAAATAGCAAATAAATAAATGCTCGAATGTAAAAATGTATGTATGTATATATATTGTGATGTGTCCATGTCTCTGCATATTGTGTATTCTGAGCATATGTGTGAAATGGGGGCAAGGGTGAGATTTAGGTACATGGGGGCCCAGATCCAAAATTTGCATGTGGCCCACGGAGTATGTTAATGCGATGGTTGCGATACACATTTGAATGCACTCTGCCATGAGATGTATGAGAGTCCACCTCCTGCTGCAGAAAATATTCCACAAACCATGACAAACTTCTTCCCACCAAGTTCCTGACGTCTTTAAACATCTTAGTTGTATGTAGTAAGCTTGGTTTGGCAAATATATATTTAGTAATCTTTGTTGAATCTTAAGGAGAATCTTTTTCTGGTACAATATTTATGTAGTAAGCTTGATTGACGGTGCTGTATCTATAAAGTAATTCTGGTGCTGGTAACAGTGTTAGTGTAAAATTGGTACAATGCTGATATCATGTAGTAAGATTGATTGAGTCTGTTTCCATGTAATATGTTTAGTTCTAGTATGTTTTACTGTTTCTGTACAACACTTGTTTATTACTTTTTTATGCATTCAACATCAGATATTTCAAGATGTTAGGCCATGGGGAGGCGTCAATCCATTTATTGCCCATGGTAGTATTTACGCGTATTTGCATAAGACCTGGACGGAGACGGCTAACAGGGATGAGAGTTAGAAGATGATGCAATTAATTAAAAATGTAAGTGATATCTATTTTGCATGATTTGTGTCATTCGCTAGTATACTTCTGATCAATCCTCAATCCCATCAGTCACAAGTCGCATGCGGGGAGGGACTCTGCCAAAACTTTGCGGTTCAGTGAACTGAAGTTATAAATCGGCTAAAGCAACCACATGCATTTCCGGGGAAACAAAAATACGTTTGGGCAAAGGCACACCCCCTGCACTAGTGTGGACTTGTAAAACCTCAGTGATAGCCTACGGTGACTGCACCCTTAGAGACGTCAAAGGAGGGAAGCGGAAACAGAGTAACAGACCAAGATGTAACCACACAGCTCAGAGTTAGGTTACACCCACGGCTACTGATGTTGAACAGGAGAGGCGACATTACCCTATCCAATTCCAGCGCAATCCAGTTGTGCTGTTATCAGGTTTCTGCGCGCAACTAAGGATTTGTGCATGCAAGGTGGGAGTATGCTGTATTATGGGCTTTAAAAGAAATTAACTTTTGAAGTTGGACAATTTTCAAGGGTATGGGTTTACATTTGTTTTTTATGTCGGGCTGGGGGGGTAGTGAAACATAATAACCATCGTATACCTCCTCGGTGCTGCCGAGTCCCGCGCCGCGGCCCGTCGTCTCGTGCGCGGTTCCTACACGGCGCAAGGAGCCTTCGGCCGGGCGGATTTCCTTCCGATGCGCCAATCTCCAGCGCTACAACGCTGAGAGATGGGCCGAATGGGGACGTCAATCGTGGATGGAAGATCCCTGTGCGGGCTTGTGCAATGTACACACACTCGCATACACAGCACACACATCACACACTCCCACAGCATGCACAGCACACACTAGCACGCACAGCACAGCGCACACTAGCACGCACAGCACAGCGCACACTCGCATACACAGCACACACATCACACTTCATTACATCATAATATAATCCACTATCATCACCCAAACAAAACATCAAAGAATCATCAAAATAATGATAAAATGGTACAAAATAAATAAAAAAAATTAGTATGCAGTAGGATGCTGACAAAATATAATGTGCAGTGAAAAAGATCACCAGTCAATGTCCAAGGGAGTGTGAGGCAGAGTCAATACGACCCTATGCATTCCACCATGTATAGTGGCTTCCTCAGGGGTCCTCATGGATATGGGTGTTTTTATTTGTTATTTGAAATACACGCATGATGGAGCAGTTTGCCAAAGGTGGGGGCAAACCGCTTCTCATTGGCCACTCCCATGGGACACTGCTCTGCAGAGGGAAAGGTAACATTTCATTTAACTTTTCTTTTGATCGAATGCAATATCTACATAGGTGTAAATAGGCCCATTTCCAACAACCAGCACTCCAGTGGTTTAATGGTACATTGTGTTTGCTAACTCTGTAAGAAGGCTAATGGATGTTTAGAAAACCCTTAAAAAACCCTTGTTCAAGTATGCGATGCACAGCTGAAAACAGTTTGGCTGATTAGAGAAGCTATAAAACTGACCTTCTTTGAAGCTAGTTGAGAATCTGGAGCATCACATTTGTTTGTTCTATGAAACTCTCACAATGGCAAAATGGCAAGAAAAAAAGAACTTTCATGTGAAAGTCGACAGTTTATTCTTGAAATGAACCATACAATATCCATCCAACAAATTGTCAAGAGACTGAAAATTTCCTACAATGGTGGGTACTACCCCGTTCAGAGGAGAGCACAAACAGGCTCTAACCAGAGTAGAAAGAGAAGTGGGAGGCCCCACTGCACAACTAAGCAACAAGACAAGTACACAAACGTCAGTTTGAGAAATTGACGCCTCACAGGTCCTCAACTGGCAGCTTCATTAAATAGTCCCCGTCAAACACCACAGTCAACCTCTGCAGTAAAGAGGTGACTCCAGGATGCTGGCTTTCAGGCCAGAGTGGCAAAGAAAAAAATTATATTTGGCTAATAAAAGTAGAAGATTAATATGGGCTAAAGAACATAGACATTGGCACAGGAAGATTGGAAAAAAAGTGTTATGGTCAGATCTAAGTTTGAGGTGTTTAGTCCACATAAAAGAACATTTGTGAGATGCAGAACAACTGAAAAGATGCTGGAAGATGCCTGATGCCATCTGTTAAGCATGGCAGAGGTAACGTGATAGCTGGAGTTGCTTTTCTACTGGTAAAGTGGGAGACAAGGTCAAAGAGGTTTTAGATAAGGGAAGCCATTACTCCAATTTGCAATGTCATGCCATATCCTGTGGACAGCGCTTGATTGGAGCCAATTTCATCAACAGGACAATGACCCGAAGCACACCTTTAAACTATGCATGAACTATTTAGGGAAGAAGCAGGCAGCTGGTATTCTATCTGTAATGATGTGGCCACCCTGTCACCAGATCTCAACCCCATTGAGCTGTTGTGGGAGCAGCTTGACCGTATGGTATGCGAAAAGTTTCCATCAAGACAATCCAACTTGTGGGAGGGGCTTCTGGAAGCATGGGGTGACATTTCTCCAGATTACCTCAGAAAATTAACAGCTAGAATACCAAAGTTCTGAAATGCTGTAATTGCAGCAAAGGGAGCATTCTTTGACGAAAGCAAAATTTGAAGGAGAAAATAATGATTTCAAATTTAAAAAAAATATTTCAAACCTAACCAATGTCTGGACTATTTTCTATTCATTTTGCAACTCCTTTAACAATTTAAAGAATACATTTTCATGGTAAACACAGTGTAAGTGTAAGTATCCAGTATCCAGTATAAGAGCAAGGTCACACATCCAGATGCCATGACACACAGGAGACAGCCAGTGAGAGCTTTCTACTCATCATAAGGTCAGTCAGCTAGGCAATTGCCCTTTTCAGGGCACTGATGTGTATATAAGAGGCTCCTATTATTAGGGACAGGTGGAAATCTGAAATAATGGCCATTATACAACACTCTGAATAAATGCATCAGTGTAGGGATATTCTTACTGATTATACAGGATTAAACAGCAATAATTGCAAAGACCAGACATGATTATTAGTATGTACTGCATTATACAGCAAGATCTTGAAGATCCTGTCTCTGTCTAATATTCAGCCACAGAAAAATCATAAATCATCATCATCCATCATATCTTGTTTGCAAATTTGCTCCCCTCAGAGGATTTTGTGGTTTTCTACCTAGTTCAGAAAAGTGTGGTCAGCGAGCATAGCGCACACAAATAGGTAGATCAGAAAAGTACTTCTGTCAGTGATAGTAATACCTAGATCAGAGGTTTGCATGCCATTTTCTGGACCAGAATTTTATTAATTGGTGACCGATATTATTCATATTGGATGGATTATCATATGGATCAAACAATCGAGCTGCATCTCCAATACTGAGAGGGAGAAGAGCTAAATATTGATTCCTCTAGTGGGTACCATAATCCTGCTTCTTCTTTTCTGAGGCCTGCAACAACTCCTGAGTTAGAGCTTTTCATTTAATCAATGAAGCAGCCTGCATGTTTTTCTGTCATAAGTAAAACAGATTTGACCCTTAAATAGTGGTCATCCTCCATTGAGATCTTATCAATTCTACATTGAATATAATCAAAGAAACAGGCCAAGAATAACACAACAACATTTTCAGTAAAACTGTAATAAATTATGCGTAAATGTGGCATCTGTAATGTCCAGGAGAGCATAGTCCTCTGTAACTGCCACTTAGTCATCAATGTCAGATGGGAATATCCACCACTCTCCCTGCCATAAAAGACACAGGGAAACACTGTGCCCCAACTCCCACTGCCATAAAAATGCAATGGAAAACACCGGGCCCTTCCTCTCACTTCCATAAAAGACACAAAGGGAAACATGGGCCCTTCCTCACACACCATAAAAGAAGCAATGCGAAACACCGGGCCCTTCCTCTCACTGCCATAAAAGAAGCAAAGGGAATCACCAGTCCCTTCCTCTTATTGCCATAAAAAACGCATTGGAAAACACCATGCCCTTCTTCTCACTGCCATAAAAGAGGCAATGGGTATCCAGACACATTTTTGGTCTCCTCTAAACAGAGCAATTGCCCTACAAAAAATGGGTTGGTAAAGTACTTAAAATAACAATTAATATAAAATAAAAAAGTAAAATAAAGAAATAGAAAATTAAAAACAAATGAAATAAAATAAGAATTTTAGACAAACGCCAGAGGTCCACGGGTGGGGGAACAGTAGGGGGAGGAGTTGAAGGTGGATGTGGTGTTGTAAGTGGAAGAGGCGAAGAAGGTGCCAATACAGCAGGAGCCCTAGTAAAGTGAGCATAGCCACAATGTGGAATAACATGTTCACTTCTTCTCAAATTCTACCACCATTGGATGGGGCACTTAGTACCAGAAGTTGACTCACATGGTGGAGGACTATCTGTCCACACTTCTTCTGGTACTGAAGGATGGGTTAGAAAATTGGACACGTGGCCAGAGCTTTCCCTCTTTGCCTTGCGGGTGCTGTCCTGCGGCTAGTGCTCTGTCTGAGCACGTGTTCAGCACTGTCGGTGGTGTCATCACCAATAAGAGGATCTGCCTCTCTACAACCAATGTGGGTATCCTAACATTCATTAATATGATCAAAGCATGGATTCCCACTCAATTTGGTGTTACCCTGAATAAACAGCATTCCCGGATCGTCAACTTAAAATTTTTCAATTCTGTATTAATGGAACTTTAAATTCTATTCTTTTTCAATTCTGGATCAATAGAACTTCAACGTGAAATTTTTAAATTCTAGATAAATGGAACTTCAAATTCTATTCTTTCTGAATTCTGGATTGATGGAACTTCAAATTCAAAAGTGTTTCAATTCCACATGAGAATAACTGAACACCCAGAGCGCCTTTACCCGCAGTGAGAGGAAGGGTGTGATTTTTCAGAACTGGTTCTGAACACCCAGAGCACCTTTAACTGCTGTGAAATAATTTTTTAAAAATGAAATGTTTTTATTATTTCTTTGTTTAATTTTTTAATGTTACGTATTTCACATGCTTCCCTTAGCTTATTGTGGGCAGGGCAACTGCCCTGTTATTCCCACCATTCGTCAGCCGTATAGTCCTTACCACCCCCTTTTTACTGCCATTTTGGTTGTTTAAATCGACTTCAACGAGGTTCAAGTCCGGGCCAATCTTGGGCACAAATTTTGTTGTGAAATTTGGACAAACCCGTTGATCCCAAATTTCGACCAACCCATTTATCTCTACTTATAAGAAGACTAACTTTAGTTTTGTCATCCATTTTATACTGTTTACAAAAATCCTGGTGCAGGAGGATACTAGTAGAGTGACCATAGCTACTATGACAGTGAAACTTTATTGTTATACTATAAATAAAGGACCAATAACACATACTGCATCAGTTGCCATTAGTTTCATCCATTTTTTGAACTTCAAATGTCATATTAACTGTGGTAAAACTGAAATAGGTTTTTAAAGCTAAAAAAAACTTGTGGCAACTGATATATGTGAACAGTGATAGTACGAAGATCACTTTTTTGTTTAGTCAGTGTGAACGTTTATTTATTACATTTCACTTTTGATGTGTGTATTGTTTTTCCTGATTGGTGGAGCATTTATTACATCACACCTTTAATTCTAAATAAAGTGGCTGAGACAGTAAATAATAACATATTGAATTTGAAGAACAGTTTCCCGGAGAGAAAAAACTTTTGATCTCTCATCTCCAAAATACAGATAAAAGTTGACTAGTAGGTTACTGATTTACATAGAAGCTTAAAAAGTAAAAACAATGCTTGTGCAACCTAACCAGGGAGAGCTTGGCCAGTATGTAACAAGTGTGACCTTTAGCAAATTAGTGTGTACATGTGGACAGCCCCTGCAATTTGTCTTATTTGTTTATGTATAACTTCTAGAAATTATTCCAACATCTACCAGATGCAACATTAATGTCTTTTCTACTGAGGCTTACCGCTGAGTTAACAGATTGCCACCTGTCCCTAAATACGGCAACATTTTCTCCCCATATAAGTGCACTAAGAAGTGTAATTTCTGTTTTTTGAGCAATCTGCCTCTCTGACTGACCCTACAAGAGCACCATAATTTCTACCATGATCATGTCTATTGTAATTGATTTTCAATACGGGTTGCCTTATCAAATATATAAATTAGATACAAATAACTTTATAGGAGTTGTGGTGTCGCAGGTATCATTGATCTATTGTGTACTACAAATGGTAACATTTGTTACCAGAAAACTAGTGTACAAGGTAGGCCTTTAGTGTGCAGTTTTGGAATGCCACTTCTGCTAGTTTGGTGTTTAGGTATGTGAGGCTACTAGTTTGAATCAGGGTCACATGTCCATCCAGTCCAGCCAATCAAAGGCATGTCTACAGATGACATGCCTGTGGTTGTCAAGGGGCTGAAAGATGCTCAGCAGTGAATCAATTAGCTTGCTGCGATATTCCCCTCCATGGGTCCATGGGTGCCAAAACCCACCAAATTTGGTATGGTCCCTATTTTGGTTGTTCAGTCCTGCTCATCAGATCATGGGGTGTAAATAGTTTTTTTTGTGTTTTATTATTGCATTTTCCAATAAACAGAAAGAAAACAAACCACGGCAGTGAATATTGTACATAACACCATATGGTGTAAACAAGCTAGACAGATTATAACAAAATTAAAAATACTGACAGCAGGGATATCACCAGAAAAGAAAATATACTCCAGTATAAGCCGGCGCCGACTAATTTTAACACAAAAAACTGGGAAAACCTATTGACTCAAGAATTGGGTAGTAAAAATTATTGTGCTTTGTCTATTTATTATAATAGAAAATATTTACCTTCAAACTAAAGCCTGTTATATATTCTGTCACAATGTATTAGATCATATGAGTAAATGAGTAACTGACACTGTGTAACTCATGTTCTGACATGTTGAAAACTTCCCGTTCCAAGTTTAGGAAATTGCACTATATAGGAGTTTCCTTTACATAAGAACGGCAGTCACATGCAGAAGTTATAAATATAGTAATTCTTATCATTTGGACAAAGTTTGCGCACACAAAAACCATCTGGTTAGTAATGCAATAAAAGTTATACATGTCTATCATTCTTTTTCTTTTCCTTTGTCAAATCTATGGGTTTGAGTGGTGCATTTTAGAGAGGTGCCTGTCAACTGCCTTTCACATGTCACATGCAGACATATACATACAAAATTGGTCACAAAAGTAAAAATTAATTACATTTCTATGAAATACAAAATGAACAAACGTAAGGCAGACATTGCTTTTCAACGATGCTTCAACAGAATTTAAAAAACAAAACTCATGAACATAAATGATGGTCCCTTTAACTTAATATTTTGTTGTACAACCTTTTGAGGCAATCACTGCAATCAAACAATTTCTCTAACTTTCAGTGAGACTTCTACTCCTCTCAAGGGATATTGTGGCTCATTCCTCATGAATAAACTGCTCCAGTTGTCTGGGGTTTTAAGGCTGCCTTTACCAGATGGCTCAGCTCATTCCAAAGATGCTCAATAGGATTTAGGTCAGGGCTCGTAGAAGGCAACTTCAGAATAGTCCAATGTTTTCCTCTTTGCCATTCTTGGCTGTTTTTAGCTGTGTGTTTTCGGTTATTAGATAGTTGCAAGACCCATGACCTGCAACTGAGCCCAAGCTTTCTGACATTGGGCAGCACATTTCTCTTTAGAATCCCTTGATAGTTTTAAGATTACATTGTACCCTGCACAGATTCAAGGCACCCGGTGCCAGATGCAGCAGTGAGGCCCCAGAATATAGCAGAGCTCCTTCCATGTTTCACAGTAGGGACAGAGTTCTTTTCAGGGTATTATTTTTCTGTTTGTGATCATAGAGCTGATGTGCCTTGCCCAATCTCATCTGTCCATAGGACATTCTCCCAGAAGCTTTGTGGCTTCTCAACATATAGTTTTGCAAATTCCATTCTTGCTTTTTTATGATTTGTTTTCAGCAATGGTGTCCTCCTTGGTCATCTCCCATTAAGTCCACTTTGGCTAAAACAATGACGGACAGTGCGATCTGACACTAATACCCCCTAGCTTGAAGTTCACCTTTAATCTCTTTGGAAGTTGTTCTGGGCTCTTTTGTTACCATTCGTGTTATTTGTCTCTTTGATTTGTAATCAATTTTCCATTTGTGGTGACATGCAGGCAGGTTGGCTACAATCCCATAGATCTTAAATTTCTGAATAATATGTGCAACTGTAGTAACAGGGACATCAAGCTTCTTGGAAATGAATGGTAAAGGTAAAAAAAAAAGGTTTGCGCTCATTACTAGTGCACAATGAGCTATTTGCTGTATGGGTAAAATGAGAGCTTAGTGTATAAAATTCTGAATTGTTAAGCAATAAAGTAAAAGTAAAAAATGACACATAAGATGAATGTGCTAACACTAAAGTGCCTGTGTTCAACATAAAGGGAGCTATACTGGTCTTTATCTCCATCTTGTGGCAGTTTACCTGTGTTACATTGTACAAAAATGTCAATGACTGAATAAATTCATCTTTATTTATACAGCGCCGTCATCAGCACAATAATGTTGCACAATGCCTGCTGTGTGGGTTGTGTATATATCTATGTGTTAAAGGGTGGGGTATGTGTATATATCTACTTGTTACTGGGGAGGGGCTGTATATATATATATATTGCTGGGGTGGGGTGACTTTCTATATTTCTATGTATTACTGGGGGGGATGTGTATATATCCATTTGTTACTGGAAGGGGGATCTTTGTATACATATCTTTGTGTCACTGGAGGCTGTATATCTATGTGTTAATTGCGGGGAAGGCTACACATATACTGGGGGGAGCTGTTAATATATATGTTAGGGGGGGGGGGGCTGTTCATATTTATTACTGAGGGGGCTATATATATTCATTACTTGAGGGAGCCGTATATATTTATTAATGAATTTGTTCTTAAGTTGAATTTGTATTTAAGTAGGAACAGGTAAATTCTATAATTTGTCCAATTGGATTTTCAATGTTTTGTGCTGTAATGGGAACAAGGATTATCAATAAAGCTTTATTAAAGCCAACTTACAGCTGATCAATGCAGCCTGGGACTAAAGAGGGAGAGGTCCAGCTGTAAGTTGGGTGTCCTTAAATTGACCCCTGAAGAAGCCACGGTTCTGCGGAGATACGTGTGGGGCACTTTGAGCCCTGGTTCTGTTCACTGTCCTGCCCATCTGGTAACTATTCACACATTGTACATTTTCACATTAAAATTGCCTTTCCCATTTTCAATAGGGTCCTGGCTTACCCAGTGTTCTCATTGATCATTTCTCTATATGGTGTTTACCTACTTGATATGTGTATATAATACTTTGTGATTTATATGTTGGATTCTAGGACAGTAGTCGGTACAGGGCTCTATAGGAGGACAACGGCATTATGAGGTGCCCTTGTTCTGTCTACCTTTCTTGTTATAGGGTTGCAGCTTGGCTGTTGTTTCCCTTTTTTTAATTGTTTTTAATCCTTTGTTTGGTGAGTTGGTTTACATGTATTATTTACTAATAAAGATTTAAGAAATTTTTTTGCTACTTGACCCATGTTTCTGGGTAAGTTTTTCATTTCAATTGTGGACCGTCTGTACTATTGGACATAATTACTGTATTTATATAATGAAAACAATACTTGAATTTTTATTTGTAATCTCTTTGTGAATATATTTTCTTTTGTTTAAAAATCACCTATTACTCTGTAAATTTACAGTACTAAAGACCCAAGTATATTGCATGATGCTTTAGCAGGGTGCATGGGTGCCAAAAAGTTGCTGCTGCACCAGGTGCAATAGTTATTAGGCCTGTTAGTCTTTGCTTTTTGCATCATACCCATGGGTCGTGTGTTTTCCCTGCAGGCTGTCGCTAGCCACGGTGGGGGCGAGTTCCCCTTATCATAGGGTTCGAATTACCAGGCAGATTAATAATGACCTACGGGTTTGGGAGTTTTTTCTTGCTGAGTACAATGGGCATACTTGCTGGTGCTCTGCGGGAAAATTCAGTCAGGATTTCCAATTATTTACGGACGCCTCAGATGGGCATGGTTTTGGAGCTATTTTTAGTTCGGCCTGGTGCGCCTATGTGTGGCCCTCTTCCTGGGGGGACCGGGGTTGATGTGGTAATCTTACCCTTCTTGAACTTTTTCCTATTGTGGTGGCAGTTGAATTGTGGGGGGTCTCCATGTCTCTAAGTCTATTGTGTTCTGCACGGATAACTTGAGTGTGGTGCATGTCATTAACAACTTCTCCTCTTCCTCCCTTCCACGTTAAAGCATGGCGTGAATGGGTGGGTTCGCAGGGGAGCGGGCGGTCGGCAGTGATCCCAACCAGGTTTTGTCAGTAACGCTGCAGTATTTGGATAGCTTGCGCATGCAAGGGGCTTTGCGGTTGGTAACGCAGGATTGGTCAACTGGCTTGGCTTTCTTTTTTAAGTTATTTGGGTGGCAGATGATGACAAAATAGTTCTTTGTTCGCCAGGTTTTGAAGGGGTGGGGTCCAAGCGGTGTGATTTCCAGAGCACGGTCTCTTTTTATATTTTGATTCGCTTATTGCCTTCCCTTCCTTCCCTTTTCACAGATGCATTTCAGGTCTTGCTGTTCCACACAGCTTTTTTGGGTGGTGCCGAGCGCTACGCAAGCCGCCGGGTTACTTTTTCAGAACGTGTCAATCTTGAGTAGTGGTTTGCACTATTCAAGATTGACACGTTCTGAAAAAGTAACCCGATTTTTTTTTTTTTTTTTTTTTTTTTTTTTTTTTTTTTTTGCTTCAGTATTTAGGAAGGCTCTGGAGGCTGTCAGGCTCCCATCGGCTTAGTTTGGTACCCATTCCTTTTGGATTGGGACAGCGACCACGGGCAGTGAGTTGGGCTTGTCTGATGGCGATGTGCACCGGATAGGGCGATGGCGTTCCAAATGTTCTGCGGGCTATGTTCGCCATATTTGCTTTTGTATTAATGTTGCTTCTTTTTCAAGTTCAGAAGATGGCAACATTTTTTTTTCTTTTTTGTACACATTCGTTTAATTTGTGAAAATGCATTAAAACGCAAAAAAAAACGATATAAATTTGGTATCACCGCGATCGTACCAAACCAAATAATAAAGTAGAGGTGTTATTTGGAACGCACAATGAAAGTCGTAAAAACACATTTTGAATTTTTTTCCAGCTTCCCAGTACATAGCATAGAATAATAAATAACATCACGGAAAAGTAAAATTTGTTACGCAAAAAATAAGCCCTCACACAGCTCTGTACACAGAAAAATTAAGTAGTTATGGATTTTTGAAGGTGGAGAGCGAGAAATGAGCGAAAAAAAACCCTGCGTCCTTAAGGGGTTAACTAAAATTTAGAAAATATACAAAAAAATATTTCATATTAATGGTTAATAACCATTTAATATCAATGATTAATTTATTGTGTGACATATGCCCCCTCCCACTCCTGTGCTGTAAACTTCTATATATTCATCACACAGCTACAAGGATGTACGATTTGTTACCCAGAAAACAAGCCCTCATACAGCACTGAACATATAAAAATGAATAGGTTATGGATTTTCAAAGTATGGGAGCGAAAAACATAAAAGTAACATGGAAAAAATCCATTATCAGCTGTGAGCCCATAGAAGTGTATGGGGGACGTATAACGGCTGTATATACGTCCCCCATACATGTGTGTGAATGTAGCCTTAGTGTGTATGGTGTAACACAAGATTTTCTTAAACATTATCTTTAGCCATAACAGACTTTTGTTAAATGTTTCAAGTGCCTCTGAAGTGAGGCAATACAGGTGCTGGTAACAGATTAGATGGCCCTTGGAGAAACCGGTCATTTGCCAGCATTTGGGCTAGTGTCAGGCTGTTACCACAGAAAGTTTATAAACTGTTGCAGAAAGAGTATGATTGGCGGGCCAAGGGATGAAGAGAGAAATAATAACAAGGTAATATTCTCTGAAACGTATTGGTCCTGACACTGAAGCAGCTTGGTGTACTCATGGGAGACCTTTTGGATTTACTGTGTCGAGCTAATGGAGTATTGGAGCTCCTATGGTGGTGTATTACAAGGTTGCCGGAAGCAACACATCTCATGGTAGTGCAATGTGGTGCCGATGTAAATAGAAGTATGAGTGCTCCTTCTATGGTGGAGGTCACCCTTTCTAAAGATGGATTTAAAAAAAAGTTAACTTGTTGATGCAGCCATCGACAATTATTTATCAAAAGCACCAACACCAGTAAAATTATAGAACATGCTGAAAAGGCTCGCGCAGTAGCCAAATTACAAGGTTTCACAGTGGTTTGGTGTTTTACAAAAATGTTTTACTATTCCTTTTTTTGCTTTTATAGCTAATTTAAAGTCAGTTCATCATCAGATGTCTGATGTTGTTTTTGATACTTTTTTTTAAGGAGGGTGACCATGGGTTAGTGGCAGGACTGTTGCTCAAAGGATTTTACCCACGATTTTGAACACAATTTTTGTGGAGTGTCTAGAGTCTTAAGTGGAAGAAAAATGGTTCTCTTTTGCTCTGAATTGGAATTATTGGGCATTGTGTTTGACTACATTAGTGGTGAAGGCAAAATGTCTGTTGAAAAGCTTTACAAGATGTTACATTACATTACATTAACATTTTGCAGAGAACTAACTTTATTATTTTCAGTGTCAAAAGCTTCAGTATGGATGGGATGGATAATGCTAAGTCTCTATCATCAATTGTTGAGGGTCTGCACCATGTTAAATTGTCTAGAGACGTGAAGGAATCATTGTATTTCTCAGCCCAATGGGTTATATTTATGGAGAAAAGATTTTGTTCCGGTTACTTTACTGATGCTTGTGGCTTGACAAAGTGCAGGATTGCAAAAAAAAGGCCCCTTGCAGTTTGTTCATGCCCGGCTTTTAACCTCTCCGCTACATAGCTGTAACTTATTAAAGAAGATATCTTGGTGAGTGGCACTTTCTAGTTTCTTTATTAATGTTTACCTACATGATATATGATCATGCACCACTACTCAGGATGGACAACCTCATTTATTTCTAATTATTATAAAAACAAATAAAACTAGCATCATCTCATAAAATATTTCTTTTTATGTATTCTAGGGAAAGGGGGAAAATATTTGAATCTGTAATGCAGAATGCCTATTGACAGATGTGGGAGCCAATACCAGGCTCCCAGCTGTCATGGAAACCAATCAGCATCCTCCCATGATGTGGTGCACATGTAAAGCACTGTTAGGTGCCACGGTCGGGTAAAACTCCAGCCCCTATCATGTTAAGGCTCTTTGCACATGGCCATGTGCTTATCCAGGCCAAAAACCTAGTGTAGCACACGGCCAGGTGGTGGAGGGCAAGCGGGATGAGCGCTTCTGTCCTCCCCTCTTCCTAGAAAGCTGAGCGCCCAGGTCACAGTGCAGTGAGACATAATGGGGCACATTTACTAACTCGGGCCTTGGAATGCACTCTGTCACGATTCACTTTGATCGTTCGATCGCGTGCGCCAAAAACCCTTTTAAATCCCTGAGTAAATGAGCCCCAATGTGCTCATCACACCATGATCAGGTACCATAGACCTCTACAGGGAGCTGTGATTGGTCCTGTGCATGAGGCCTTACTGTCACAATCAGGCCAGCACTGACCATGGCAGTTACCAGCAGTTGTCAGCTGTGTAATCCAGCCCATGAGCCCCCCTGCATACAGCCCTTACTGCTGTACAAGGTATATAGTCTTACAGCTGTTAGGAAGTGGTTAAGCAGGACTATTTCTTTCCAGCTTCAGATGGAAAGTTGCCAGTTCTCACATTGCTTGGGCCATTTTTGGCAGCTAGGATTTTCAACTCCATTCATTTAACAGATGTCAAACGAAAGGTCCTTTTTTCTCTACAAAAGAGCATGAATTGTTAGTTTCCACAGTATGAGTCAAATGCAAAATGTCAAGTCATTAATGTGCGCCTTGCTCTACTCCTCTTATCATGAATTAATAACTGTTCCCTGGAAGACAAAGACATTGTTTCTCTGTCCTACAAGCGTCAAATCTTAAGTCCAAACATCAGTATTCAGTTTTTTTTTTTTTAAAAGACAAAGTAATGCCCTGAAATATGTCCTAACCTGACCACTCAAGAATTTGTTTCTATGATAGGTCTATGACTCGGAAACTCTCCTGCTAAGCATCTACTTTTTACATGTACTAAGCTAACATCATATGCTGATATGCTTATGGCATATATCTGGTTGTTATTCATTTCAATTAACATTCACTGAACTAAATAGTATATAACATGTGAAAAGTCATTTTAACATTTGCATCTATATATTCCGGTTTTCAGGAAACAACAAGACTTGTATAAGAGTAAAGACCACCGCCTTTTAGCAGTGATGGTGTACCTATGTCATGTGTGACAAGGCGGCACTCACAGCCCTCTGTTCCTCTGAGTAAAGGCTTATTTAGACACCCTCCCTCTGCCTGAAGTAATCTCACTGCAGCAGAGGAAATTTCAGCACACAGTGGGAGGGGAAGTGCTCCTGCACAGTGTAACAGCCTGTTAATCTGCAGGATGGAGGGGTTTTGGTAAGACCTGTCACATTAGCATAATTTCTAAAAGTTGATTTTAGAAGAATGGAAGCCAAGGATAATAAATATAAGATTACCACAGTCACGGTGCCTGGATCTATTAGTAAGTGTCCCTAGTTAAATATGTTTGATTTTGATGGTATATTTCCTTTAAGTGGTTTGTAGATCAAATCAGATTTAATACATGCGATACTATACATAAAGTATTAACTAAACTTATTTAAAGTAAGCCTGTGATCAAGAACTGTAAACCTTACTTACCCTTACTTTGTGGCATGTCAGATACCATCAATAAAAAGGGGGTTCACCCTCTGTATTGCAAAAGTAGATTTTTACACTGCAAGTAATTGGTTGATTTGTATAGATCCCTGCCACAAGGCAACTCACTACAATAGAGCCGCTGGCGATTGTAGAAAGGACTGGATTCTTGACTGATGCTCCCAATTCAAGTCAATACAACAGACAAGGTTCCCTCTGTACATAGTTTTTATTATTTACATAATACAATATAGCATAAATGCTGAATAGCATGATTATGTGCAATACATAAATATGAACTATCTGTACACATTTGCATATCTAGTAACTTAGAACAAAAATACAAGTTTTAAAGCAAAAACAAAGAAAGAAAAATCTGATGCTTGGGAAGAATAAAATGAGGGGCAGAATACAGAAGATAAAATCTTAAAGTGAGATGTGAACATACGTAAACTATTTACAAGTGAAAACAGGCAACACCACAACACTACTCAAAAAAATTACTTTCATTTCATCTAAAGAAAAAAAAAAAAAAAAGTTTCTAAAAGAAAAATAAAAAGTCTCATACAAACCTTCCATTATAACACAGAAGTGATATTACCAGACAAGTATCAGTGAAGTTTACTGTCTTTTCTAGAGTAGTTTTTGTACAAAGCTGTAGATAATGCAGCCCATGCAATAAAACCAAGAAAATTACAGTCCTACACCCAAGTACAACTGAAAACTATAAAAGGTGAACAGCCCCCTCCTAATTGTGGTCCTGGCAGCACTCATGGAAGAACTAAAACACTAGCACACACTTCAAGCCTATACGAGAAAGAAATGGATTTACAGCAGCCAAGTAAGGTGTGGTTTTCATGCAAATCTGTGCAAGTGAATCACATAGTAAAACCGCCATTAATGGGTATAAGCCATTACATTACCTTACCAAATCCAAGAGGAAAAAAAAAAATGAAAAGTGTGTGCTCTGAAAACTAAAAAGTGAAGCGCTTGTTTTCATAGGACTCAACTATTGGTGGAGGTTAGAATGCAATTTCTGAATTTCTAGTCGTCTCAATAGTTACCATAGACAGAAAAGGCACAGAAGGGGTTCACAATAAATAAAATACATTACAACCCTGCAGGATGAGTGGACCAGAGGAGATGGGAAGAAAATCTGACGATTCCTATAAATTAGAAAAAAGTTGTGTAAATAGAAAAAAGTTAAGATACCGTTGATGGATGTAGTAAAGAAGGAAAAAAACAATCCAATGTAGGGACTGTCAACCTAGTGTGAACAAGGTATTGCTCATTTTAAATGGTTAAAATGTAGGTGAAGCTATGTAAGCGTCAAGGGGGCTTCTTAATGCTAATGGTGGTAGTCTGAGATAGTTAATATTGTGTGTAGAAAACTAAACTGAAGTCACAGCAATGGTGCACACACATCCAAGTCCTTCCAGAAAGCCAGGAATACATCCAGATACAATAGCAGGCATCTGTATTAGCACATATCTGTTGCAGGCATGCAGATTTTGGGCCTACAGTTTGGCACATTTACTAGTTAACCTTTCCTCAACCAGATATGCATTCAGCTCAAAAGAAGTAAAACCAGCACTGAGCCATCCAAGTTCTGAGCGCTGAGGAACACAAAAAGGTAAAAAGGGGCTGTACCATCTAAATCATTCAATTTTGCCTGTAACACTCAAAACATCCTAAAATAGAGAAGAAAAAAAAATATAGTAGACATCACAGAAAAAAAAAAGTTTTAACATTTGAAAGAAACAAACATGCATCTGCTCTTTAAGGTTTCCCTAGGATATATTAAAATCAGAACCAAAAAGGAAAAAAATAAAGTCAGTCTTCACAAATTGTAGATTTATATTCTCTGTATTTTTTCTGCCACAACAACAGGGTTTTCTTTCCTTATTTTTGCTGCAGCCTCTGCTTTATAATCATAGGGGCAGTTGTGCTTGTCGGAGTAACGGTGAAGTCCACAAAACAGATTCCCACAACGGCAATCAAAACCTGGGGAAAATATGGAAATGAGTTTTTAAACAGGTCACTAGCACAGCAAGATATCCAATTACTCCTGCAACATCCAGGCATGCAAGATACAGCTTCTACAGGTCCTGTAGAGGGTCATTTGGTCTGTATGCAAGATAAAGGAGGCGGCTGGAGGGGGGTTGGGGCAGAGTATGATCAGAGACAAGAGGCCATCACAAGATGCATCACCGCCAACCAACCATCTGGATCTCCTTCCATTTAAAAAAAAATATATAGTATCCCTTTAATATGCCTCCAGACTAAAGTCATAAAGCACAACGCAATTGTTTAACAACTTTGCATAAATCAATAGTGGGGGAGTTTAAAGGAACATTGTCACCAGCTTTTACCCCCACTAAACTTACAGCACCCCAGGTACGGTACAAAATGTCCTCTCTAGCATTCCTTCTTATGGTAACAAGTCACCTGTTTACCAATATAAAATTACCTCCAAAGTCAAAAGCAGATGCATTGAGAAGAGGTTGTGCAAGAGGAGTCACACCAAGAACCCATCTTTGTTTCTACAGTTGCTACAACCATGGTTTTGGTATAATATTAAAGATAAGAATGTCATCCTAAGAGACCCTCAATAAAAGTAACAAAGGGACTCTTCATTTTTATAAGAAAGAATTCTTGGAGAAAAGGTTTAATTTAGTGCCATTGTACAAGATCTAGCCCTTAGCCAGACAGCCTAAACTTGGATACATTTCTGAACTAATGGCTCCTTCCAAAGAGCATACTGATATCTAGTGCGGTACTGTAATAGGATGCCACAGAATGTAGCTTACAGAGCCAAGAGCAACTCATTATTGCCCATGGTCCTAGGTCTTCACATGGATAAGTGTGTCCAGGGAATTCCATGAAGGTGATTAAAGGTAAAATACCTGTAAGACCAATCTTCTTCCTACACATGAAACATCTGTTCTTCTTTGGTTTCGGTAGTTCTGGAGTTTTTTCCTCATTTTGAGATGTACTGGGCTGAGATACTGAAGGACTTGGCTGAGTCACAACTAAAAAGGAACATAACCAAATATATTAACAGCGGAAACATCAGGAATATTATATGTCTTTAGACATTTAGGATTGTGAGCTACTGCCAGCATGGTGGAATAAGAAAGCACAGTACAGCATTATCATTATGACCAGTAGCCATGCAGTTTGCTCCCTGTGCAAAGTCATTTATGTAGACTGGGTACGGAAAGTATACAGACCCCTCAAAAATGTCACACTTTATTTTTTCGTTCTGTGCAAAAAAATTACTTTTTTGATCTTACCAATTGCCTACAATGAAACAAATAGAGATGTAGATATTTTGCAAATTTATTGAACAAGAAAAAAAATTAAATATGACATGGTCGTGAAGAAATCATCACCTTTTGAGCTAGTACAGCCATGAGACTTGGGAATGATGCAAAATGTTTTTCACATCTGGATTTGGGGGATTCTATGTCATTCTTCCTTACAGATCATCTCCAGTTCCCTCAAGTTGGATGGTGAATATCAGTGCACAGCCATTTTCAAGTCAATTGGGTTTAGGTCAGGGCTCTGGCTGGGCCAGTCAAGAATGGTCACAGAGTTGTTCTGAAGCCACAGCTTTGTTATTTTAGCTGTGTGCTTAGGGTCATTGTCTTGTTGGAAGGTGAACTTTAGGCCCACTCCACTGTCCAGAGCACTCTGGAAGAGGTTTTCATCCAGGATCTCTGTAGTTGGCCACATTCATCTTTCCCTCAATCGTAAACCGTCGTCCTGTCCCTGCTGCATGATGCTGCCACCATGTTTTTACTGTTGGGATTGTATTTGGCAGGTGATGAGCAGTGCCTGGTTTTCTCCACACAACTCTTAATACAAAAAGTTCAGTCTGCCTCAGGCCAGAGAATCTTATTTCTCAGTCTGTGAGTCCTTCATGTATTTTTTTGCAAACTCTATGTGGGTTTCATATGTGTTGCACTGAGGAGAGACTTCTGTCGGCACACTCTGCCATAAAGCCCCAATTTGTGGAGGGCTGCAGTGGCTTTGTGGAACTTTCTTCAATCTTCCTACTCAGCCACAATGATCTTGGGGCTCGTCTTTACCTCTCTCACCAAGACGCTTCTCCCATGATTGCTTAGTTTGGCTGGACAGCCAGGATGAGGAAGAGTTGTGGTTCTCCCAAACTTCTTCCATTTAAAGGAAACCCATCATCAGTGTGTTTCTTTCATGATCCAGTGTGGTGGCCTCATACAGAAAATCAACCTTAAAGTGAAATGTAATTTGGTTAGATAAAAGTCAAGAAGCCAGAGTTTAAAACTGAAATCAAGCCTGGGAGCTCTGAACGCCTCCTCTTTGATCGACATTGTGCATCAGACTTGAGGAGATCTAGTTAGTAATGTCTCTGGATGTAGGACCATCAATTACAGTGAAGGGGGCTTTCTGAGGAAGAGAGCTTGATTTCAGTGTTAAGGTGGCAGATTTTGACTTTTCACAAGCAATTTACATCTCACTTCAAAGTTGATTATATGAATGATGCTGCCACACTTGGTCATGAAAGAAAAACAAAAACTGGAATGTGGTCAGCTGCTTGCCAACATACAGGTAGTGGTTTATTAGGTACATTTTTGATGACAGGCTCCCTTTAAAGATTATGGAGGCCACGGTGCTCTTCAGAACTTTGAGTGCTGCAGAAACACTTGTAACCTTGGCCAGATCTGTGCCTTGCCACAATTCTGTCTCTGAGCATCTTGGGCAATTTCCTGGACCTCAGGATTCTCATGTGCTCTGATCAAGTCGAATCCGTTTAATTAAACATCTGGATTTCAATGAAGTAGTAAAACCATCTCAAGAAAGATCAGAAGGAAATGCACAGCAGGTGAGTTAAATATACGTATCACAGCAAAAGGGTCTGAAAAAACTTTTAACCACGTGCTTCAGTTTTTCTTGTTCAATTAAAAAAATATATTTTTGAAAATTTATGTGAAGGTGGGGTGCAGTGTACAATAGCAAGAAAAAAAAAAATCCAAGGGGGGTTGAATACTTCCCTTACCCTCTGTATCAAATCATTTAATAGGAAAAAGAATGGGGAAAAATGTCCTCTAAACCATTTTGGCACAACTGAAGATTTAGTTTAATGAAACTGAAGTGACTGACATAAATATTTCCTCAATTATAGGTTATAAAAAAAAAAAAAAAAAAAAAAAAAAAAAAAAAAAAAAAAAAAAAAATGATACTTTCCCATAAATGTAGTGATACTGTCCCTTAGCAACAAGACTGTCCTTGGATACAGCCACCTCTGCTGGAGTGATTGCACAAAGAAACAAAAAGGTTTTTGTATATGAACTCTCCGGGAGTTACTGCAGGTCCCACAGCCGTCCTGTGATAATGATCGCTGAATCCATGTGGTTAGACTGGACTCATTAGCACATATCTGGCCACTGCTGTCAAAATGTGAGGTGGTCGTATCCGAGCAAGCTATCTCGTTTCTAAGGGACAACATTGCTACATTTATGAGAAAATATCTTCACACAGGAACATTTTTTTTTTTTATAACATCCAACTGAAAAAATGTTTCCTTACGGCAAATGAATTAAATTAAATGTGACTGCCCAGATGGGAATACCCCTTTAATTTTAATAATCACCACAAAGGAATCTTTACAGTTACATAATAGTGGCATCAAGTCAACCATGCCATCATGAAGACTATAATAATATGTTAAAGTGCTAGAAACAACCATATTCTCTATATGTACTGTTCTATTATATAGTAAAATACCTGGTTCCGAGGACTCTGTTTTTGGAGAAGATGCATTATCTTCTCTTGAAATGCTCATTTCTGTCATTTGTTGAGTTACAGGTAAAGCCGCCATATTTCTAAAAGAAGGGCAAAAAATAAAATTCTAGTTAATTAGGTATAAACAAAGGCACAGGTTATGCAGGAGTTAAACTGCATTCACAGAAATAAATAAAAATAAATAAACAAGGTATCAACGAGTCCGAAAATACCCAATCAAAATAGAATAACTGTTTTTCACTGTGTTTAACCCCGTAAAGGTGAAAAAAAATGTTTGCTTTTTAATTTTTCACTCCCCACCTCCAAAAAAAAAAAAACACAAAAAAAAACAAAACTTTTTTTTCATCTTTACGGCCCTGTTTGTTAAGTGGTTAAACATGCACCCAATTAAAGCCATGTGTGGCTTTGGTGGGTTTAGTTGATAAAAGAATCTCTAAACAATTGGTTGCAAATTTTGAGGGGGGGGTTAACCTTTTTTTTCATAACACACTTCATTAATAGATTCTGCTTAGTTTATAAAGAAACAGGCTGCAAGGGGCCCTTAGTAACTCTATTGCTTCTCCTGTTGTTGCTGTCTTTCTACCAGACTGAAGACTGGTGTCTATGTTTACACGGCAGTGAGCACTGAGTGTTAACCCTCACTGCTCTCTCCCTGACTGTAGTATACTATGAGCATTATTTTCAAACAAAGCGGCAAAAGATTATTTATCCCTTATCAGAGCTGTGTAAGGAAACCCGGGGAGGTTTGATGTGAGCTCAAAGTTAGCTTTGTAAACAAACTAAACAGGCTACAATACAGATTTTGGGAGGATACATTGAAGCCTGTTACGTTACAAATTTAGCAAAATTTCTTAATAAGGTAGATGAAAAAATGTTCACATTGCTGTCCCACACAATATTCACAAAGTTAGAGAAACAGAACACAAGCTACAAAATTTCAGCATCATTCAACATTAAGTACCCCAGTGGTTGTGGGAACTAGAACAATGGCAAAAGCCAAACAATGTCTACACAATGAGAAGATGCTTGCATGACATTGGGCTACTAGCTAAGGGTGTTCTATTAACTGAAAGCCATGGCTCTCAAAGACTAGTGTAGTGAAGTTGGAATGGAATTCTACTCTATTAAGCAATGTCATCATGGGGTAAACACCATGATGGGGCCTCCATAACTGAACATCACAGGAGGACAGGGATAGCAGAAACTTTGTCTGTTGGCCATGTTTAATTGAGCAGCCAATTATTTTCTTATGTCATCCTTAAAAATAAAATTTGTGAAACATAAAAATATAAGGTACACTAACTGCACAGCGTTTAAACTGATCTGTTCAAGGCAAAAATGGTATTGCCATTTACCCCCAAAGGGGGTTGTGGTCTAGTTAATGGTAAGCCAATAAAAAACATAATACAATTCAAGAGAGAGCCAATCACGTTATATAAGGAAGCTTTATAATGCTAATGACAATGTACAATTAATAAGCTTAACCGACACATGGTTAATAAAGTTCAGCTAAGACACAATGGTGTTAGGAATCATAGGCTTCATATGATCAGAATAAATTCAGCATGTGAGGTCCCGTAATAATGTATGTTCACATGACTGTATTGTGTTGAGTATTTTAGTGTCAATACTACAACTGAGTATATAAAAATTATAATCGCATAATAGAATATAACATAAAGCATGTGTAGAAAGCTTGTTCACTGGGTGTGTACACCAAAACTACACAGAGCCATGTTGTTCATACTCCTTTGCAATCGCAGATTCGAAAACGTTCCATCTTCAATTACCTGGATTTGTCAGTAGGGCTGCCAACATCACTTTCACAGTTGTTTAATGCGGTTTCTACTCTCTGTATGACTGTAGATTCTGCGGTAGGACTATTTGAACCACTGGCTGCTCCTGGATGAAACAGAAAGCATAATCTTTAGTTCATTGCTTGTTCTTATCTACCAACATATGCAAGTGGAAGATCTAGAATGGATGCTTTGCTTTTCTGAAACAATTACAACATGAGTGCTGGTATTCAAATGACCATCACACTATCCAGAACACAAAAGGCCATCATTCCCTTATGTATGCACAATCATTACACTATATAAAACCAACAATGCCACAAGCCTGGGCATAGCATGAGCAGCTCACATCACATATATTACTACTGTCCCACTTAGAGATCACACTTCTTCAAGCGCCTATGATGCTTACCATGACAAAGGTTCAAGCACAGTTAGCTACATTCTTCATGCTATCATTTCCAGCCATCAAACACTTTATTCTTTAATGAATAATAAACCCATAACTTTATTAGGTCATTTCTTTGTAATTGCCAATTCAGTTTTAAAGAATAAATGAGGCATTTCCACTCCTCTCAAATGGCTGCTCCCTCAAGGAGCCTGGCACTACCAGCATCAGGGTGCAGGATACCCCAGTAACACAATTCTTACTAGAATTGTACTGCCAAATGTGGAGTTACAAGAGGACCTCCAACCAGGTCTAGCATTATATGAAAGTCAATAATATCCAATATATGTGGTAATATATGCGCCAAATTGAGTGGATTCCTATAGTTATTGACCACCAGTAAAATTACCATAACATTCAAGTATGAGATGGTCAGGCTTTTTACTACCATTTTTATTTAATCCAAGACACACACAAATCTGTCTAGTCGTTCCTCTACCAACTGAAGACTAGGCCAGTTCCTAGCTATGTAGGGGGGTCCCTGCTACCAGAAGAGTCCTAGAAAAGGGTTTGTCTAATACAGTGCATGTCTGGAAAGTCAAGAGGTCGTCAATGCAAACAACTGATGTCCTCCTACCCAACATCTGTGATGCATTGTTGTTTGCAGGGCTGGAAACAGTCACTAGGTTTCACCCTTCTAAACCATTCCCATTACACTGGAAAAGGTATTTTCAGGTCTACATCTCTCAAAACCTGCATAACTTAGCAAAAATTGCTTCATGTGGTCAACACACTACCACTTCTCAATTTACTTATAGAAAGACTTCCCTTTCCCCTCAAAGTTGCCCCTATACACACCAATATCTAGACAGACTTATGAAACTGGACTTTCCCTGAGAAATAGAATTTACCTGGATTTGGATGTTCAGATGATCTTCTGCTAGGTTGTTGATAAAACACAAGTTGGCCATGACAATAAAGTGGAGCAGTCAAACACATAACACAGCACCAATTCTTATTACAAGAAAGTGGTTTTGCAAATGAAATTTGATTTTAGATTTTGCCTCTTTTTATTCAACAGAATGGCTTGTGGAAGTACATGTTTATGGGCATCAGATGTTGTAAGCTCTCCAAACAAATGAATCCTCCAGAAGCAATGATATTTTCGCTCTCCAGATGAGCCCTTTTTGTAGAGCTCGGAGTATGTAGTACCTTCACATCAAGAACAGTAATGTCTGTTTCCGTACTCCAGGGTTCAGGGTTATCTACCAAGTGTGTAGCTCTCCAGGATGCTGAAGAGTTTTTTTTTTTTTACTCAGTGGTAATGGAGATCTGACATCTCTTTTAGGTTGGTCACTTACCCATTGGGCTGATTCGGCCGCTGTTCTGCCTCTGAAGATGTTCTTTATAGCACACAGAGCACATTCCATTTGTTCTAGGGTTTCCATAAAAGCCACATCCTGTGTTACACAGCATAGGACCTGGTGTCTGATTTGTCTCCTGAGCCATTTCTAAGCTGTAAATAAAGACAGAAGGGAAAATGTCAATTATAGAATACGGTAGATTCGAAAAATTTTTGTTCGAAACAAAAGCGCACACACATTCAGGGCAAACATTCAGATTCCAATAGCAATCAGTACAGAAGGAAACCAATAAAGAAGACAGGAATGATGGATGAGTTAACACGTCAAATCTGAGTCTAAGCTCATCATAACCCAAATAAGGAGAGGCCTTCCCTTGATATAGTGAAGATAATAACAAAGAAAGCCAACAAGATACACCAGTATCGGCCTACTCATCCAGTCCAACCATCACCTAAGCCATTACGGATCATTAGCAGAAACCCCTTTAATGTCACCATGTAGAAGATTCTTCAACACAATCACAAATATTGTACCCATAAGAGAGGCGTTCCTGGAAAGCAGTCTACTTGTAGGGCCATCATAGAAAATAATATACTACAGAAAGCCTGGTCAGCCACTATCATGTATATTAGCCCCAGGATTTCCATACCTGCTTAACTACACAGCTTCTACCAATCTTCATGTAACTATATTAGTTGGCACATTGAGCAGCTGGACAAGAAACCACTCTTCAATAACACTAATGCATCTCTTACAGCATAAAGAGATTATGTGCACTCCATATGGGCAAAACAACTCTAGTATGCCAGGTTAGACTTTCTACTACACCTTAGGGGAAACCTTACATTGGTTCAGTGCCACACAGAATGGCTGACCTGTCCTTTGTGTCAGGAACCAGCATGCAACGGTTTATGGCAGAGAAAGAGTTAACAGCGCCAGGCTGATCATCAACCTAAAATAGGGCTGAAAGGAGCCAAAGTCACAATGGGTGGAGGGAAAAGCTCCTGCCCTGCAGGCTAAACTGATTTTCTTGTAGCAAGCGTGCCTGTACGGGCCATAAAACGGAGCAGTTCAGAGTCGCAGGAGGACAATGAATATTTACTTCTATGGAAGCCATCTTTCTTCTAGGAAGGGAAAGAACAAGAGTTGTGTGTTTAGTTTTATGGCCTCACCCCCACCAAGAAGAAAGCCTTGTGAGCCATATATGAAGCTCTACTAGTAGAGATAAGACACCAACCAGATCTCTTTTACAGCCAGCTCTGCCCATTGCATTCCCCACCCCATTAGTGGAAAGCTGCTTGCAATAACATAGCGTGCTCCCTTCTCATTTTAATATTTCTCAGAAGCAGGAGGGAGGGCGAGGGTCGTCACGTGGGTGGGAACATTAGCTTCCGCCTGTCACAAGGCTGCAATGTGACAGGCTGGCTGATCTGCAGGCTCAGACATACAAAACCTAGTCAACAGGGGCCTCTGAAATCAGCTGCTATTTATAGCCTTGATGCTGCCAGCTCCTACACAGCAAGGAAAAGCAGCAACGCTTACTGTACCACACACTGCCAACAGAGGTCATCAGGATGGCAATGGTGGCAGACTGGCACCATCAGATCAGTGATCTAGCAGGGATTACCTCCTAAACGTACTGGCATCCTGGCTGGCAGATCAGAGTACTATCCGGTATTATACTAACACCATCAATGCTATTCACATTAACACTTTAATGCCAGTTTCAAGAGAACAAAGTCTCTGCATGTAAAAATCCTGGACGGGATGACGGGAACCACTGACCCAGAGAAAGCACCTTTGTTTTCCTAGAGACTGACGTCACCCGGCTGTAGGACAACCTCCTTGACCTTAAACAGACATCCCAAGAACTCGCTCAGCAAGTTACGCAAAATAAGGATGTGTAATGGTTCGATGCCAAGACTCCGGTGAACTGGATCACTCTAGTGTGATAAAATAAACCCTTCAAAGGGTGTTTTCCTCACAAGAGAGTCAGATGACACCAGGTTTCTGGGGAAGTGAGGTGGCAAGGTTACACAAGTAGCCTTAGGACAGCTCATTCCCAGTAAACCATCCTGGGTGTCCTGATATTTATAGCAGGGGAGGGAACACAGTATACAAGCCATGATATATGGACATCCTCCCTGCCCAACACCCCTGATGGGGGATCAATGTTGTAATCTAAGGGGCCACAAATAATCTACAGGGAAATATAACAGTATATGTTATACTTAAGGTCTAGATATCACTACAGCTCCTGTAATGGGGGCACCAGACTGCTTACACAGCAAAAACTGGACTTGTATCCACTAAGAAACCACAGCCTATACTACACATTTAACTCTTTAAGATCGCTGACCCAAGCCTAAGGGTTAATAGGGGAGCACAGAGGGTGACAGCGGGGTACAGAGCTGCAGATTAAGGGGACATGGCACAGGCCTGAAGTGGCAGGATCTGGACACAAAGAGGAGGTGGAGCCTAAAGCTGGAGACAAAGGAGGCAGAACCAGCTCCACCATGGAGACAGGAAGCCCCGGGCAGAGACACAGCCAGGCACTGGGAGTTGTAGTCCTATCCCCTCCCCCAGAGGCCTAGGGAAAAGCCCTGAGTCACGGGCCAGCCAGCGGCTTCTCTCGCACACATGTTCTTTGTGTGAACAGCGGCCGGGCCACCAGTGCGGCGGTTATGTGCCCCTCCCCCTGCTCCAGCCTGTGTCGCCATATAAGGTGCTCCCCGTGCGCCGCCGTAACCCTTCCGCTGCCCGTCACCGGACACACATAGAGCACTTACGTTTTAGGCTTGCGGCCACAGCCGGGCGGGGAAGATGTCCTCTCAGGAGCGCTGTCTGCTAACAATAACAACCCGAACTCCTCCTGGCGGCGCCTGCTAATCCCGTCTACTCGTTCCCGATGAGTGTGTTACAGCACAGCGCCACAGGCCACCGCCGTCCCCGCAGATCCAGAGCCCAGAGTCCGCTCTCCTCGCCCCCCGAGTGTGTCTCCTGTGTGTGATACAGAGCGTTGTGGCTATACACCGCCAGGGGGCGGAGCTGAGCGCTACTGCTGACGGAGGCGAAACTCCCTCCCACACCTTGTTACACGGATCACGTGCTCCGCCCTGGCCAATGGCGCCGCTGCTGAGTGTTGTACCCCGGGGCGCGGGGCCCAGTATCGCACGTTTCAGCTCTTACAACATGGCCGCGTCATAGCTTAGTCATGGTGGACAGCTGGCTGTTGTTTTCTTGGCTCGGTCTGTCTGGTATTGGAATAACCGTTAGCTGAGCCCTCCCCTTGTATAGGACGAGAGGTTCTGTAGAAGAATATCGTGTTTTAAAACCTGGAGAACTCGCTGTGGAACTGGACTGGAACTTCCAGACAAGTATACCATTACCAAGAGACAACATGATTCATTTGTATAAATATAGAAATGGTCTATACAACAAAATATGGTGGAAAGCTGTTCCAAGAGGACCTGTCACCAGTTATAGGACCCTAAACCAAATACAGGTCCGTATGGATCAAAAAAAAATATATATACAGCTACCTGAGGAACATCACACTCAAATCTGAAGTTCTCACTTCCCGCCTTGCGAGATGAAGGCAGTAGACAACCCTGGCTTATGTGTGCATGCGCCATGGGTACAGTACATGTGCAATTAAGCTGAAGACAGCTCTGGAGCATAAGGACTTGTGGGTGATTTACTGCCCCGAATCGGCCTGACAGGTTCCCTTTAAATCTTTTCAAATTGACCGTTATGTTATAATATAGAATTGTTTCACTTAAATCCCGTCCTCATCCAATCATTTCCTTAGTTGAACTTGATGGACATGTGTCTTTTTTCAACTGTATAAACTATGTAACATACAAACCCTACCATAAAAGCGGCCCCGTCCTATAGCAACCTTTCATCTCACTTACTTCCTTTTACAATGAAACAAGTCAACTTATAGGTTGATATGGACAAAATCCATAACAATGCAAGACATCAGCTTCTGGTTGCCGATCGCTTGCGTTTCCATAGAAATGCATACATGATCAGGCCGACCCCGTGCCCTAATGCTGCGTTTGTAAACGCAGTGCTAGCAGTACTTGTAACCGCAGCCTTAGGCTGGTGCCATGCGCACCGCTTTGTCTGCGCTTGAAAACGTTTCTATGGAAACGCCTGCGATCGGGAATGAGCCGCCGGTGTTTAGCGTTAATTTAATGCAAAACACCGGCGGCTTGTTCCCAAACGCAGACGTTTCCATAGAAACACTGATGCAATCGGGCCGCGTGCCGCCCCGGTGGGTGCGGCTTTGTCTGCGTTTACGTTTTTAAACACAGACAAAGCAGTGCGTGTGGCACCAGCCTAAGGGTGCATTAGCGTGGCTTTTAACGTAATGCAACAGATGAAGGCTGCAGTCACAGTGCCCCCAGCTTTGGTTTTCATTACGCAGTGCTAGCACACGGGGGGAGCAACTAAATTGCATACGCGTTTCCAGTTGCAGTTTTTCAGTTATACATTACAAGATACCACGGTCTGGTTACCACTTGCATGTGTTTCCCTGGAAACACAAATGCCATCGGGCTGCGGCTTGCCCCCTGTGCACTAACATTGCATTATAAACGCAATGCTAGCGGCACATGCGATCCTGACCAAAGAGACACTTGCCTAAATTGCTGTTAACATTTACAAAACAAAACCATTAACCCCTTAACACACCCTGACGTAATTCTATGTCATAGGATGCGGGTAGTTCCCGCACCTTGACGTAGAATTACATAATGGCAATCGCCCGGTCTCAGAAGCTGTGCACGGTGCGATTGCTGCGGGATCCCGGCACTACACGTTAGCCCGGAACCCGCAGTAACGAATATTGAGATCCCATCTGTTAAACCCTAAAGACGTCGCGGTCACAGTGCTATGTAATATGCTGCAATACATTAGTATTGCTGTATTTTGCAATGAAGAAATGATCACTTGTTCATGTCCCACACTGGAACAAAATAAAACAGCAAAAAAGTGCAATAAAAAAATTATAAAAGTCCCCTGAAGTCCCATCCCATGCAATAATCAAATAAAACATAAAAAATTGAAAATCACCCAAAAAACATATTGGGTATCATCCATGACAACCCGTACAATAAAATCAAATTGTCACTGAACCTGTATGGTGAACGCTGACCTCATAAAAAGTGATCAAAAAGTAACATTTACCCGACATGATACCAAGAAAAAGTACAGCTTGTACCGCAAAAAATTATCTCTAAAACAGCTTCGTAAACAAAAAATATAAATGTTCTGCCCATTCTTACATGGCGATACAAAAACAAGCACATTTCTCACAAAGTGAGTTCTATATTCTGCAAAATTAGTTAAAGGAAAGGAGCGTCCTGCAGTTAACCATAAAAAAGCCATATAAATGGGCTATCGCCGTAATCGTGATGACCCATAGAATAAAGATAACACATTATTTTTATGGTACGGTGAACGTCTGGGAAAAAAAGAATGCTAAAAACCATAAACAAGAATTAATGATTTTTTTTAACCACCACCAAGAAAGAATTAATAAAATCTGATTATTAGCTATTGAACCTCCCCGTAAATGAAGTTCCTGAAAAGTGGATCTCATCCACACAAAAAAAATAATCCCCCATATGTCCAAATTACAAAAAAATAAACATGTGACAATGCAATTCTGCTCTGGAAGGTGCTCCTTTTGTTCTATGCCCGGCCGTGTGCCCATACAGCAGTTTACCAGCACATATGGGGCGTCCTCATACTTGGGAGAAATTGGGTATCAAACTTCATGGAGTTTTTCGTCATTTAATACTTTGTAACGGTTTAATTGGGTTCCAATCACGGGTGTTTAACCCATTAAATGCCACGGTCAGCATGACTTACCTTTGGGGGGGTCTTTCCCCCACGATCAGCACCCCCAAAATGTGGAAATAGGTGAAAAGCTAGGTGTTTATTCGACTAATGTGGAAGGTGCAACGTTTCTGCCCCTCAATGGAGCTCTTCACAGTGCTACTCTACCTTCACAATTTTTGCTTACTAGGATGTACTCCAGAATGATACTGTTGAAAAGTACAACATGTCCCGCAAAAACCAAACCATCAACCAGCTCTGTAGCCAAAAAAGTAAAAATGTTATGCCACTTGAGACGGCATGCAAAATGATAAGATTTTCCCAACATTAGGGATTTATTTATTGTTTTTTTTTTTTGGAAATTTAGTAAAACATAAGGAAAAATATTAAAGTATGGTATCCAGGTAATCGTATGGACCCATGAAATAAAGATAAGATGATTATTAGGCTGTACGGTGAAAAGCAAAAAAAAAAGTAAAAAATCCAGTACAGAATTGATGCTTTTCTACTCCTGACCTCAAAAGAAAGTTTTTCAACTTATTTTGTTTTACTGTTTCTTAGACCCTCTAGGGTACTTTAACCCTAGATAGTCTGATCGTTCCTACCATATACTGCAGTACTACCGTATTGCAGTATATGGCATTTTTACATAGTATTCATTACAATGAGCCACTGACTCATTGTAACGAATCTTCAGACGCCATGCAGCCTTGGGTCTGACAGAGACCCGAGGCTGTCATGGCAACCAATCACAGCTCCATGATGACGTCCTGGACAGCGGCGATCATAGAAAAGATGGTGGTGCCCATGTGCCGCTGTCTTTTAAATGCTGCCAGCGACTCCACCGGCAGTATCGTGGGTATTAGCGGTTGGTGTTTGCTGCAATATGCAGCAAAACCCACCTCTGTTCGAAGAGGACTTACCCTTTGAGCCCTCTTCATACATACTCAGCACCTCTGGCACAGTGCATGAAGAGATTATAGGGGTTGTACCAAGTGTTACTATTTTCTTCTACCCACAGAATGGGATACCAGTCTCAGTAATTGAATGAAGTGGCATTGCTAGCATGTTTCCTGCCTTTCCACTCAATGTGATGGGAGTGTCTAAAATGGCAGAGTGCAGCGCCGCAGTATCGACACTCCCATTCACTATTTATGGGAGCACCAGATATAGACAAGCGCTGTGCTGGGCAATTTCCGACTATCCCATCGTATTGAATGAAGAGGAAGGATGCTTGCTCAATCTGCTGCCTCATTCAATTACTGAGAGCAAAAAACCTGTGGGGGTCCCTTCCTGTGAAGCTAGGAGTCCATTCTAAGACCTGTCTTAGACATGCAAGTTATAATATGTTTTTGATATATCTTCCCCAATGTCTTTGGTGTACAATAAGAATGGTGCCAAAGCCTTCAAGGCATGTTAGTGATAGCCAGACCATGCACTGGGACAAATACTGATTGGTAAATAAACACAGGAGAATGAATACATTAGGCGGGGTGTGGTTCAGGGCCCAGTCACTGGTATATATGTCAACACTACTAAACAATGAAGAAAGAACACACATTGTAAATGCCTCTCTGCCAGACAATTCACAACCAAAGAGTCAACATAAAGGAAAAACAATAGGTAGACTAAATGTATAAAAGTATAACAAAACATACACTGGTATACCTAGAAGACATAAGGGTTTTATTATACAATACTACATGTTGGTAAGATGGTCTTGCTGCATTACAATGGGGCCATTTATACTACATACCGATTATGTGTGGTGTATATACATACACCTAAATAAAATGGGAATGGTTGGCTATATCAACTTCCTGTTTGTGGCAGATTAGTTTATGGGCGGGGGGAACTTTTCAAGAAGGGTGTTGACCATGGTGGCCATTTTGAAGTTGGCCATTTTGGATCCAACTTTTTTTCCAGTGGTAAGAAGGTCATATAACACATCAAACTTATAGAGAGAAACAATGGTGTGCTTGGTTTTAATCCAACTTTATTATTTCATGAGTTATTTACAAGTTTATGACCACTTATAAAATGTGTTCAAAATGCCCATTGTGTTTGATTATCCATGCAACCCTCTTCTCCCACTCTTGACACACTGATGGCAACACCACAGACGAAATGCTAGCACAGGCTTCCATTATCCATTGTTTTAGATGCTGCACATCTCGTATCTTCACAGCATAGACAATTGCCTTCAGATGACCCCAAAGATAAAAGTCTAAGGGGGTCAGATCGGGAGACCTTGGTGGTCATTTAACTGACCCACGATGACCAATCCAATTTCCATGGAACTGTTTATGTAGGAATGCTCGGACCTTTGGAGTCATCTGAAGGCAATTGTCTATGGAGTGAAGTTATGAGATATGCAGCACCTGAAACAACGGATACTGTGCTAGCATTTCTTCTGCGGTGTTGCTATCAGCGTTTCAAAAACTGATGGCATCATTGTAAAAATTGATTTGAATGTCCCTGGTTTATCATGCTTGATTTTGATGCTAGATATCCTTAAGCTCCTTACAGGCTAGTTGCAGAGCTGATTTTAGATATACAGTATAGGTTTATTAATAAATTACCGTATATACTCATGTATAAGCCGAGTATTATACACGAGTCTATAACAAAACCCACTTAAAAAAAATAACCCACTTAAAAAAAAATAAACTTATATACTCACCCTCCGATGTTGGCGTAGCTCCCCGATGTCGACGCGTCCCGTCTTCTTTTTTCTCTCATGGACGCGGCCATATTTTCTTCCTGGCCGGCACATTCTATGACGTCAGCAGAGGCCGTGTCATAGATGCACCTGCTGGAAGAAAACATGGCCACATCCATGAGAAAAGAAAGAAGACATGACGCGCCACCATCGGGGACATCGGGGAGCCGCACCGACATCGGAGGGTGAGTATATAAGTTTATTTTTTTTAAAAGTGCTGGAGGGCAGCCTGTATACTACTAGGGGATGGCTGTATACTACATGGGGGCTGGCTGTATACTACATGGGGGCTGGCTGTATACTACTAGGGGCTGGCTGCATACTACTAGGGGCTGGTTGCATAGTACTAGGGGCTGGCTGTATATTACTAGGGGCTGGCAGGCTGTATACTACTGGGGGAAGGCTGGCTGTATACTACATGGGGGCTGGCAGGCTGTATACTACTGGGGGCAGGCTGGCTGTATACTACATGGGGGCAGGCTGGCTGTATTACTACTAGGGGCAGGCTGGCTGTATACTACTAGGGGTGGGCTGGCTGTATGCTGCTGGGGGCTGGCATGGGCTTTATGCTGCTAGGGGCTGGCTGGTGAATGCTGCTTGGGACTGGTGGGTACGGGGGACTGTTATACTACAAAGGCTGGCAGGCTGATACTACTTGGAATGGCTGACTATATGCTACTGGGGGCTTGCTGGCTATATACTGGGGGGGGGCTGTGACCAATGCATTTCCCATCTCGGTTTATACTCGAGTCAATAGTTTTGCACAGTTTTGGTGGTAAAAATTAGGGGTCTCGGGGTTATCTGGGTGCTTATACTGAGTATATACGATACACAACAAAACCTGTTATACTTAAAGGGAGAGTAACTCTTAGTCTAGTGTCTGTAGCAAGAGCCATTCATGGAAAAGTGAGGCTGCAGCGATCAATTTGGGGAATACAGCATCACAGTGTAAGTATCCTGATTTATGTTTGTGGTTGTCATGGTAATGGCGAAAACCTGGAGCATGGTTATAGTTATGTAAATGCTGGCTAGCAGATTGCTTCCATCCACTGGTGAATCTGCAAAGTGGGTTGCACTCTTTTATCTTTATTGATATGCATTTTATCAAAGCCTTTTTTAATTTAATTCAGCTTATTAATCAGCATTCTGTGTTATTTCTTTCAAGGTACTTCTAAGCTGTTTTTATAGATATCGTAGAAAAAACACTTAGAAATGTTTACAAATGCAAAGCAATTTGAAGGGCTATTATTTCTGAGCATGTTTTTGCTTTTTGATGGCTATGAAGCTGTCCGTTGTGAATTTCATTCTTTGAGAGAATGGCATGCTGCCAGGATTGCTGGGTCTAAACAGTCAGTCTCTGGATTTTTTTTCTATTGACTGTCTGACAGTGAGTGCATTTTGTTTAGGCGTATTTTCTGTCATGTTGATCCAGAAGAGAGCAACAGCTACAATTGTGTTGTTATATTATAGGGGTGCTTGGCCTGATGGCATTTATTTTACTAAAATTGCATTCAACGGAAAATGCTATGAAATCTGGTCTATCCCCTCCCTGTTTTATTTGAATGCGTTTCAAAATACAATTCAAATGCCCTTGTTGAATGTGACTCAGTGTATAGGGCTCTCTCCTGATTTCACCCATAGGTATGCTGCATCAATTAAATTATATGGATAAGTGTGCCATGTGTGTCAATCACCAATCCTGAGTGACCGTGATGATAAAGGAGCCATTGCAGCTGCATTTCAAATATGTCTTTCTCCATTTCTAAGTATTTGCATTACAATACCTTGCACCCTGACAGAATCCTTGGTGTGGAGTTCTCGGGGGTTGGGCTTTGGTTTGGGTTAATTAAAAAACAACAACATTTGACTCACTCCTAACAGTCTTCAGCACCCCAGCTTGTGTTCCTGTGTAAAGCTCCTCCATCCCCTCTGATGTTAGTCACATGGCTGTGGACTCTATGAAAGGCAGGAGGGAGGACATCTACAGGGAGCACAGTGTGAGGCTGCAGATGAGGAGTTGGAGCACAGGAACACGGTACAACCATGTTGGTTTTAGGAGAAAATTGCTCCGAACCACAAGCCCAACCCAGGGGACTAAAACATAGGATTCTGTCAGGGTGCAGGGAAAAATATAAATTTGATAAATTAAAAATGATAATATATGTAATTGCAATGCTTTTAGAGAAAAAAGCAGAAAAAGCTACTCTGTAATTGCAGCAGTAAATGGTCTATTTTCATACAAAAACACTAAACTGTTACCTGTGCCAACACTAGACGGATTTGCGTGTCTTTAATAATCTCTATATAAAATCTGATTATGTATGTTAAATGTGGTAACAATTATGGAAATGTTAGGACCCAGCTCTGAAAGAAAAAAAAGATGATGGTTGTCTTTTATCCGATTAACCCAAAATAGCTAGTTTTTATGGACAAAACCGATTCAAAACTATATACAGTACTAGGAAATTCATATTAGGAGACATTCATGGCAGATGTTGTGTTCGGGCCAAAAGTCTGGATTTGCTTATACCATGTGACTTTTATGGATCGCTAATTCACCATTTATATAATCCTTAATATCTCTATATCTTTTATAATATATCTGAATATTCATAGTGGTTGTAACAGTGCACATTTCTATGTTGCAAGCAAACCATTACAAGTAGTTCCTTCAGTATGGAGTAGTCTTGTACTGGCTGTCGTTTTCGAAAGCCGAGTATTGGTTGAGAAACTTTAAATGTCTGACCCCATGGCACTCCCGACTTCTATTACAATATGACCAGAAAAAATAAACAGAATTTTGCAATATTTCAGAGTGGAGGTTAAGTGGGCATGAAAAAGACTGTACAAATTAGGGGCTCGTGGAATGTTCGGAGGCATAGATGGCAGGGTAGGACATAGGGGCCCAACCCAGCGGTCGCAACTAACATTTTTTCCCGAAGGGTTAATAATACTCCTCTTATATTTTTGAGGAGTATTTTTATGAGCGTGAGGAGTATGAAAATTTTGGTAATTCCATTACATATCTCATAGCCGTTTATAATAGACACTATTTATACAAAATCATCTGTCTGCTCACTGCACACACTCACCGCGCACAGCGCGCTCACTTCACAGCACACACTAGCACGCACAGCACAGCGCACACTAGCACGCACAGCACAGCGCACACTAGCACGCACAGCACAGCGCACACTCGCATACACAGCACACACATCACACACTCCCACAGCATGCACAGCACACACTGGCACAGCACACACTGGCACAGCACACACTGGCACAGCACAGCCACAGCGGCACACCGCATACACAGCACACGCATTCACACACTCCCACAGCACACGCATCACCACTCCACAGCACAACACTGGCACAGCACACACTTAGCCACGCACAGCACACGCACACCTGGCACAGCACACACTAGCACGCACAGAACAGCGCACAACTGGACACAGCAACACTAGACGCACTCGCACACGCACACTGGCACGCACACAAGAGAGCAAGACAGCGCACACGGGCCCAGCACACACTAGCACGCACAGCACAGAGCACACTGGGCACAGCACACACTAGCACGCACAGCACAGCGCAAAACTGGCACAGCACCACACTCGCATTACACAGAAACAACATCACACACTCCCACAGCATGCACAGCACACACTAGCACGCACCAGCACAGCGCACCACTGGCACAGCACCACCACTAGCACGCACAGCAGAACAGCGCAAACTCGCATTACAACAGCCCACACATCAACACTCCACAGCATGAACCGCACACACTGCACGCACAGCAACAGCGCACACTCGAATACAGCAAGAACACCATTGGCACAGCGCACACTGGCCACAGCGGCACACACAGCACACAATCACACCATCGCCCAGCACACCCACAAGATCCGTCTGGCCGTTGGGCACAAACTCCACAGCATGCACAGGCCACACACTGGCCAGCACAAGCACAGCGCACACTCGCATACCACAGCACACACATCACACACTGCCCAGCACAGCACACATTGGCACAGCAACACTGCAACATGCACACACTCGCCCCCAGCACAGCGCACACTCACATACACAGCACGCACAGCACAACACGCTGCACAGCACACATAGCAGCACAGCACAGCGCACATCGCATACACAGCACACACAGCACCACACGTAGCCCAGCACAGCGCACATGGCACAGCACACACAAGCCGCACAGCACAGCGCAAACTGGCACAGAGCACACTCGAATACACAGCCCAACATCACACAATCCCACAAGAATGCACAGCACACACTAGCACGCACAGCCAAAGAGCAACAACTCGCATACACAGCCACCCACACTGCCACAGCGCACACTGGAACAGCGCACACCCAGAACACACACACACACTCGCCCAGACAGCGCACACTGGCCCAGCGCAAACTACATACACAGCACACCACATCACACACTCGCCCAGCAACACCACTAGCACGCACACACCAGCGCAACTCGCATTACACAGACAACCACACATCACACACTAGCCCCAGCACAGCACACACTGGACAGCACAGCAATAAGCACGCACAGCGCAGTGCACACTCGCACCGCACTAGCACGCACAGCACAGCGACCCACTCACAGCACACCCACATCACACATCGACCCAGCACACAGAGCCACACACTGGCAAGCACACACTAGCACGACAAGCACAGCGCACACTCGGCACAGCACACACTAGACGCACAGCACAGCGCACAATGGCACAGCGAACACTCGCATACACAGCACAAACATCACCACCACTCCCACAGCAGCACAGCACCACATAGCACGCAACAGCACAGCGCACACTCGCCTACCACAGCACAACACTGCACAGCGGCAACTGGACAGCGCACCAACAGCACACAATCACCACTCGCCCAGCACAGCGCACACTAGCACAGCGCACCCACTCACATACACAGCCCACACATCACACACTCGCCCAGCACACTAGCACGCACAGCACAGCGCACCCCATCGCATCACACACACACACTGGCACAGCACAAGCACTAGCACGCACAGGCAGTGCACACCGCCCACAGCACCGCACGCACAGCACAGCGCACACTTCACATTACACAGCACACACACACACACTCGCCAGACACAGAGCAACACTGGCACAGCACACCAATAGCACGCACAGCACAGCCGCACACTGGCACAGACACACTAGCACGACAGCCCACAGCACACACTTGGCACGAGGCACACTCGCCTTACACCAGCACACACATCACACACAATCCCACAGCATGCCCCACAGACACACACTAGCACGCACAGCAACAGCGCCACATCGCATACCAGCACCACAATGACGCGCACCATGGCAAGCGCACACACACACAACATCACACACTCGCCCAGCACAACAGCACACACAGCACACACTCCCACAGCATGCACAGCACACACTGGCACGCACAGCACAGCGCACACTGCATACACAGCACACACATCACACACTCGCACAGCACGCACAGCACACACGCGAAAGCAAGCGCACACATGGCACAGCGCACCTCGCCTACACAGCACAAAAATCAAACACTCGCCCAGCACAGCGGCACAACTCACATACCCAGCACACACATCAACACTCGCCCAGCACAGAGCACACACTGGCACAGCACACACTAGCACGCACAGCACAACGCACACATAGCATACCACAGCACACAATCACACACTGGCCCACGCACAGACGACACATGCACAGAAGAGCACTAGCAAATAACACACTCGCCCAGCACCACAGCGCACACACTGGCACAGCACACACTAGCACGCACAGCACAGCGCACACTCGCATCATACACAGCACACACATCACCACTAGCCCAGAACACAGGAAGGGCCACCACTGGACAGACACACTAGCACGCACGAACAGCGCACACTGGCACAGCACACACTAGCACGCACAGCACAGCGAACACGGCACAGCGCACACTGCATAACAGCACAACACATCACACATCCAAAAGCATGCACGCACACACTGCACGCACAGCACAGCGCACACTAGCACGCACAGCCACCAGCGCCACACTCGCATACACAGCACACACATCACACACTCGCCCAGACACAGAGCACACATGGCACAGCACAACTAGCACGCACGCACAGCGTCACACTCGCAATACACAGCACACACATCACACACTCGCCAGCACAGCACACACTCGACAGCACAACCGTCACATCAACATAGAGTGCATTGACCCCGGCAGCGGCTCACACTCACCCGGGACCACATAACTGCTGGCTCAATTCTCTCCTGCCCGCTAGCAGCGCTCCGGGCTCACAACGTCTCCGTGGGCCGGCGTCACAGATGCCAGAGATCGCTGCCCATCCTGCTGAGCGGCCCGGCGCACGATGCGATCACGCTCTGCCATTCCCCTCCTATGCAGTGGGCGCCGGGACCGCTCAGCCTGAGCGCTAACGGAATACTGCCAAGCGTATCTTAGCATGGCATTATTTTGGGGGGGTAATGGAGCCTATCATGGTCTAGGAAGCGTGGTTTGTTTTGGATGGGGGGGGCCGTTAATGCGACCTCTGGGCCACCTTTTGCCACTGCCACCTCATTGCATTATGGATTGATCTGGTTCAGCAAAGGATTAATCAAATAACTACATAGGAATCTGTACCATGTGTTCATTCTAACGCACATCAAAAATAGATTGTTAAGATAATGCCGATGTCAAGGAACGCGTTAGTTCAGGAAGAGTAAGAATAAATAACCCAAGCATTTTGAGTTCTCCTGGTACTTTAGCACACCTGTTGAAATTGCATCTTGGTGTTTCAATAAACCTCTTATGCCAGACCCACACTTCATCATTCGAAAAGCGCCAGCATTGTGTTAGTCTGGAGCAACCCTGTGACTCTAGGGCACAGATTATTACCGGTGCACTGCAGATGAAAAGCAATTTAGGTGTGTTCATGAAAATTTTCTCTGCATAACTGTTTACAATGTCAGATCCGAAAAGTGTATAAAAACACATAGGACTATAGGACATAGGATCATTTGGCACACAATATAGAGGGGGATTTATCACGGTGTACACCTGAAAACAGGAGTACAAGTTTGTGATTTGGTCGCAATTCCCGACATGGAGGGTGCCCGATTCAGGGCCTCCTGATAGATCCGGCCCCACTTAGAGCTGCGTATGATTAACTATGCCCCCTTAGTATACAATACTGCTGATGGCCTGACAGTTTCCTTCATGAACATGCACGCTTTAGATGTCTGGGTGTAATATATGTTCAACAAGTAAGGCTCTCTGGTCATGTGTACCCCCCTAGAAACAAGAAGTAGACAGGTATTTTATTAAATATGTTATATCCCGCTCTCCAGTAACCAAGACTTTGAGTAGACAGAGGAACTGTCCCATAACAATGGATTATTGGCAAACTCCATGACATAAAGTCTATTTCATTGTATGGTGACTGATGACAACAACAGTGTCCATTGTACCCCCAGATAAATTGAGCAGTTGGCCCACACATGTACAGCCACTCCATGCATGCTTTATGGGACCACTGGGGATAGCTTACAGAGGACTGACAGCCCGTAATTTGGCACAGGAGCTGCCAAAGTTAAGAGCGTTATCGAAACCTCTGATAACGCTATCTAACACGCCTGCAGAGTACAATAGAAACACCGGACCGATCTCAAAGGCAGTCCTGCGATTTCATGAGGGGTGATCCGAGGCACTGCCTCTTCGGGACTGCCCGCTCGCTCATAGCTCCACGTCATGCGGGCAGTCACCGCCCCCCGCCACCTCATGAAAAAGACGCCAGGCCGCTTTAAGAGTGGTCCGGCATTGTACCTGTTATGCGCAGCTAGAGTAGAGTAACGTGTTTTGATTGGAGGTTCCGATAACGTATCATTGTAAACACCACTGCGTTTGTTTAAAACACTAGGAGCTGCTACTGTATTAAGGCAGCTTAGTGCGAATTACGGGGTGACAGATCAACCTTTAAACCTTGCGGAACTCCAATGAGTACAGTTTAGTAGACAATTTCTGTTACTCTCCCTATAACAATTTCCCTTTGAAAGGGACCTTGCTCAGGTCAGAGCTAAAGCCAGGGTTTTTACAAAGTAGAGGTTTTGCAGAGTTAGAATTGACAATGTCATGTCCAAGAAACATTGGACACAGGGAAATCTTGTGTGACCATGCTAATGGAAATAGAGGTGGACAAAGGTATGATGAAAAAAGTTGAAATCCTAATGACTAGAGAGGACAAATTGTGACAAGCCTAGAGTGAAATTAGGAGATAACTTCAGGTCAAAGTCATTAACACAGATTATATTAAGAAGTAAGCAAGGTCAAGGAAATCTGTGGAGGAGAGACTGTGAGACAAAGGGGAGCACTAGTACTTTGGGATCAGGAAAGAATCATATCAGGAAACGCATAAACAGGTTTTAAAGGACATCTTATCATCAGAGAGTTTTTTTTCAGAAAATAGGGAAAGTAAACACGCTAATAAAATCAGGGTTTGGTTACTGAAACCCGCATGTTTGGCCGTCTAGTGTTGTCCATCGTCATGGAATGTCCACAGGTGCAAGACTCGATATATCATACAGTTCCGTTATGCTCTGGAAAATGGCTGTTGCACCTGTGTGAATACATAATCCCAGAACCATTTCTATCCACAGGATTAATCAATATTTTCTATTGAATGACAAAAAGTAGTGGTATAGACAGGGGAAACAAGCAAAACAATAGTTAAATCATAAACAGTATGCAGTATATGTACCTGGGACGGTAAATAAAAATCCAATTGATGTAAAAACCATAGGGAATTGAGTGGATGCAAACGGCGACTGAGGGTTTTTATTCCAATGATGAAGAGATCAATATACACTATTAAATGTTTGCACTGCTTTCTTGAAGGGCAAAGTGAAGCCTCCTGTTTCAGAAATGTCATTACATCGTCAGCGCCAGTCCTCTCTATTGAAATTCATGTGATCTCTAATTTAGTCCATGATCATTCTAGGACCTAAAGGGTTTTACCACAAGAAAAGTTCGACGCTCACCATGAGGATGACGAAAATGGAGGGGTCCCAATGGGTACTTATGTACCTTCAATCGACCCTCCTCAACTCAGTTAGATTAATGGAACAGGGACTGTCCCGACTGACCGTTCTGCTCCCTTAATCTTTATGGATCTCAGGAAATTGTATCAGCGATCTCGTCAGCTCCATAGACATTAATGAAGACAGACGCTCATGCGCGGCCGTCTGCTCATTAGTCTATGTATGGAGCAACGAGGGGATCACTGAGACCCCCAATGATCAGCAACTTAGGACTATCCCCTGAGATAGGGGGCCTACTTTTGTTCATGGGAAAAACCCTTAAAACATGATTCATGAGTATTAACATAAGGTCCTAGAAGGTTAGACTGCGGCATGAACAGTTAAACATCACATGAGTCCCCCACCTTCAGCTGTTATGTTGGCCAATACTTTTTAAAGTGTAACTAAACTTTTGAGACCAAGTACTCCACTGCGCACATCGTCACAACTCAGTGGATTAGCCACTGGTTATTCTCTTTCAAACCCACTGCACGTGTGTCCCATCGTATGGTCATCGTCACACTATCCAGAAATAAGACACAAGTTAAGACAACATATAATATAATACAACCAATGTTTATGGCAATCCCAAGTGATTGAATACTGCGTGAGACTAAATTACTACAAGATCATATCAAAAAATCGTTCTTATCGAAATAGGATGTGTGGAGAGCCAAAAAAATAGAGAAGGTGCTTTGTTAAGGGTTTGTAGTAGTCTAGGAGAGGTTGAATGCAGGGAATTATCAAGATACGTCAGAACAACTCTGTTATGCAAGTAGGAGCAAACGGGGGCATTAGTCAGCTTGGCTTAATGACCAACCACAGCTTGGATTTGGTTGACACGTTATAATCTATTTTTACGATACAAACTGCAAAACTTAAACAAGTCAACTTGACCTCTGCCATGTGCAGCAGGAAAGCATATTCTCAGAACCACATGGATAGATAATACATAGAAAGATATGGATGTCATGCGCATTTTTGCTCCTTCCAAGTAATTTTACAAACTGCAAGTCAAAATGTGGCTACTGAGGAACCAAAACATGCTATAACCTTGCATTTACCAAAGATACAAACATATGTTCCGTGTTGATTGCAACAGTTCAGACTTTTTTAACGGAAAATAAAGGACATAACAATCTATTTCAACGATTTCTCTTGACTTAGATAAATGAGAAAAATTACAGAGTGTTTGTAATTAAAAAGCTTTTAAAATGGTCAGGAGGTCAGTTATAATGTACCAAGCTACTTGACATAGCGGCATAGAAAATAACCTGGTCCTATCGGGCACGCAAGAACAGTGCATTTACTTATTATTTACGGGAGCTTATGCTTCGCACAAAAATATACTATACAGGCAGTCCCATACTTAAGGAACACCCAACTTTACAGACGACACCTAGTACAAAGCCCTCTGGCCATTGTTAACATACCTGTACTTTCGCCTAGGCTACAATAAACAGCAAATAATTTATTAAAGGTGTCATGCAATTAAGCTGTATTATTATCCTGGTTCTTCTGACAATCCAGAGACCAAAAAAAAAACAGAAACAGAGACCAAAACAAATATTTGTCTGCGGGTACAATGATTACAATATGCAGTTCGGACTACAAACAAAATTCAACCTTAAGAACAAACCTACAGAACCTATCCTGTATGGAACCCGGGGACTGCCTGTGTAGTACAAAATATTTATATATGAATTATTATATGGCATCCTTAGTTTGATATGGTTTGACTATTTAACAATGTCATTGATGTGACCATATCGGGGAATATTTATCTCATGCAAACCTCAGATAATGTGGTAATCACTATGCGGTGAATTACATGGATTGGCTACAATATAACAGTGTGGCAATTGCCTATGTTATTTACACAGTAGAATATATGTGTGTGGAGGACTTCCAAATCTCCCCCTGATTACTTTATGGTGCCTGTGAGAAGATAACAGCATGCCAGGACCCAACAGGTTAATTATGTGGTTAACCGTTTTCCTGCAGAAGAATTCATGCTTCCTCACAGGGTAGTAGCAACCGCTATGACAAAAGGAAAAGTGTAGTAAAGTCCTGTATTCTGTATTCCATAGGGCTATACATTTGGATCCCTACGGCACCCAGATCTCCTCTTTCATATGAACTAAATATTGTGTTCCTAGGTTTCAGGAATCTGGACATGGAGATAACTGTGACATCATTTCAAATTGTCACCTTAACAGCTTAAATTGTCCTTGCATTATGTGGTTTTACTCTACTCCTGATTGTTTTGCGGCGTTTCTGCGGTTAGGGACAATGCTAATTAACACAAGTCATTGAAAACACTAAAAAGAAAAAAAAACATCCCCAGAATTACCACGTAGGAAGCGCATATGATCATCAGAACTCTCATCTGAGTGATACTTTATTGGCTTTTTGTCGTTTTCAATATGGTTTGGTTCCAAAGTGGGGTTTACATTCCAGTGATACCAAGTTATTTTGGTAGTCTTGCTTGTCAGTTTAAACTTAAATATCGGTTCTACAATGTCGGTCTCAAATTAGAGGTTTTCTCTTTAATGGATATATTGAGAAGTTAGGTGTTACTTGCAAATGATTTGGATACTTTAATGTCATAGACAGTGACGCAGGTTTCTTCCCCGCCTGTTCTACAATATAAGTTTCATAATATTAATTGAACAGTCTGTTAGATAGAGTTCCATTCTTTCTGCCATCCACAGTGGTAGCATTTCCCTCGACTAAGCAATGGCGGACCATTTTTTTCTCTATATAAGATTACAAACTAGTTGGAATCCCACCATGATTTTGTCAGGTTCTTAATGGAAAAGGTCCCCAACAATGCATATCTTTTCTTATATTATTTCGTTCTTGCGGATCTTTCTTTTCTTACATCTACCCAGGACATGCCAAAAAATACATGGGGTGATATTATTTATTTTCTTTTGAGTGAATTTTTCACTAGTATAGCCTTCACCATCATATAAATATAAGTTTGAAAATTAAAGGGAACCTGTCAACAGGGACCTATTTTACTAAAAGGAAATGTTAACAGAAGCCCATCACACCTGCATTGCCACATCTGCCTTTCTGGCTTTCTCTAATCATTTGTTACAATAGATGTGTGTGGAGAAATTACTGCACCCTGACAGAATCCTCAAGTGTAGTCCAGGGGTGTGGGATGTGGTTGGATGCATCAGAAAAAACATGTGAATTGTCTGTGACTTGTCCTCAGTCTCAGCCCCCATCTTTGTGCTCCTTTTACAGCTTCTCCCTCCCAACTGATGTCAGCTCACCAGGAAGGCAGTGATCTCTGTGAGGAGCAGGAAAGGAGGAGCATGTACAGGAGAACAAAGGTGGGGGCTGAGAGCAGAGCAGTTGCAGCACAGATAAGTCAATGTTGTCTTTTTCTTTTGAAAGGCATCCAAACCAAAAGCCCAACCCCGTAGCACTACACAGAGGATTTCTGTCAGGGTTGTGAAAGGTAAGTTATAAACACAATTGTATTTTAATGCAAATGGTTAGAGAAAGCAGAGAGAGGCAGATGTGAATACAGATGAATGGGCTTTGCAACCTGTCTTTAGTGAAAATGAGGGGCCCTGGTGACAGCTTCCTTTAAGTAACAGATAAAAAAAATGAACTTGGTCATCCCGACCTTTTGTCAAGTAAGATCTGGACGGCAATATGGCAGAGGGTCCTGATGGCTTTTGATTAGATACTAAAAATAATGTAGAAGTGTACATGTTAAACGCCGCTTTAGAAAAGAAGGATACAAAAAATCAGTACCAACTTAGAGGAATTATTTCAAAAATGTCACATTTGGTTTGTGTGTCAAAAACATTGTTACAAAATGGTGTTCTTTAGCACGCAACTTTGCAACGTTAAAACCATGTTGACATGCTCCTTTAGAAAGTAGAGTCTTTTCCTGGGCAAAGCCCTACAAGCACTTACTTATTCAGCATACTGTTTAGAGGCTTTAAGTGTGGATGTAGCTCTTTTTGTTGAGGAACTTGATGTTCTGGTGTCTTCAACTTTTTGTAGCTTATCTTGACAGTGCACCCTGAAAAAATACCATGTATAGTATAGTTCCCCTGGAAAACAAAGGCAAGTCTCAATCCAGAGTCTCAAAATTACGAATCCATTCCCGTATAATCTCCGGCTTGGACTAACTGCAACTTTGTTCTCTGGTCTCAAGCTAAATCTTACAACCCTTAAATCCAACTTAAACTATGCTGCCCCAGATAATCCATATGTCTCCTTGTTTTCTCTGCCTATACTCAATGTCAGTACTCTCCACTAGGTTACCCATTACAGGGGAATTCAATTTAAAACTAACCGTAACAACAAAACGTCCACGACATGCCCCCACGTATATCTCTGAACTCATCAGCCAAAACATGCACGCTATAATATCCGTTCCCACAGGAACCTTCAGTTTCACTCTATACCATCTATTCTTCTCACAACAGTATCCAGGATTCCTCCGAGCATCTCCCATTCTGTAATCTCTCTACCCTCTTCCCAAAATTCGATGTCACCCACATTCCAAACTTTCAAAATGTAAAAAACTGGTCAGGATTGCCTACAATGCTCAATAATATGCACTGCTCTTCTCCCTCAATGTTGTTCTCCATCCTTCCATCCCATATAGGTTGTGAGCCCCTTTTTAAAAGTTTGCAGTGTCTTTTTCAATTACCAAAAAAGAACGAGGAGCGGCAGGAAACTTCAATTATATACAAATATGTAATATTCTTATTGAAAGTACATAAAAATATACATAAGAACCTTCAAATGGAAAAGAAAGAAAGAAAGAAAAGAATTTATAGATACAGTATTAGGGGACACAAGTTAGCCCCAGATGAAAAGGGCAACACAGGGCCAGTGGCGACCACTGTCCGCTCCAGAAGTCCAAATAAATAAGTAAAAAAGACATAATATGGTCAAAGTGTTTAGACTCAAAATGCATTGGGCAAAAAGTGGCAGTAGTGCAGTGAAGAATATATGTAAACCATTACACAAAAATGGATCGTCGCCCCGGTGGTACCGTCCAGCGTTAGTAATAGAATATCAAAAAAACTATGCACACTCACACGAGATTAATAATGGACAGGCAATGTCGGCGGCCCAGGGGACAAGCCAAAGGATACACCCCAACGCGCGTTTCGCTACGAATGCTCGTCAGGAGGTGTGATTATTATCTGCATCTAAATTTTATGTTTCACACGGCATCCTGCATGTAGACGCGGCCCACCACGTGACTGCGGCGTAGCCTGAGGCGCGCACCGGAAAATACGTCAACGGAAACGCCAACCGAATCACATGATCGGGGAGACGTTTTTGCACGGAGACGCATCCCGTAACGCATCCTTTTTCAACTTGTCTGATATCATAGTTTGTTTTTGTACTTGCATTTTTAATGTAAGGTAAGTGACCCCCTTATGATTGACAAGCAACGTGGAATAATGGCGCTCTATAAAGGAAAAATTAATTAATAAAGTCCAACAACAGCCTTTAATTGGAAAAATAAAATGACTTGCCATTTTTTTTTTTGGTAAGTTTTTCATGATTGTAAAAGTGAAAAACAACTTTAAGACAAAATGTACAACTTTAGTGTCTCCAGAAGTGAATAAGTATTTGGGGAAATTCAGAAATTCATTTATGTACATGCTCAAGATTTTTGGTGGATTTTCCCCACAAAGTCTAAATGCCTTCCAGCACATTTATCAAGGCTTTTACTTGTCTGGGTGTGCCTGAAAAAAGGGGGTATGGCCGGGTGGAAAATAGTCTATGTGCCCAAAAATCATGGGCACAGTTTAACTAGCTGAAAGCAGCGGATGAAACAGATCCAAACGAATTTCATCATCACAATGAAATCTGTCACAGCACTAGGACTCGCCGGGACACATTCATAATTGCCCCATTGTTTGGTATACCAGATGGTGAACACGATAGAATTAAAAGCATGAAATGCCTATTTTCTCATATTAAGAGCGAATAAAATTGAATCAATACATTCTATTATTACAGAACGGTGCCATTTAAAATGCCCAATTAACCCACAAAAAAAAAAAAAAAAAAAACAAGCCTCATATGGCTTTGGCTGTTGCTCTAAGGGGTTAATTATATCCATAAACTATCCTCTAATTTATAAACAGCAAACCCCCAATCAATTTTAGCTATAGACTTGCCACCACAGTTACTACCCCCTCCCGAATCTATATAGTAGCTAACCTAATTAATTTCTACAAGCCCTCTAATTATTAATTAATTTATATACAGCACCCATTATTAATTACCTTTTAGTTTTTGCAGAGGAGCATGGAGCTTTAGGATATTGTGATGATGTGTAGGCGGTGTATGACTATGTGCGCCTCCACTAGTTCACAGAATGCTAGTGAAATTTGCCAAAGCTCCACCACATGTCGGCCTGTGCGGCATTCGTGGCGCAAAGACAATAGAAGAAGAATAGGGGCTGGGTGGGTTAAGTATTTATCCCTTTGAATAGGGTACTGTACTGGCTATGTGGGGGCACTGGAATATTTGCTACCGTGGGAGGTATTGGGATGTTGGTACTGTGGGTACTTGGATAATGGAAAGCGCTAGGAACTATAGCTACTGTGTGGGTATTGGCTACTGCATGGTGTTCTGCGACTGTCTATGTGAGTGGCTCCGTAACTTGACTAATGTGGGTGGCACTGTGAACTTTGGGGGTACTGTGGGGGGCACTGGGATGTTGGTGCTTTGGTGGGCTGGGATGTTGGCTATGTGGTGGGGATGGGATGTTGGCTATGTGGGGCGCAACTTTGCCTGGCTACTGTGGATCAATGTAACTGTTTTTGAAACACTTGCATAGCATTTTATTACACTTACAAATACTTTATATTGAATATCATATTAAATTCCCAAAAAACCATATTTAAGTATGTAGCTGTATATTTCAAGAGAGAAAAAAAAGGGAATTAAAACTTTGCAACCCCCTGTATAAACTTCCTAGGGCCCCCCCCCTGTGGTGAAGCCAACCTAATGCTAAATTCTTCACCCAAAATGCATTCAATGTTGTAGTGATTGTTCTTTGTGTATAGTTCTACTATGTAGTCACTTCCTCTTGATACCTGATTTATCGACTCATTTTTCATGTATTAAAGTCCTTTGGGTTGTCCGAGTTTAAAAAAAAAAAAAAATATTGGCGGGAGCGGGGTACTAAAACAATAAAGCTTTACCCTTACCTCCGTGCCCTCCCGTATCCCGCGCTCTGTGTCCGGCGGGGCCATGTAAACAAACATGGCCGCCGGAGCAGCGGTGGGCAACCTCAGCTTCCGGCCGGCCGTGGCCGGGACGCCTAATCCGTCCCTATACACAGCATTGTGTATGGGGACCGGAAGGTGTCGATCCGGACGGAAGCTGAATGCAGCGCTGCTCCGCGGCCATGTTTGTTACATGGCCCCCGGACCGGGAGAGTAGTAGAGAGTACAGCAGCGAGGGTAAGGGAGTAGGCACGGACGGTAAGTACAGCTTTATTGTTTTAGTAAACCGCCCCGGCCACATATATTTTTTTTTAAACTGACAACCCTTTAAACATGATCAATATAAATCAATAAAGGATTGTAATTTGGTTTGGTAGAGTGGATCTCATCTCTACTGATGTGTCATTAGAGGCTTCTGGGATTGTTTTTAACCCTTCTACATTTAGAATACCTTCAAGTTGGCGATTTGTGTGCAGAGGGGTGACGTCAGCTAAATCAGTATTTGACAGCAGAGCCAGCCTCAACTGCTGCAGTGATGATCAGTACTGTGAAATAACTGTGTGGAAGGTTTTGCTTTCTTCTGACTTGACGTGTTTATTATCATGTACATGACATCATTGCATTCCTCACCACATAATAAAATTCTCCTTATTTGATTTTTGTTATAGTGCAGCAGAGATAATGCCAGCTGTGCACAAAGCTTGCAAATCTAGTCTGTCCCCATGGGGCACTTACAATCTACCCAACCTACCAGTATGTTTAAGAAGGTGGGAGAAACCGGAGGACCCAGAAGAAACCCACGCAATCACGGAAGAACATACAAACTTTTGCAGATGTTGCTTCTGGTGGGACTTAAACCGGAATAACTGTGAACCTTTTTAATTCTACTTAATTCTAATATGTTTACTTTAATGCAAAGTAATACATATGACACTATAGTACACAACAACTTATTTTATACATATGAGAGCTAAAGCCAGACACAAGAGTGCACATCGAGCAGTTGTTTTTAGGACTGTAGTGAGTGAGCACACTGAACAAGATACGTCTCCAATGAAGGTGTACTATATTATATTTTACTCCCATGAAAGTTTTTTCTCCAAAGATACGTATTATTTGCATTATGTTTGAAATTTCAGTGAGTGGCTATGAATTTGTCTGTAAAGTGAGATCCAACAAGCAATGAAGAAATGTTGCCAGAATTGTTTGCTTTTCAACAACGGGCTTTTATTTTCTCAACATATCTGCTACAAAATGTTTTACTTAAAAGCATTTCGTTGCTGGTGCCCTAGGGCTTCAGATCCCTTTACAATACACTTCTTTTCCACACACCCACTCTGCCTTTGTAGCATCCAATTCTTATTGTCACCAGGGTCTTTGAGTCATACATTTCGGTTAACAAGCAGCTCAGTGTGTACAATTTTTTATCCTGACTTAGACTAAAATGAGTATAATTCAACATAACAATATATGAAGCTGTCAGGAATGTTATATGTTTTAGAAAACAAGATACGTTCTGAAAATATTTATTTCAGAAATAATTTGAAAATGTTACTGGATGTTGGTCTTATAAAAGAATGTATTAGTTTAAGCAGTATTATTTCATGATTAAAGGGAAACTACAACCGGATCTACATATTAAGTAGATTCCAGAGGTAGGTGCATCTAACGTATGTAAGGGATAGCCCTTTTTGGGGTATTCCTTTACTCCCTCTATTTTTTATCTTTTAATCGGGTAATATGCAAATGTTATAAAGAGGATGCTGGAGCGTGACGTAGCCGGAGCTACTTACTCCCACGCTCTGTAGCATCTTGATCCTCCTACCGGACATCTTTCAGCGCCATGAGCTGCACGCACATGTCAGGAAACCAGAGTTCTCAGGCATGCGCTGTAAGCTCGGCTTCAGAGATGAGATCACGAAGACGGATCAAAGAGCTACTGGGCGTGGAGTAGCCGCACCGTGTTAGCCTCAGCTACAGGCTATCACCACGCCCCCCCAGCAGCCTCTTTAGAAAAATTTTGCCATATTTACCCCGATTAAGAGTAAAGGATCAGCCCTATAAAAGGGCTATCCTACCTACGTTAGATGCACCTACCACCGAATCTACCTTAAGAGGTGGTGGTAGCTCCTTTTAAGGCAAATTGGTTGGTGACTGGATGACTGCAAATGGGACAAAATAAGCTGATGCCATTTCAGTGATAGCTGGGTTCTCCACTCATGCTGATATCCAGAAAGAGAAGGAAACAGCTAGGAACGCCAGCACTGTTTACCAAAACATTGCACTGTTACTGATACGATGTAGAGGCAATTGTCGGGCCAATAATCCTTACATCAGAAAGTTTGTAAAATTTCCCCATGTAAACATGTAGGGTGGTTTAGTGCCTGTAAGGAGATTCTTGGAATTTTGACATTGGTAGAAATTTAGCTACAACCATTAAAGTTAACACTAGGAAAAAAATCATGATCCCTACATTAAGTAAATTTGTATATATTAAAGAAGTATTCTAACTTGTTATTATTACCCTTCCTGCCGAGCCCTTTTGCGTTGTTTCATTTTCACCCCCACCTTCAAAATCAATAACTTTATATTTTTCCATTGTGAAAGAACTTGTGGTGAGGACTGTTTTCTGCAAACAAAGTGCAATAATGTAGGTAGTGGTATTTCCATGCTGTGTACTGGGGAAGTGGTAAAAAATAATCTGATCGATCGGATCCAAGAGGTGGCCCCCGCGTGCTGTCAGTATTACAGATAACAATACCCGCACAATTGGTTTTGCCAGCATCTACCACGGATGTGCTGGTGGTGTTTGCTGCAAAATGCAGCATAAGGCCAACTTCAGAAGAGGGTCAAGCCCGTGAGACATGCCCACCACCAACACCAGCCTTGAACCGTTGATACAAGCAGGATGGATCCATGCTTTCATGTTGTTGACGCCAAATCTGACCTACCATCCGAATGTCGCAGCAGAAATTGAGGACTCATCAGACCACGCAACGTTTTTTCATCTTCTACTGTCCAATTTCGCTGAGCTGTGCAAATTGAGCCATCAGTTTCAGTTCTTAGAGAAAGGAGTGGCACCCGGTGTGGTTCGCTGCTGTAGCCCATCTGCCTCAAAAGTTCGAAGTACTGTGGCGTTAAGAGATGCTTTCGCCTACTGAGTTGTAACGGGGTGGCGATTTGAGTCACTGTTGCCCAGTTCTATCAGCTCGAACAGTCTGCCCATTCTCCTTGAACTTCTGGCAATCAACAAGGCAAATTTCCCCCAAAGAACTCAGCTACTGGATGTTTTCTTTTAGGACCATTCTCTGTAAACCCTATAGCTGGTGTGCGTGAAAATTCCCAGTCGATCAGGCATGTTCTGAAATACTCAGACCAGCCCTTCTGGCCACCACCAACACCAATGCAGTTCAAAGGCACTCAAAATCACCGTCTTCCCATACTGGATGCTCGGTTTGAAAGCAGGAGATGTCTTGACCAGTCTACATGCCAAATGCACTAGTGCCGCATGTGATTGGCTGACTGATTAGAAATTAAGTGTAACAAAGCAGTTGGGACAGGTGTACCTAATAAAGTGGACGGTGAAGTATATATATCATATATATATATATATATAATATATATATATATTATTGGAAAACACCAGTATTTGTTTAACAATATAGGTTAAAAGGTACCATACTTGTAAAATAGACACATGGCTTACCATATCTAGAATAGAAAACATTGCCAGACATATTTATGACATTGCTGATAAAACATGATTATAAGCAGGCAGCAAGACCAGTTAATCAGCAACAGCTTTATTCTATGGAATAAATATCCCAGGCATGCCTCAAGCACTTGTACCTCAAAAAAGAAGTAATCTGCTAGAGTGGTATTAACAAAAATATGTAATCACATGTAATACGCTGTCTTCCGTGATTTCAGATAGCAAGACTGTGTCGGGTGATCCCGGTTAGGGCTAAAACCTGGGCCTACTCTGTCTGAAAGAATGAATTGGCTGAGGGGCACTATGACTTGGGGCTATCGTGTGACATTTGAATTGCCTGTGATCTTGACTACTATATGGGGAAACCCACTGTGACTTGGGGCTAATGTTAGAGGCCGCTATGACTTGGAGTCTGTGTGGGAGATGCTGATTGGCACTGTGGGGGACATAAGTTTACTACAGTGCGGGGACCATGTGACTTGGCTACCTTGCTGTGGGGGACACTGATTTGGCTACTGCAGGACATATGCGTTGCTAATATGGGGACAGTGCCTTGGATTAGTGTGAGGGAACACTTGAGTGGGGCGCTGTGGGAGACAAATAATTTGGCTCTTTGTGGGGGATGCTTTGCTATGACTTGGATACTGTTGGGTGGGCATGATTTGGCTTCAGTATTGGAGGAACAATGTTTGACGTGGAAGCTATGTGGGGAACTAGGAATTGGAATACTGTGAGAGGGAGACTGATTAGATACTCCTTTAGGTATAGAGTTATTTGTGGCTTACTGTGGGGACACTATGACTTTGCTTTGTGTGGAGGACACTGTGATTGGCTACTGGGTGGGGGACACTGCAACTTGGGGCCACTGTTGGAGGAACAATGAATGGGCTATGTTTGAGGACACTGTGAGTTAAACTGTGTTGTGGGGGTGTGGTGGCTACTGTGGGGTCACTGTGACTGCCCTATTTGAGGGAGGCCACTATGACTTGGATATATGTGTGTGGACACTATGACTAGGCTTACTGTGTGGCAATAAGATGATTTGATACTGTGTGGGTCCTGGATCTTTTAGTATTTTTGTTATATTTGTATATTTCTGCCTTAAATTTTGCAAAACTTTGCAGTCACTAGCAAAGTTGGCTACCACAAATTTTTCTGTATTTCATGGATATATCTTGGAAATCATGAACTTAATAAAATTAACAAGCTGCTGAAGTCACTATTAAAAGTTTAAAAAAACTGTGTTCTAATCCATAGATGGCAAGTGTGGGATCTTACATTTGAGAAAGGCTCAGTCTATGTAAGAGTTGAAACGTCCGCCTCTGGATAAAAACCACAGTTTTTTTCACCTTTATATTTCTCGTGATGCTTTTATTCTACGTATTAGAGGTCGTCTTGCCGGATTTATCATGGCTTTGCTGGGGATTCTGTTGTTCAAAATTTAATTTGATGGGTGGAGGTTTCTTCACTCTACATTTGAATTAATGGAGGGTGCTGTGATAATGTTAACTACTAAGGGTTGATGCTGTGTCAAAATATTCAGATTATGTAATATTAATGCAAGAGTGGAGTGCTATGAACTTAATACTAGTAAGAGGGGTGGACAATATACTGCAAGTGACTGTGGTTTTTAGATATGTCACAGCATGGAGCTACAGATATCAGAGGCCAGAAGAAGTTCAATCAGCAATAAAGAATGGCCAGAAGAATCATTTGATACCCTTATGGAGAAGAATTTGTCATCAGGATTGAAGGACTGGGACGACCAAGCCAGAAGAAAAGAGGAAGAGGCAGCAGCTATAAATGTATTAGACAGTAAGTAATGTCTATCCCTGCCTGAATGTAAGAGTAAGCCCTTGCAGACCTGCCCATGCTATATGTTCCCTGTATATATTTGTGTGTATGTTCATATTGGTCTTATGTGTTGCATATTCATTGCTGGTATAAGTCAAGGGGTGTGTACAGGCTAATATATGAATTGTATGTGTATTCTTGGTATTCTAATACATATAAGAGTATGTGTAAATGGTGTGGCATTAGATGATATATTTTTTGTAAAAAATAGCAAATAAATAAATGCTCGAATGTAAAAATGTATGTATGTATATATATTGTGATGTGTCCATGTCTCTGCATATTGTGTATTCTGAGCATATGTGTGAAATGGGGGCAAGGGTGAGATTTAGGTACATGGGGGCCCAGATCCAAAATTTGCATGTGGCCCACGGAGTATGTTAATGCGATGGTTGCGATACACATTTGAATGCACTCTGCCATGAGATGTATGAGAGTCCACCTCCTGCTGCAGAAAATATTCCACAAACCATGACAAACTTCTTCCCACCAAGTTCCTGACGTCTTTAAACATCTTAGTTGTATGTAGTAAGCTTGGTTTGGCAAATATATATTTAGTAATCTTTGTTGAATCTTAAGGAGAATCTTTTTCTGGTACAATATTTATGTAGTAAGCTTGATTGACGGTGCTGTATCTATAAAGTAATTCTGGTGCTGGTAACAGTGTTAGTGTAAAATTGGTACAATGCTGATATCATGTAGTAAGATTGATTGAGTCTGTTTCCATGTAATATGTTTAGTTCTAGTATGTTTTACTGTTTCTGTACAACACTTGTTTATTACTTTTTTATGCATTCAACATCAGATATTTCAAGATGTTAGGCCATGGGGAGGCGTCAATCCATTTATTGCCCATGGTAGTATTTACGCGTATTTGCATAAGACCTGGACGGAGACGGCTAACAGGGATGAGAGTTAGAAGATGATGCAATTAATTAAAAATGTAAGTGATATCTATTTTGCATGATTTGTGTCATTCGCTAGTATACTTCTGATCAATCCTCAATCCCATCAGTCACAAGTCGCATGCGGGGAGGGACTCTGCCAAAACTTTGCGGTTCAGTGAACTGAAGTTATAAATCGGCTAAAGCAACCACATGCATTTCCGGGGAAACAAAAATACGTTTGGGCAAAGGCACACCCCCTGCACTAGTGTGGACTTGTAAAACCTCAGTGATAGCCTACGGTGACTGCACCCTTAGAGACGTCAAAGGAGGGAAGCGGAAACAGAGTAACAGACCAAGATGTAACCACACAGCTCAGAGTTAGGTTACACCCACGGCTACTGATGTTGAACAGGAGAGGCGACATTACCCTATCCAATTCCAGCGCAATCCAGTTGTGCTGTTATCAGGTTTCTGCGCGCAACTAAGGATTTGTGCATGCAAGGTGGGAGTATGCTGTATTATGGGCTTTAAAAGAAATTAACTTTTGAAGTTGGACAATTTTCAAGGGTATGGGTTTACATTTGTTTTTTATGTCGGGCTGGGGGGGTAGTGAAACATAATAACCATCGTATACCTCCTCGGTGCTGCCGAGTCCCGCGCCGCGGCCCGTCGTCTCGTGCGCGGTTCCTACACGGCGCAAGGAGCCTTCGGCCGGGCGGATTTCCTTCCGATGCGCCAATCTCCAGCGCTACAACGCTGAGAGATGGGCCGAATGGGGACGTCAATCGTGGATGGAAGATCCCTGTGCGGGCTTGTGCAATGTACACACTGGCACAGCACACACTGGCACAGCACACACTGGCACAGCACAGCGCACACTCGCATACACAGCACACGCATCACACACTCCCACAGCACACGCATCACACACTCCCACAGCACACACTGGCACAGCACACACTAGCACGCACAGCACACGCACACTGGCACAGCACACACTAGCACGCACAGCACAGCGCACACTGGCACAGCACACACTAGCACGCACAGCACACACGAAGACGCCCTCTTACTGGCAATTCTTTGCAGGTACCTCTGTGGGGTCAGATCGGACCCCGGAGTTACTATAGCAACCAGAGTAGTCAGAGTTCCTATAGCAACGATCGGCGCACCCGGAAAACGGTTCGGGGGGGCCGAGTCGTGGGGGAAAGACCCCCAGATAAATGTTAGATGCGCGGGTGCGGCTGACCGCGCATGTACCGGGTTAAGACCCGCGATCGGAAGTCAACTCCGATCGGGGGTGTTACACTGAGGGTCGGTATTAGTACAGGCGGCACCCCGTGTTTCCCGATGCCCGACGTTGCGGCTCAGATCTGAGCCAAAACCGGCGCATCAGATACAGCGTCCGATATTCGGAACGTGAGCGCTCAAACTCACTGAGCTCAGCGTCCGATATATTCGGAAGCTGACGTTAAGAGGTTAAAGAAGATATCTTGGTATGAGTGGCACTTTTAGGTTCTTTGTGTTTACCGACATGATATATGATCAGCACACACTACTCAGGATGGAAACTCATTTATTTAATTATTATAAAAAACAATAAACTAGCATCATCTCAAAAATATTTCTTTTTATGTATTCTAGGGAAAGAAACGGGGAGGAAAAATATTGAATATGTTAAGCAGAATGCCTATAGAAGGATGTGGGAGCAATACCCGGTCCCAGCTGTCTGGAAAACCAATCGCTCACCCATGATGTGGGTGCACATGTAAGCACTGTTGGTGCCACGGTCGGGCTGTAAAAATCCACCCCTATCATGTTTAAGGCTTTGCACATGGCCATGTGCTTTCCAGGCCAAAAAACCTAGTGTTAGCACCGGGCCAGGGGTGGAGGCAGGGGGAGCGAGCGTTCTAGTAATCCCCTCTCCTAGAAAGCTGAGCGCCCAGGAGGTCACAGTTGCCAGTGAGACATAATGGGGCCCATTACAACTCGGGCCTTGGAATGCACTGTGTCCACGATGCACTTTGATCGTACCGATCGCAGTGCCGCCGAAAACCCTTTTAAATCCCTGAGTAAATGAGCCCAATGTGCTCATCAACACCATGATCAGGCTACAATAGACCTAACAGGGAGCGGTGATTGGTCATGTTGCATGAGCCTTTCCTGTCACATCAGGCCAGCACTGACCATGGCAGTTACCAGCAGTTGTAGCTGTGTAACCAGCCCATGAGCCCCCTGCATACGCCCTTACGTGTACAAGGTATATAGTCTTAAAGCTGTTAGGAGTGGTTAAGCAGACTAGTTCTTTCAAGCTTCAAATAAAGTGCCAGTTCTCACATGCTTGGGCATTTTTGGCAGCTAGACTTGCAACCATTCATTGAAGATGTCACACCGAGAAGGTCCTTTTTCTCTACAAAAGGCAGGAAAGGAATTGTTAGTTTCACAGTATGAAGTCAAAGCAAAGTCAGGGTTCAATTGGCGCTTGACCTCTCCTCTTATAATGAAATTATATTAATAACTGGTCCTGGACGACAAAGACATTGTTTCTCGTCCTACAAGCGTTAAAATCTCAGTCCAAAAATCGTATTCAGTTTTTTTTTTTTTTTTTTTAAAAGACAACAAGTAATGCCCTGAAATATGTCCTAACCTGACACTCAAGAATTTGTTCTATGATAGTTCTATGGACTCCGGAAACCTCCTGCTGGCATCTACTTTTTACATGTACTAAGCTAACATATATGTGATATGCTATGCATAATCTGGTTGTATTCATTTACGTAAATGCATGCATTACATACCACTGAATAAATAGTTATACATGTGAAAGTCATTTTTAACAATTGCATCTATATATTCCGGTTTCAGGAACCAAAACCGACTGTATAAGAGTTAAAGACCACGCCTTTAGAGTGATGGTGTACCTAGGGCTGTGGACAAGGCGGCACTCAACAGCCTCTGTTCTCCTGAGTAAAGGCGGATTAGACACCACTCCCTCTGCCTGAAGTAATCTACGAGAGAGGAAATTTCAGCACCACAATGAGAGGGGGAAGTGGCTCCTGCACAGTGTTAAACAGCCTGTTAATCTACAGAGATGGAGGGTTTGGTAACGACCTTTGTCACATTCGCTAATTTCTAAAAGTTGATTTTGAAGAATGGAACCAAGGGATAATAAATATAAGATTACCACAGTCACGGTGCCTTGGATATATTAGTAAGGTCCCTAGTTAAATTGTTTGATTTTGATGGTTATATTCCTTTAAGTGGTTTGTAGATCAAATCAAATTTAATACATGCGATACGATACATAAAGTATTAACTAAACATTATTTAAAGTAAGCCTGTGATCAAGAACTGTTAAACCTTAATTACCCTTTGTGGGCATGTCAGATACCATCAATATAAAAAAGGGGGTCACCCTATGTATGCCAAAAGTAGATTTTACACTGCAGTAAATGGTTTGATTTGTATAGCATACCTTCCACAGGAAATCTCACTACAATAGCGCCGCTGGCGATTGAAGCAAGGAAGGGATTCTTGAACTGATGTCCAATCAAGGTCAAATACAAACAGACAGGTTCCATCTGTACATAGTTTTATTATTTTATTCTTTACATAATACAATATAGCATAAATGCTGAATAGGCATGATTATGTGCAATACATAAAATATGAACTATCTGTACACATTGCATATCTAGTAACTTAGAACAAAAATAAAGTTTTAAAGCAAAACAAAGGAAAGAAAATATATGCTTGGGAAGAATAAAATGAGGGCAGAATACAGAAGATAAATCTTAAAGTTGGAAAGATGTGAACATACGTAAACTATTTACAAGGTGAAAACAAGGCAACACCACAAAATACTCCAAAAAAAATTACTGTCATTTCATCGAAAGAAAAAAAAAAAAAAAAGTTCGTAAAAGAACAAATTAAAAAAAGTCTCATACAAACCTTACATATAAACAGAAGTGATATTACCAGACAAGTATCAGTGAAGTTTACCTGCTTTTAGAGTAGTTTTTGTACAAAGCTTGTAGATAATGAGCCCCATGCAATAAAACAAAGAAACTTTACAGTCCTACACCCAAGTACAAACTGAAAACTATTAAAAGGTGACAGACCCCTCCTAATGTGGTCCTGGCAGCACTCATGGGCAAGTAACTAAAACACTAGCACACATGAAAGGACTATCGAGAAAGAAATGGATCTACAGCAGCCAAGTAAGGTGTGGTTTTACATGCAAATCGTGCAAGTGGAATCACATAGTGAAAACCGCCATTAATGGGTATAAGACAGTACATTACCTTTACCAAATCAAAGAGGAAAAAAAAAATGAAAAAGTGTGTGCTCTGAAAACTAAAAGTGAAAGCGCCTGTTTTCCTAGGAGCTCAAACTATGGGGGAGGGTTAGAAAGGAGGTTAGAATGCAATTTCTGAATTTCTAATCGTCTCAATAGTTACCATAGACAGAAACGGCACGAAGGGTTCACAATAAATAAAAAACATACAACCCTGCAGGATTGATGTGGACAAGAGGAGCTGGAAGAAAGAAAAAATCTGACGATTCCTCATAATTAGAAAAAAGTTGGTCCATAGAAAAAACTTAAGTATACGTTGATTGGCAGTAGTAAGAAGGAAAAAAACAATCCATGGAGGGACTGTCAACCTAGTGTGAACCAAGGTATTGCTCATTGTAAATGGTTTTAAAATGTAGTGAAGCTATGTAAGCGTCAAGGGGGCTTCTTAAGCTAATGGTGTAGTCTGATGATAGTTTAATATTGTGTGTAGAAAACTAAACTGAAGTCACAGGCAATGGTGAACAACATCCAAGTCCTTCCAGAAGCCAGGAATTACATCCAGATACAATAGCAGGCATCTGTATTCGCACATATCTGTTTGCAGGCATGAGATTTTGGGCCTACAGTTTGGCACATTTACTAGTTAACCTTTCCTCAACCAGATATGCATTCAGCTCCAAAGAAGTAAAACCAGCACGAGCCATATCCAAGTTCTGAGCGCTGAGGAACAAAAAAGGTTTAAAAAGGGGCTGTACCATAAATCCATTCAATTTTGCCTGTAACACTCAAAACATCCTCAAATAGAGAGAAAAAAACAATATAGTAGACATACAGAAAAAAAAAAGTTTTTAAACATTTGAAAGAAACAAACCATGCATCTGGCCTTTAGGTTCCCTAGGATATATTAAAATCAGAACAAAAAGGAAAACAATACGTCAGTCTTCCAAATTGTTCGAATTATATTCTCTGTATTTTTCTACCCAACAACAGGGTTTTCTTTCCTAGTTTTGCGCAGGCCATGTGCTTTATAATCATAGGGGGCAGTTTGCTTGTCGGAGAGTAACGGTGAAGTCCACAAAACAGCTTCCACAACGGCAATTCCAACACTGGGGAAAATATGGAAATGAGTTATTCACAGGCACTCGCACCGCAAGATATCAATCTCCTGCACATCCAGGCATGCAAGACCAGATTCTACAGGTTCCTGTAGAGGTCATTTGGTCGTATGCAGATAAAGAGGCGGCCGGAGGGGGTGGGGTTGGGCAGAGATATGATCAGAGAAAGAGGCCAATCACAAGATGCATCACCGCCAACCAAACCATGGATCTCCTTCATTTAAAAAAAAACTTATAAGTATCACGTTAATATGCCTCCAGACTAAAGTCTAAAGCACAATGCAATTTTTTAACACTTTGATAAAATCAAAGTGGGGGGAGTTTAAAGGAACATGTCACCAGCTTTTACCCCAATAAACTTACAGCACCCCAGGTACGGTCAAAATGTCTTCTATAGCATTACTTTTTATGGTAACAAGTACCGTTTACCAATATAAACTTACCTTCCCAAAGTCAAAAGCAGATGCATTGAAGAAGAGGTTGTTTTGCAGAGGAGTCACACAAGAACCCATCTTCGTGTCTACAGGTGCTACAACAGGTTTTGGTATAATTTAAGATAAGAGATGTCAGTCCTAGAGATCCCTCAATTAAAAGTAAACAAAGGGACCTCTTCATTTTATAAGAAAGAATTCTTGGAGAAAGGTTATTTTAGTGCCATTGTTACAGATCCAGCCCTAGCCAGACAGCCTAAACTGGATACATTTCTGAACTAATGGGCTATTCCAAAGAGCTTAATGAATCTAGTGCGTTTACTGAAAGGATGCACAGAATGTAGCTTACAGAGCCAAGAGCAACTCATATGCCCATGGTTCCTGGTCTTCACATGGATAAGTTGTCAGGAATCCATTAGGTGAGTAAAGGTTTAAACTACCTGTTAAGACCAATTCTTTTCTACACATGAACATCTGTTCTTCTTATTGGGTCGGTCGTTCTGGAGTTTTTTCCTCATTTTGAGATGTATGGCTGAGATACTGACGGACTTGGCGCTGGTTCACAACTAAAAAAAGACATAACCAAAATTATTTTAACAGCGGAAAACATCAGGAATATTATTGTCTTTAGACCATTTAGGATTGGAGGCTACTGCAGCATGGTTTGGGAATAAGACAAGCACAGTAAGGCATTATCATTTTTAGACAGTAGCATGCAGTTGCCCCTGTGCAAAGCCATTTATGTAGATGGGTACGGAAAGAACAGACCCTCAAAAAATGTCCAACTTTGTTTCATTGTAGGCAATTGGCAAGATCAAAAAAGTAATTTTTTTGCACAGAACGAAAAAATAAATAGAGATGTAGATATTTCGCAAATTTATTGAACAAAGAAAAAATTAAATATGCAATGGTCGTGAAGAAATCATCACCTTTTGAGCTAGTACAGCATGAGACTTGGAATGATGCACAATGTTTTCACATCTGAATTTGGGGGATTCTAGTGTCTTCTTCCTTAGGGAGTCACTCAAGTGCCCTCGAGTTGGATGGTTTGCATATCAGTGCACAGCCATTTTCAAGTCAATTGGTTTAGGTCAGGGCTCTGGCTGGGCCGGTCAAGAATGCGTTCACAGAGTTGTTCTGAAGCCACAGCCTTGTCTATTTGCTGTGTGTGCTTAAGGGTCATTCTTGTTGGAAGGTGAACTTTCAGGCCACTCCACTGTCCAGAGCACTCTGGAAGAGGTTTTTCATCCAGGATCTCTGTAGTTGGCCACATTCATCTTTCCCTCAAATAGTTAAACGTAGTCCTGTCAGGCTGCATGATGACGACACCCACAAGTTCACCGTTGGCTGGATTTGATTGGAGGTGTATGGCAGTGCCTGGTTGTATCCACACAATCTAATACAAAAAGTCAGTCTGCCTCACGCCAGAGAATCGTATTTGCTCAGTCTGTGAGGCCTTCATGTATTGTTTTGCAAACTCTTGTGGGTTTCATATGTGTTGCACTGAGGAGAGACTTCTGTCGGCACACTCTGCAAGAAAGCACCAATTTGTTGGCGAGGCGCAGTGGCTTTGTGGAACTTTCTTCAATCTTCCTACTAAGCCACAGGAGCTTGGGGCTCTTTACCTCTTTCACCCAAGACGCTTCTCCCATGATTGACTAAGGTGGTCGGGACAGCCAGGATGAGGAAGAGTTGTGGTTGTCCCAAACTTATTCCATTTAAAGGAAACCCCATCATCAGTGTGTTCTTTCATGATTCAGTGTGGTGGCCCAATTACAGAAATAACCTTAAAGTGAAATGTAATTTGGTTAGATAAAAGTCAAGAAGCAGAGTTTTAAACTGAAATCAAGCGGGAGCTCTGAAGCCTCCTCTTTGATGACATTGTGCATCAGACTTGAGGAGATCTAGTAGTACGTGTCTCTGGATGTAGGACATCAATTACAGTGAAGGGGCTTTCTGAGAAGAGAGCATTGATTTCAGTGTTAGGTGCAGATTTGACTTTTCACAAGCAATTTACATCTCACTCAAAGTTGGTATATGAATGATGCTGCCACATTGGTCATGAAAGAAAACAAAAAATGGATGTGGTCAGCTGCTTGCCAAACATACAGTAGTGGTTTATTAGGTACATTCTTTGATGACAGGCTCCCTTTAAGATATAGTGGAGGCCCGGTGCTCTTCCGACTTTAGTGCTGCAGAAACACTTGTTATAACGTGGCCCAGATCTGTGCCTTGACCACAATTCTGTCTCTGCGCATCTTGGGCAATTTCTGGACCTCAGGATTCTCATGGCTCGATCAAGTCGAATCCGTTTTAATAAACCATTGGATTCAATGACAGTAGTAAAAACCAGTCTCAGAAAGATCAGAAGGGAAATGCACAGCAAGGTGGGAGTTAATATACGTATCACAGCAAAGGTCTGAAAAAACTTTTAACCACGTGCTTCAGTTTTTTCGTGTTCAATTAAAAAAAATATATTTTTGCCCCAAATTATGTTGAAAGGTTGGGTTGCAGTTACAATAGCTAAAGAAAAAAAAAATCCAATGGGGTTGAATACTTCCTTGCCCTCGTTAGCAATCATTTAATAGGAAAAAAGAAATGGGGAAAAATGTCACTCTAAACCATTTGGCCACAACTGGAGATTTAGTGTAATGAAACTGAAGTGACTGACATAAATATTTCCTCAATTTATAGGTATAAAAAAAAAAAAAAATAAAAAAAAAAACAAAAAAAAAAAATCGAACTTTCCCATAAATGTAGTGATACTGTCCCTAGCAACAAGACTGTCTTGGATACAGCCACTCTGCGGGAGAGTGATGCCACAAAGAAACAAAAAGTTTTTTTGTATATGAACTCTCGGGGAGTTACTGCAGGTACAGGTCCCAAGCCGTCCTGTGATAATGATCGATGAATCCATGGGTTAGACTGGACTCATTAGAACATATCTGGCCACTGCTGTCAAAAGTGAGGTGGTCGTATCGAGCAAGCTCATCTCGTTTTTTAAGCCAAACATTGCGACATTTATGAGAAATATATTCACACAGGAAACATTTTTTTTTTTTTTTATACATCCCACTGAAAAAAATGTGCCTTACGGCAAATGAATTAAATAAATGTGAACCTGCCAGACGATGGGAATACCCCTTTAATTTTAATAAGAACCACAAGGCTCTTTCAGTTACCATAAAGTGGCATTTCAAGAGTCAACCATGCACTCATGAAGACTATAATAATATGTTAAGTGCGAGAAAAACCATATTTCTATATGTACGTGCTATTATATAGTAAATACCTGGTTCCGAGGACTCTGTTTGGAGAAGAGCATTATCTTCTCTTTGAAATGCTCATTTATGCATTTGTTGAGTTACAGGTAAAGCCGCCATATTCTAAAAGGGCACAAAAAAAAATTCAGTTAATAGGGATAAACAAGGCACATGTTATGCAGGAGTTAAAAATGCATTCACAGAAATAATAAAATAATAAACAAGTATCAACGAGTCCGAAACTACCAATCAAATAGAATAACGGTTTTTGCACTGTGTTTAACCGAAAGGTGAAAAAAAATGTTTGCTTTAATTTTTTCACTCCACTCCAAAAAAAAAAAAAACACAAAAAATAAAAAACTTTTTTTTCATCTTAAGGCCCGTTGTTAAAGTGGTTTTAAACATGCACCCAATTAAAGCAAGTGTGCTTGGTGGGTTAGTTGATAAAAGAATCTCTAAACAATTGGTTGCAAATTTTGAGGGGGGGGTTAACTTTTTTTCATAACACATCATTATAGATTCTGTAGTTTATAAAGAAAAAACAGGCTGAAAGGGGCCCTTAGTAAAACTCTATTGATTCTCCTGTTGTTGTGTCTTTCTACCAGACTGAAGATGGTGTCTATGTTTACACGGCAGTGAGCACTGAGTGTAACCCTCACTGCTCTCTCCCTGATGTAGTATACTAGGGAAGCATTATTTTAAACAAAGCGGCAAAAGATTATTTATCCCCTTATAAGGAGATGTGTAAGGAAACCGGGGAGGGTTGATTGAGCTCAAAGTTAGCTTTGTAAACAAACAAACAGGGCTACATACAGATTTTGGAGGCTACATTGAAGCCTGTTACGTACAAATTTAGCAAATTTCTTAATCAGGAGATGGAAAAAATGTTCACATTGCATGTCCCACACAAATTATTCACAAAGTTAGAGAGAAACAGAACACAAGCTACAAAATTTCAGCATCATTCAACATGAAGTACCCAGTGGGTTGTGGAACTAGAACAATGGCAAAAAGCCGAAACAATGTTACACAATGAGAAGATGGCTTGCAGACATTGGGCTACTAGCTAAGGGTGTTTATTAACTGAAAGCCATGGCTCTTCAAAGACTTACTGGTAGTTGAGTTGGAATGGAATTCTACTCATTAAGCATGTCATCATGGGTAAACACATGATGGGCTCCATAACTGAACATCCAGGGAAGGACAGGGAAGCAGAAAAACTTGTCTGTTGGACATGTTTAATTGTACGAAGCCAAATTATTTTCTTATTATGTCATCTAAAAATAAATTTGTGAAACATAAAAAAATCAGGTACACTAACTGCACAGCGTTGAACTGATTCTGTTCAAGGCAAAAAGGTTATGCATTTACCCCCAAAGGGGGTTTGGTTAGGTAATGGTAGCCAATAAAAACCATAATACAATTCAAGAGAGAGCAATCACGTTATATAAGGGAAGCTTATAATGATAATGACAATGTACAATTAATAAGCTTAAACCGACACATGAGTAATAAGTTCAACTAAGACACAATGGTGTGTAGGAATATAGGGCTTAATATGTAGAAAATAAATTCAGCATGTGAGGTCCCGTAATAAGCGTTCAATGGGACTGTATTGTATTGAGTATTTAGTGTCAATACTACAACGGTATATAAAATCTAATGCATACTAGATATAACATTAAAGCAGGGGAGAAAGCTTGTTCACTGGGTGTGTACACCAAAACATACACAGAGCCATGTCTTGTGCAACTGCTTGCCATCGCAGATTCGAAACGGTTCCATCTTCAATTAATGGATGGATTTGTCAGTAGGATGACAACATCACTTTCAAGTGTTTAATGCGGTTTCTACTCTCTGTATGACTGTAGATTTCTGCGGTAGTGGTTAGACTTTTGAACCAATGGCTGCTCATGGATTGAAACAGAAAGCATAATCTTTAGTTCAGTGCTGGTCTTATTACCAACATATGCAAAGTGGAAAGATCTAGAATGGAGCTTTGCTTTTCTGATGAACAATTACAACATGAGTGCTGGTATTCAAATGGACCATCACACTATCCAGGAACACAAAAGGCATCATTCCCTTATGTATGCAAATTCATTAAAACCTATAAAACCCCACAATGCCCACAAGACTGCGGCATTAGATGAACAGATCACCTCACAATATTACTACTGTCCACTTAGAAGATCACACTTCTTCAAGCGCCATGATGGTACCCAGACAAAGGTTCAAGCCACAGTTTAGCTAACTTCTTCATGCTTATTCATTTCCGCCATAAACACTTATTCCTTTAATGAATACTAAACAATAACATTATTAAGGTTATTCTTTGTAATGCAATTCAGTTTTAAAGAATACATGAGGCCTTTCCACTCCTCTCAAATGGCTGCTCCCTCAAGGAGCCTGGCACACCAGCCATACAGGGTGCAGGATACCACAGTCAAACACAATTCTACTAGAATTGTACTAGCCAAAGTGAGTTACAAGAGGACTGACAACCAGGTATAGCATTATATGAAATCAAATTCCACTATATGTGGGTAAATATGCCGCAAATGAGTGAGTTCCTATGAGTTATTGCCACCAGTAAAATGTACCATAACATTCAAGTATGAGATGGTCAGGCTTTTTAATACCCATTTTATTTATCAAATGCTCCAAATATCACACACACGTCAAACTTCTCGTCTAGTAGTTGCTCTCCAACTGAGACTAGGCAGTTTCCTAGCATGTTAGGGAGGTCCGTCTACCAGAAGAGTCCTAGGAAAAGGGGTCGTCTATACGCAAGTATGTTGGAAAGTCAGAGGTCGTCAATGCAAAACAAACTGGTCCTCCCTACCCAACATCTGTGGATGCATTGTTGTTTGCAGGGTGGAAACAAGTCAACTAGGTTTCACCCTTCTAAACCATTCCCATTACACTGGGAAAAGGTTGTTTTCAAGGTCTACATCTGCTCAAACCCTGCTATAACTTAGCAAAAATGCTTCATGTGGTCAACACCGACTCCACGTTCTCAAATTTACTTATAGAAAGACTTCCCTTTCCCCTCAAAGTTGGCCCCTATACACACATACGTAGGAAGACGTATGAACTGGATTTTCCCGTGAGAAATAGATTTACGCTGGATTTGGTGTTCAGAGATCTTTGCTAGGGTGTTGATAGAACACAAGTTGGCCCATGAAATCAAGGGGAGCCAGGTCAAACATAACACAGCACCAATTCTTATTACAAGAAAGTGGTTTTGCCAATGAATTGATTTAGATTTGCCTCTTTTTATTCAACAGAAGGTGTGGAAGTACATTGTTATGGGGCATCAGATTTTGTGGAAGCTCTCCAAACAAATGAATCCCCAGAAGCAATGATATTTCGCTCTCCAGATGAGCCCTTTTTGTAGAGAGATCGGAGTATGTAGTAGTACCTTCAACATCAAAGACAGTAATGTCTGTTTCCGTACTCAGGGTTCGGGTTATCTACCAAATGTGTAGCTCTCCAGGATCTGAAGAGTTTTTTTTTTTTACTCAGTGGTAATGAGATATGACATCTCTTTAGGTTGGTCATTACCATGGGCTGATTCGGCCGCTGTTCTGTCCTCTGAAGATGTTCTTTTTAGCCACACAGACACATTCCATTTGTTCTAGGGTTCCATAAAAGCCACTCCGTGTACAACAGCATAGGACCATGGTGTCTGATTGTCTCTGAGCCATTTTAAGCTGTAAAATAAAGGACAGAAGGGAAAAGTAATTATTAGAATAAGGTAGATTCGAAAAATTTGTTTGAAACAAAAAGCGCACACACATTAGGGCAAACATTCAGATTCCAATTAGAACGTACAGACGGAAACCAACTAAAGAAGACAGAATGATGGATGAGTTAACCACGTCAAATCTGAGCCCAAGTTCATTCATAACCCAAACTAAGGAGAGGCCTTCCCTTGATATAGTGAAGATAATAACAAAGAAAGCCACAAGAACACATATTGGCCTATTCACTAGTCGACATTTCACCTTAAGCCATATGGATCATTAGCAAGAAACCCCTGTAAGTACCACGTGTAGAAGATTCTTAACACAATCCAAATATTGTCCCATAAGAGAGGGTCCTGGAAGCAGTCTACTTGTAGGGCCATATAGAAATAATATACTCAGAAAAAATTCAACTGACAAGCTCTGGTCAGCCCCTATCTGTATATTAGCCCAGGATGTTCCTACTGCCTTAACTACACAGCTTCCCAATCTATGTAATCTATATAGTTGGCACATGAGCAGGCTGGACCAGGATAACCATCTCTCAATAACACTAATGCACGTTTTACAGCAAAAGAGATTATGTGCATCATATGGGAAAACACTCTAGTATGCCAGTAGACTTTCTATACACCTAGGGGAAACTTACATTGGTCGTCCACACAGATGGCTGACCTGTCATTGTGTCAAGGAACCAGCGCAACGGTTTATGGCGAAAAGTGAAAAGAGTTAACAGCGCGCACCCCCGGATGATCTCACACTAAAATAGGGCATGAAAGAGCCAGAAGTGCACAATGGGTGGAGGGTAAAAGCTCCTGCGCAGGCCTAAACTGATTTTTTCTTGATAGTAAAGTCGTGCCTTACGGGCCCATAAGAACACGGAAAGCAGCAGCAGTGAGTCGCAGGAGGACAATGAATCTTTCTTTATGGAAGCCATCATTTATTCAGGAAGGGAAAGAAAAGCGTTTGGTTTAGTTTGTAGGGCCGTCACCCCCCACCAGAAGAAAGCCTTGTGAGCCATATATGACAGCTTACTAGTAGAGATAAGACACCAACAGATTCTTTTACAGCCAGTTGCCCATTGTCCTTCCCCACCCCATAGTGGGAAGCTGCTGCAATAAATAGCGTGCCTGCCCTTCTCATTTTTAAATATTTCTCAGAAAGCAGGAAGGGAGGGGCGGAGGGTCGTACCGGGGTGGGAACATTAGTCCGCCTGTCCAAGGGGGGGGGGCTGTGCAATGTGACAGGCTGGCTGATCTGCAGGCTTCTCAGACATCACAAACCTAGTCAACAGGGGCCTCTGAAATCAGCTGCTATTATTAGCTTGATGCTGCCAGCTCCCTACACAGCAAGGAGAAGCAGCACGCTTACTGTACCACACACTGCCAACAGAGGTCTTCAGGATGGCATGGGTGGCCAGACTGGCACCATCGATCAGTGATCTAGCAGGGGATTACCTCCTAAAAGCACTGCATCTGGCTGGCAGTATCAGAGTACTATCCCGGGTATTATATAACACCATAAATGCTATTCACATGTAACGCTTTAATGCCACGTTTCAAGTAGAAACTGCTAAGTCTCTGGATGTAAAACAATCTGGACGGGGGATGACGGGAACCAATGACCCAGAGGAAAGCACTTTGTTTTACTAGGAGACTGACGTCACCCGGCTTGTTAGGACGACATTCCTGACCCTTAAACAGACATCCCAAGAACTCGTCAGAAAGTTACGCAAAAATAAGGAGGGTGTAAGGGTCGATGCGCAAACTCCGTGGAACTCGGATCACTCTAGTGTGAAAAAATAAACCTTCAAAAGGGTTGTTTCCTCACAAGAGAGTTCAGATGACACCAGGTTTCATGGGGAAGTGAGGGTGTGCAAGGTACACAAGTAGCCTTAGGCAGCTCATTCACAGGTAAAACCGATCTGGGGTGTCCTGATATTTGATAGCAGGGGACCCCCCGGGAACACGTAATATATACAAAGGCATGATATATGGACACCTCCTGCCAAACACCCCTGTGGGGGACCAATGTTGTAACTTAAGGGGCACAAATAATCTACAGGGAGAAATATACAGTATATGTTTATACTTAAGGTTTAGATATCATCTCAGCTCTGTAAGGGGGCACCAGGGACTGTACAATAGCAAAAACTGGACCTTCTATCACTTAAGGAAAATCACACAGCTATACTACACATTTACTCTTTTAAGAGCGAGACCCCAAAGTCTAAGGGTTGAATAGGGAGCCAGAGGGTGACAGTCCGGGTGACAGGGATGCAGATTAAGCGGGACATGGCACCAGGGCTGGACGTGGCAGGATCTGACACAAAGAGGAGGTGGAGCCTAAAGCTGGAGACAAAGGAGGGCAGACCAGCTCCCCAGGAGACAGGAAGCCCCGGGCAGAGACACAGCAGGGCACTGGGAGTTGTAGTCTATCCCCCCCCCAGAGGCCTAGGGAAAGCCCTGAGTCACGGGGCCAGCCAGCGGTTCTCTACGCACACATGTTCTTTTGTGGTGAAACAGGCGGCCGGGCCACAAGTGCGAGCGGTTAGTGCCCCTCCCCCTGTCCAGCCTGTGCTCGCCATATAAGTGCTCCGTGCGCCGCCGTAACCTTCCGCTGCCCGTCACCGGACACACAATAGAGCACTTAACGTTTGAGGTTGCGTTGGCCACAAGCGCGGCTTTGGAAGATGTTCCTCTCAGGAGCGCTGTCTGCATACAATACAACCCGAATCCCTCTGCCTGGCGCGCCGGGCTATCCCGCTACTGTTCCCGATGAGTGTGACGACAGCGCCACAGAGCCACCGCCGTCCCGCAGAGTCAGAGCCAGTGTCACGTCTCTCGCCCCCGAGTGTGTCTTCTGGGTGTGATACAGAGCGTTTGGTGTCTATACACGACGCCGGGGCGGAGCTGAGCGGCTACTGCTGACGGAGCGCTGAAACCTCCCTCCACACCTTGTTCACGGATCACGTTGTCCGCCCTGGCCAATGGCGCCGCTTGCGAGTGTGTACCCCGGGCGCGGGGGCCCAGTGATTCGCAAGTTTCAGCTCTTACAACATTGGCCGCGTCATAGCTTAGTCATTGGTGGACAGCTGGCTGTTGTTTTCTGGCTCGGTCTGTCTGGTATTGGAATAACCGTTAGCCTGAGCGCCCTCCCCATTGGTATAGGACGAGAGGTTCTGTCGAAGAATATCGTTGTTTAAAACCTGGAGAACTCGCTGTGGAATAGGACTGGAAACTTCAGACAAGGCTTTACCATACCAAGAGACAAACATGATCATTTGTAAAATATAGAATGGTCCTATACAACCAAAATATGGTGGAAAAGCTGTTCAAAGAGGGACCTGTCACCAGTATAGGACCCTAACCAAATAAGGTCGTATGGTCAAAAAAAATATATAATACCTAGCAGTCAATGAGGACATCAAACTCAAATCTGAATTTCTCACTTCCCGCCTTGAGGGTGAAGGCAGGAGATGACGGGTTGCCTGGATTATGTGTGCATGCGCCAGGGTCAGTAAGGTGTACTTAAGCTGAAGACAGCTCTCTGGAGCATAAGGATTGTGGTGAGATACTGCCCGAACGCAAATCGACCTGACAGGTTCCCTTTAAATCTTTTCAAATTGACCGTATGTTAATTGAATTTGTCACTTAAAAGTCGTCCCTCATCCAATCATTTCCTTAGTTGAAACTTGATGGACATTGTTTTTTTTCAATGTATAAAATATGTAACACTACAACCCTACCATAAAAGCGGCCCCGTCTATAGCACCTTTTCATTCACCTTACTTCCTTTTACATGAAAAAGTTCCAATTATAGGGGATATGGACAAATCCATACAATGCAAGACATCAGTTCTGGGTTGCGAATCGCTGTGCGTTTGCCATAGAAATGCATACACGATCAGCGAACCCCGTGCCCTAATCTGCTTTGTAAAGCGCAGTGCTGCAAGTACCTTGTAACCGCAGCTTAGGCTGGTGCCATGCGCACCGCTGTCGTTTTGAAGCTAGCAGCTCGCACCACGGGACGGGGCCGAAATGTGTTTCTATGAAACGCCTGCGATCGGTGAATGAGACCGCACGGTGTTAGCGCTTAATTTAATGCAAAACACGGCGCAGCTGTTCCCAACGCAGAAGGCTTGACATAGAAACACTGCTGCAACGGCCGCGTGCCGCCCCGTGGGTGCGGCTTTGTCTGGTTTACGTTTTTTTAAAACAGATAAAGCAGTGGTGTGGCACACCTAAGGGTTGCCATTAGCGTGGCTTTTAACGTAATGCAAAGATGAGGCTGCGTCACAGGCCCAAGCTTTGGTTTCATTACCGTCAGGGCTAGCAGCACGGGGGGAACTAAATGCATCCGCGTTGCCAGTTGCAGTTTTGCAGTTATACACTACAAGATACCAGGGTCGGTTACCACTTGCATGTGTTTCCCGGAAACCAAATGCCGATCGGGCGCGGCATCTGCCCCCTGGGCACTAACATGCATTATAAAACGCACATGCTAGCGGCACATGCGATCGTGACAAGAGACACTTGCTCTAATTGATGTTAACATTTAACAAACAAAAACCATAAACCCTTACACTACCCACCCTGAGTAATTTCTTATGTCATAGGATGCGGGTAGTTCAGCACCTGACGTAGATATTTACATAATGGCAATCCGCAGGTCTCAGAATGGTGCAGTGCACGCGGACGCACCACGTGCTGCGGGGACACGGTATGAATATTGAGATCCCATTCTGTTTAAACCCTAATAGAAGTCCGGGTCACAGTGCTATGTAATATGCTGTAATACATAGTATTGCAGTATTATGCATGAGAGAAAGAAATGCACTGTTCATGCCCACACTGGAACACAATAACCAGCAAAAAAGTGCAATAAAAAAATTATAAAAGTCCCCCTGAGTCCCATCCATGGCAATAATCAATAGTAACATAAAAAATGAAAATAACCCAAAAAACATATTGGGTATCACAACATCCGTACACCCTGTAAAAAAATCAATTGTCACGAACCTGTATGGGTGAACGCTTGTAAAAAAAAAGAAGAAATCTCCTCATAAAAGCCGCTAAAAAAGGGTGCTAAAAAGTAACATGACCCCGACATGATACCAAGAAAAGACACTTTACCGCAAAAAATATCTCTTAAAACAGCGTTGTAAACAAAAAATATATAAATGTTTTGCCCATTCTAATGGCGATTACAAAAAAACAAGCACATTCTCACAAAGTGAGTTCTATATTCTGACAAAATTAGTAAGGAAAGGAGCGTCTGCAGTTAACCATAAAAGCCATATAAATGGGCTATCGCCGTAATCGTATGACCCATCAGAATAAGATAACAATTTTTTTATGCGTACGGGTGAAACGTCTGCGGGAAAAAAGAATTGCTAAAAACCAATAAACAAACTTCAATGATTTTTTACCCACCACAAGAAAGAATTGAATAAATTACTATGACGATTGAACCTCCCGAAATGATGTTCCTGAAAAGTGGATCTCATCCACAAAAAAAAAATAATCCCCTATGGTCCCCCCCCATAATTACAAAAAAAAAACATGTGACAATGCAATTCTGCTCTGATGGTGCTCTTTTGTCTCTGCCGGCGGGTTGTGCCCAGACAGCAGGTTACAAGCAATATGGGCAGTCCTCATACGTGGGAGAATGGGCGTATACAACTTCATGGAGTTTTTTTGTCGTCATTTTAATACTTTGGTTACGGTTTTAATTGGGCTGCCAAAACGGTGTTAACCATTAAATGCCAGGTCAGGCAGGACTTACCTTTTGGGAGGGGTTTTTCCTCCACGATCAGTCACACTCCCGAAACCGTTGGAAATAGTGAAAAGATAGGTGTTTATTACCTAATGTGGACAGGTGCACACGTTTCTGCCCCTCAATGGGCTATTTTCAAGCATCCTGAAAATAGCTCAGGCTGCACGTGCCTTCCACATAGGGCAAAAACTGCTATAACACGTTGGTCCTACACCCGCCACAATCTACTCTTACTTCTATGGTTTACCGAATGCTACGTAAGTAACTCGAACAAACAGAAAACACCTGTAGCCAATAATGTTATCCACTTGAGCCACACTGCAATGTAGATCCACAGGGTATTGGGAATGGTTGCTCTTAAAACCGGAAACAGCCCTCTTAAGTACCTCTGTATCACAATCTCTGGCCCTGATAAATAGATGTATTATGTATAGCTAACACAAGAATAAACGTTACGAATAGTTTTTCACTTCCGACAACTCAAACATAACAGTCTCTTCCCAAAAAACTATGTACTGAAATGCTTAGCCACTTAAGGGGTCTAACTAGCAATAGTATGATTTTCCTCCAATACTGAGGACTTATAGTTATGGTTTTAAAGTATTATTAAAGAGACAGCTAAGGAAACAGATTTACAGGCACAGTCGGTATTACAACCCGGGCTCTGGACAATCGTCATGATGACGCTTGAAGCGGGATATAAGAAAGATGGATTCTTGCGTTGTCTATTACAGGAAAAGTACCAAAAAACTAAAAGGTAAAATGGATGCCGTACATGGAATGGATGCTTTTAGCTAATCCCTCTGACCCTCACTTTTAGATAATGTTTTTAAACTTATTTCATTTTTACTGTTCGGACCTCGTGAGGCGCTACTGAGTTACACGACGCTACCCAAGCGGTGAACTTACCGTCCTACTCAAATCTTCCGGCAGTACGACAGATGCAGGCCACGCGCTTACTGTTTCGCTTACAATTGAGCCCTGACCAGGTGACGATCGAGACCGCTCTATGCAGCCTTGCGTCTGCAGAACGAGTGTCATGGGACAAAGATCACAGCCATAGGTAGTCTGGAGCGGCGATAAGATGGGTGCCCATGTCACTTCTTTTAAATGCCTTGCCGACGCCCACCGCGCAGTATCGTGGGTATTAGCCGGGTTTTTTTGGTGTTTGCTGCAATATGCAGCAAAAACCCACTCTGTTCGAAGAGGATTACCCCTTGAGCCCTCTATTCACATACTCAGCACCTCTGGCGCAGTGATGAGAACGATATAGGGTTGTCCAAGGTTATATTTTCTTATACCCACGACGGGATACAGTCTCAGTAATGAATGAAGTGGCATTGCTCGAGTTTCACTGCCTTTCACTCAATAGTAGAGGGAGTGTGTAACATAGGCAGGAGTGCAGCGCCGGCAGTTATGACCACTCCACATTCAATATTTATGGGAGCACAGGTATAGACAAGGACGTTCGTGGGCAATTTCGAGATATACCCATCGTATTGAATGAAGAGGAAGGATGCCTTGCTCAATCGGCTGCTCATCAATTTATCGAGAGCAAAAACCTGTGGGGGCCCTTCCCTTTGTAGACAGTAGGAGATCCATTCTAAGACCTGTTCTTAGAATGCAAGTTATAATATGTTTTGATCATATCTGCCCCCAAAGTCTTTGGTGTACAATAAGAATGGTGCCAAAGCCTCAAGGCATGTTAGTGGTAGCCAGACCAGTGCACTGGGACAAATATGATGGTAAATAAAACACAGGAGAATGAATACAATTGAGGCGGGGTGTGGTTCAGGCCAGCACGTGGATATATGTCAACACTACTAAACAAGAAGAAAGAACCACTTGTAAAGTGGCCTCTCTGCCAGACAATTCACAAACCAAGAGAGTAACAAACAGTAAAGGAAGAAACAATAGGTAGACTAAATGTATATGTTATGAAGTATAAACCAAAACATACACTGGTCTCTAGAAGACATAGGGTTTTATGTTTAGTAGCATATTACTACATTTTTTGTTGGTTGTCAGATGGTCTTGCTGCATTAACAAGTGGGGGCCATTTATACATAACATAACCGTTATGTGTCTTGGATGTTTATATAATACTTACTGTTCTAAATTGACTAATGGGAATGGTGGGCTTTTTTATATCAACTTCCTGTTTGTGGCAATAGTCTTATGGGCGGGGGGGGAAATTTTCTAAAGAAGGGTGTTTGACCATTTTTGGTCGGCCTATTTGAATGTTCGGTTTACCATTGGATCCAACTTTTTTCTCCGTGGTAAGAGAGGCATATAACACATCAAACTGTATAGAGAGAAACAATGGTGTGTCGTGGTTTGAATCCAACGTTTATTTATTTCTGGGTCATTTACTAAGGTTTATGACCACTTATAATGTGTTCAAATGCCCATTGTGTTGAGTACCATTGCAACCTCCTTTCTACCACTCTTGACACACTGATGGCAAAACCTCAGACTGAAACTGCTAGCACAGGCTCCATTATCATTTTTTTAGATGCTGAACATTCGTATCTTCACAGCATAGACATTGCCTTCAGATGACCCAAAGGATAAACAGTTAAGGGGGTCAGATCGGGAGACTTGGTGGTCATTTAAAACTGGACCCACTGGACCAATCCAATTGTCAGAACTGTTATGTAGGAATGATCGAGATTGGAGTCATCTGAGGGCATTGTTATGGAGTCGAAGTATTGAGATATGCAGCACCTGAAACAACAGGATACTGTGCTAGCATTTCTTCTGCGGTGTTGCTTCAGGTTTCAAAAACGATGGCATCATTGTAAAGAATTGATTTGAATGTCCTGGTTTATCATGCTAGTGATTTTGATGCTAGATATCTTAAGGTCCTTACAGGTAGTTGCAGAGCTGATTTTAGATATACAGTATAGGTTTATTAATAAGTACGCATAATTACTCATGTATAAGCCGTAGTATTATACACGGGTCTATAACAACCCACTTAAAAAAATAAGCCCACTTAAAAAAAAAATAAACTTAATACTCACCTCGATGTTGGAGTAGGTCCACCCGAGTGTCGACGCCGTTCGTCTTTTTTCTATCATGGACGCGGCCATATTTTCTCTGGCGAGCAACATTCTATGACGTCAGCAGAGGCCGTAGTCTAAGATCACTGCTGGCGAGAAAACATGGCAACATCCAGTGAGAACAGAAAGAAGACAGGACGCGCCACCATCGGGACATCGGGGAGCCGCACCGACATCGGAGGTGGTATATCGTTTTATTTTAAAATGCTGGAGGGTCAGCCAGGATCGTTAATGGGCTCTACTAGGGGCTGGCTGATACTACTAGGGGCTGGCTTGCTATACTAGGCTGGTGCATAGATGGGGCTGGATGTCTACGGTAGGCGTACTATGGGGGTTGGCGGTATCTTCTACTAGGGGCTGTGTTGCAGCGTCATACTACGGGGGAGGCTGGCTTTAGACATGGGGGGGCGGAGATAGGCCATGCAACTATGGGGGGGCTGGGCTGTATACTACTGGGCAGGTGGCTGTACTATGGGCAGGCTGATGTATACTACTGGCGTCGGGCCTATATAAGGAAGGCTGGTGTATACTACATGGGGGGCCGGCTGGCTGTATATTACTGGGGGCAGCTGGCTGTATACTACCGGGCAGGTGGGTTATGGGCAGGCTGCTGTATACTAATAGAGGCAGGCTGCTGTGTATACTACATGGGGGCAGGTGGCTGTATATACAGGGGGCAGGCTGGCTGTATTACTACTAGGGGCAGGCTGGCTGTATACTACTAGGGGTGGGATGGCTGTATGCCTGCTGGGGGATGGCATGGGCTTTATGCTGCTAGGGGCTGGCCTGGTGAATGCTGCTTGGGACTGGTGGCCTGTTATACTACAAAGGCTGCAGGCTGATCTACTTGGAATGGCTGACTATATGCTACTAGGGGTTGCTGGCTATATACATGGGGGGGCTGTGACCAATGCATTTCCCATCCTCGGCTTATACTCGAGTCAATAGTTTTCCACAGTTTTTGGTGGTAAAATTAGGGGTCTCGGGTTATACTGGGGTTGGCTTATACTCGAGTATATACGATACACAACAAACCCTGTTATACTAAAGGGAGAGTAACTTCTTAGTCTAGTGTCTGTAGCAAGAGCCATTCATGGAAAAGTGAGGCTGCAGATCAATTTGGGGAATACAGCATCACAAGTGTAAGTATACTGATTTATGTTTGTGGTGTTCATGTAATGGCAACAACCTGGAGCATGGCTATAGTTATGTAAATGCTGGCTAGCAGATTTGCTTCCATCCACTGGTGAATCTGAAAAGTGGGTGCACTCTTTTATCTTTATTGATATGCATTTTATCAAAGCCTTTTTTAATTAATTCAGCTTATTAATTCAGCATTTCTGTGTTATTTTCTTTCAAGGTACTTCTAAGCTGTTTTTTCATAGTATACGTAGAAAAAACACTTAGAAATGCTTACAAATGCAAAGCAATTTGAAGGGCTATTATTTCTGAGCATGTTTTTGCCTTTTGATGGCTATGAAGCTGCTCCGTGTGAATTTCATTCTTCTTGAGAGAATGGCATGCTGCCAGGATTGCTTGGGTCTAAACAGTCAGTCTCTGGATTTTTTCTATTGACTGTCTGACAGTGAGTGCATTTTGTTTAGCGTATTCTTCTGTCATGTTGATCCAGAAGAGAGCAACAGCTACATATGTGTTGTTATATTATAGGGGTGCTTGGCCTGATGGCATATTATTTCTACTAAAATGCATTCAACGGAAATGCATATGAAATCTGGTCTATCCCCCTCCCTGTTTTATTTGAATTGCGTTTCAAAATACAATTCAAATGCCCTGTTTGAATGTGACCTCAGTGTATAGGGCTCTCTCCTGATTTCACCCATAGGTATGCTGCATCAATTAAATTATATGATAAGTGTGCCATGTGTGTCAATCACCAATCCTGAGTGACTCGTGATGATAAAGGAGTCCATTGCAGCTGCATTTCAAATATGTCTTTCTCCCATTTCTAAGTATTTGCATTACAATACCTTGCACCCTGACAGAATCCTTTGTGTAGTCTCAGGGGTTGGGCTTTGGTTTGGGTTAATTAAAAAACAACAACATTTGACTCACTCCTCAGCTCTCAGCCCCCAGCTTTGTGCTCCTGTAAAGCTCCTCCCTCCCCCTCTGATGTTAGCTCACCATGCTGTGAGCTCTATGAAGATGCAGGAGGGAGGACCTCTACAGGAGCACAGTGGTGATAGCTGAGAGCTGAGGAGTTTGGAGCACAGACACGTAACATGTTGGTTTAGAAATGCATCCGAACCAAAGCCAACCCCTGGGACTAAACATAGGATTCTGTCAGGGTGCAAGGTAAAACTGAATAATATTGTAATGCAAATGCTTAGAGAAAGCAGAAAAGCATATCTGTAATGCAGCAGTAATGGTCATTTTCACTACAAACATAACTGTTCTCTGTGCAACTAGATCTTGGTGTCTTATAATCTCTATATAAATCTGATATGTTGTAAATGTGTAAACAATTATGGAACTGTTAGGACCAGCTCTGAAGAAAGATGATGTCTGTCCTTTTATCCGATAACCCAAATAGCTATTTATGACAAAACCGATTCAACTAATATACAGTACATGGAAATTCATTAAGAGGACATTCATGGGCAGATGTGTGTTCGGTGCCAAAAGTCTGGATTTGCTTATAATGTGACTTTTACTGATCGCTAATTTCACCATTTATATAATCCTTAATATCTCTAATATCTTTATTAATATATCTTAATTATTCCTAGTGGTTTTACAGTGCACATTCCTATGTTGCAAGCAAACACATACACAGTAGTTCCTTCAGTATGAGTATTCTTGTTACTGTGTCTTTTTACAGAAAGCCAGAGTATTGGTTAGAAACTTTAACATGTCTGACCCCATGGCACTCCCTACTTTCTATTACAATATGACCAGAAAATAAACAGAATTTTGCAATATTTCAGAGTGGAGTTAAGTGGCATTGAAAAGACTGGTACAATTAGGGCTCTGTGAAGTTCGGAGGCATAGCTGGCAGGTAGGACTAGGGGCCAACCTTTTGCCACTTGCCACCTCATTTGCATTATGGATTGATCTGTTCAGCAATAAGGATTAATCAAATAACTACATAGGAATCTGTATACATGCTGTTCATCTAACTAACATCAAAAATAGATGTAAAGATAATGCCGATTGTCAAGGATAGCTTTAGTCAGGAAGAGTAAGAATAAAATAACCCAAGCATGTTTGCAGTTTCTCCTGGTATTTAGCACACACTGTCTGAAATTGCATCTTGGTGTTAATAACCTCTTATTGCCAGACACACTTTCAATCATTAGAAAAAGGCAGCATTGTGTTATCTGGAGCAACCCTGACTCTAGGGCACATCATTATCTACGGTGCACTGCAGATGAAAGCACATTTAGGTGTGTTCATGAAAATTTTCTCTGCATAACCTGTTTACAATGTCAGACTCCTATAAAGTGTATAAAAACTACATAGGACTATAGAACTATAGGACTCATTTTGGCCACACATATAGAGGGGGATTTATCACGGTTGTACACCTGAAAACAGGCGTACAAGTTGTGATTTGGTCGCAATTCCCGACATGGAGGGTGCCCGATCAGGCCTCCTGATAGATCCGGCCCACTTAGAGCTAGCGTATGATTAATATGCCCCTTAGTATACAATACTGCTGATGGCTGAGAGTTCCTCCATGAACATGCACGCTTAGAATGTCTGGGTGTACATATCTGTTCAACCAAGTAAGGCTCTCTGGTCATGTTTACCCCCCTAGAAACAAAGAATTAGACATGTATTTTATTAATATGTTATATCCAGCTCTCCCAGTAACCACAGACTTTGAGTAGACAGAGGAACTGTCCCATACACAATGGATTATTGGCAAACTCCATTGACATTAAAGTCATATTCTCATTGTATGGTGACTGATGACAACAACAGTTGTCCATTGTACCCCCAGATAAATTGAGCAGTTGGCACACATGTACAGCCACTCCATGCATTCTTTATGGGACTGGGGATAGCTTAAAGAGGACCTGACAGCCCGTAATTTGGCACTAGGAGCTGCAAAGTTAATAGCGTTATCAGAAACCTCTGATAACGCTATCTAACACCGCTGCAGAGTACAATAGAAACACCGGACCGATCTCAAAGCAGTCCTGCGTATTCATGAGGGGGTGATCCGAGGCACTGCCTCTTTCCCGGACTGCCCCGCTCGCTCCATAGCTCCACGTCATGCGGCAGTCACCGCCCCCCGCCCCCTCATGAATACGCCAGGCCGCTTTAAGAGTGGTCCGGCATTTGTAATGTATAGCGCAGTAGTGTTTGATTGGAGGTTTCCGATAACGCTATCATTGTAACACCACTGCGTTTGTTTAAACACTAGGAGCTGCTTACTTTACTAAGCAGCTCCTAGTGCCGAATTACGGGGTGACAGATCCCCTTTAACCTTGGGAACTCCAATGATTAACAGGGACCTGCTCAGGTCAGAGCTAAAGCCAGGTTTTTACAAGTAGAGGTTTTGCAGAGTTAGAATTGATCAATGTCCAATTCAAGAAACATTGACTACAGGGTATAATCTTTGTGTGACCATGCTAATGGAAATATAGGTGGGAAAAGGATGAAAAAAGTTGAATTCCTAATGACTCAGAGAGGACAAAATTGTGACAAGCCTAGGAGTGAACTTAGGAGATAACTTCAGGTCAAAGTCATAAACACAGATTAATATTTAAGAAGTAAGCCAAGGTCAAGGAAATCTGTGGAGGAGTAGAACTGTGAGACAAAGGGGAGCACTAGTACTTTGGGCTCAGGAAAGAACTCCATATCATGGAAACCTCATAACAGGTTTTAAAGGACATCTATCATCAGAGATTTTTTTTCAGAAAATAGGAAAGTAAACACGCCTAATAAAATCAGGGTTTGGTTTACTGAAAACCCGCATGTGCAGTCTGTGTCTGTCCCTCGTCATGGAATGTCACACAGGTGCAAGACTCGATATATCATATAGTTCCGTTTATACTCTGTGAAAATGAGCTGTGCACCTGTGTGATATCACATAATCACAGAACCATTTCTATCCACAGGAATTAATCAATAATTCTTCCTATTGAATGACAACAGCTAGTGGTATAGAACAGCGGAACAAGCAATAACACTAGTAAATCATAAACAGTATGCAGTATATGTACCTGGGACTGTAACTAAAAATCCCAATTGATGTTAAAAACCATAGGGGAATTGAGTGGATGCAAACGGCGCCTTGAGGGTTTTATTCCAATTATGAAGAGATCAATATACATCTATTAAATGTTCTGCACTGCTTTCTTGAAGGGCAAAGTGAAGCCTCCTGTTTCAGAAATGTCCTTACATCGTCAGCTGCCATTCCTCTCTATGAAATTCATGTGATCTCTAATTGTCCATGATCCTTCTAGGACCTTAAAGGGGTTTTCCCACAAAGAAAAGTTAGACGCTACCCATGGGATGACGAAAATGAGGGGTCCAATCAATGGGGTACTATGTACCTTCAATCGGACCCCTCATCACTCCGTTAGATTAATGGAACAGACTGTTCACGACTGACCGTTCTGCTCCATTAATCTTTATGGACTTCACGGAAATTGCTATCAGCGATCTCCGTCAGCTCCATAGACATTAATGAAGCAGAACGCTCATGCTCGGCCATCTGCTCCATTAGTCTTATGTATGGAGCAACGAGGGGATCACTGAGACCCCCAATGATCAGCAACTTAGGTACTATCCCTTGGATAGGGCCTAACTTTTGTTCGTGGGAAAACCCCTTTAAACATGTATTCATGAGTATTAACATAAGGTCCTAGAAGGCAGACTGGTCATGAACAGTTAAACATCACATGAGTCACCACCTTCAGCTGTTATGTCTGGCCAATACTTTTAAAGTGTAACTAAACTTTTGAGACCCAATGTACTACCACTGCGCACATCTTCCACAACTCCAGAAAAAAGACACCAGTTAATGACACATATAATATAATAACCAATGTTTATTGCAATCCAAGTGATTGAATACTTGCTTGAGACTAAAATACTAAAAGATCCTATCAATAAATATCTTTCTGATCAGAAATAGGAATGTGTGGAGACAAAAAAATAGAGAAGGTGTTTGTAAGTGTTGTAGTTAGTTCTAGGAGATGTTGAATGTCAGGGATTACTCAAGATACGTCAGAAACAACTCTGTTATGCAAGTAGGAGAAAGGGCATATAGTCAGCTTGGCTTAATTGACAACACAGCTTGATTTCGGTTGCTACTATAATCTATTTTTAGATACAAACTGCAATTTAACCAGTCAACTTGACCTCCTGCCATGTCGCAGTAGAAAGCATATTCTCAGAACCACATGGATAGATAAATACATAGACAGATATGGATGTCCATGCTGCATTTTGATCCTTTCCAAGTAAGTTTTACAAACCTGCAAGTCAAAATGTGGCTACTGAGAGAACAAAACATGCTATAACCTGCATTTACCAAGATTACAAACATAATGTTACATGTTTGATTTGCACAAGTTCAAACTTCTTTTAAAGGAAAATAAAGGAACATAACAATCTATTTCAAGTAGATTTCTCTTGGAATAGATAAATGGAAAAATTACAGAGCGTAATAAAAGCTTTTCAGATGAGTCAGGCAGGTCAGTATAATGTACCAAATACTTGACATAGCTTGAATAGAAAATACTTGTACTATTAGGGGACTGCAAGAACAGTGCATTTACTTATTATTTACTGTATGCTTATGCTTCTCACAAAGAATATACCTATACAGGCAGTCCCCTACTTAAGAACACCCAACTTACAGACGACACCTAGTTACAAACGGCCCTCTGGCCATTGTTAAATTACTGTACTTTAGCCTAAGGCTACAATAAACAGCTATAATAATTATTAAAGGTGTCTGCAATTAAGCTTTATTATTTATCCTGGTTCTTCTGACAATCCAGAGACCAAAAAAACTGAAACAGAGACAAAAAAAATTCTGTCTGGGGTTACAATGATAAAATATGCAGTTCCGACTTACAAAACAAATTCAACTTAAGAACAAACCTACAGAGCCTATCATGTACGTAACCCGGGGACTGCCTGTAGTACAAAATATTTATATATGAATTATTATATTGGCACTCCTTAGATATGGTTTGAACTATTTAACAATGTCATTGATGTGACCATATCAGTGAATTATTTATCTCATGCAACCTCAGATAATTGTGGTAATCACCTATGAGGTTAATTATTACATTGGATGGCTACAACTATAACAGTGTGGCAATTGAATATGTATTTACACAGTAGAATGATATTGTGTGTGGAGGACTTCCAAATCTCCCCTGATTACTAATGGTGTCTTTGAGAAGATAAAGCATTGCCAGGCCCAACAGGTATCTTATGTGGTTTAACCGTTTTCCTGCCAAGGAAGAATCTCATGCTTTCTCACAGGGTAGCACCTCTATGGCAAAGAAAGTGTGAGTTAACGTCCTATTTTCTGTATTCATAGGGCTATAACTTTGGATCCCTGGCACCCAGAATCTCCTCTTTCATATGAACCTAAAAATTGTGTTCCTAGGTTTCAGGAATATGGACATGCGATAACTGGACATCATTTCAACTGTCACTTTAACAGTTAATATTTTCCTGCCATTCATGTGGTTTTACTCTACCTCCTGATTGTTTTGAGGCGTTTCTGCGGTTGACAACTGCTAATTAACAAAGTCATTGAAAACACTAACATAAAAAAAACATCCCCAGAATTACCACGTAGAGAAGAGGCATACGATGCATCAGAACTCTTGTCTGAGTAATACTTTATTGGCTTTTTGTCCTTTTTCAATATGGATTTGGTTCCAAAGTGGTGTTTACATTTCCAGTGATACCATACGTTATTTTTGTAGTCTTGCTTGTCACGTTTAAACTTACATTTTTCGGTTTCTACAATGTCGGTCTCCAAATTAGTAATTTTACTCTTTAATTGTAAATCTAACTCATCAAAATATTGAGAAGTAGTGTGTAATTGCAAATGATTTTGGATACTTTTAATGTCCATATGCAGCTGACGCAGTGTTTTCTCCTCCTGTTCTACAATAAGTTTCATAATATTAATTGAACAGTCTGTTAAGATAGAGTTCCACTTCTTTCTAGCCATACACAGTGGTAGGCAATTTCCTTAGACATAAGCAATGGAGGACCATTTTTTTCTCTATATAAGACTACAAACTAGTGGAATCCCACCATGATTTCTTCATGGTTCTTTAATGAAAAGGTCCTCCAACAATTGCATATCTTTTCTTATATTATTTCTTTCTTTCGATCTTTCTTTCTTAATATCTACCTCAGTGACATGCAAAAATACATTGGGTATTATTTATTTTCTTTTTGAGTGAATTTTTCACATAGTATAGCCTTCACCATAATATAAATATAAGGTGAAAATTTAAAGGGAACCTGTCAACAGGGACCTCATTTTCACTAAAGAAATGATACAGAAGCCCATCACACCTGCATTGCACATCTGCCTTTCTGCTTTCTCTAAGCACTTGCATTACAATAGAATTGTGTGTTATAACTTACCCTGCACCCTAACAGAATCCTCCGTGTAGTCCCAGGGGTTGGGATTTGGTTTGGATGCATTTCAAAAAACATGTGACTTGTCTGTGTCTTGTCCTCAGCTCTCAGCCCCCATCTTTGTGCTCCTTTACAGCTCCTCCTTCCCCCACTTATGTCAGTTCACCAGGAGGCAGTGATCTCTGTGAAGGAGCAGGAGGGAGAAGCTGTACAGGAGCACAAAGGTGGGGGCTGAGAGCAGAGCAGTTTGCAGCACAGATAAGTCACATGTTGTCTTTTTGAAATGCATCCAAACCAAAGCCCAACCCCTAGCACTACACAGGGTGAAAGGTAAGTTATAAGACACAATTTTATTGTAATGCAAATGGTTAGAGAAAGCAGAGAGATCAGATGTGCAATACAGCTGTAATGGGCTTTTGCAACCTGTCTTTAGTGAAAATGAGGTCCCTGGTGACAGGCTCCCTTTAAGTAACAGATAAAAAATATGACATTTTGGTCATCCCGACCTTTGTCAAGTAAGATCTGGAGGCAATATGGCAGAGGGTCCTGATGAGGCTTTCTGATTGGATACAAAAATAATGTAGTGTACATGTAAACGCCGCTTTAGAAATCCATATTAGAAAAGAATGAAACAAAAAATCAGTACAAACTTAGAGGATTATTTCCAAAAATTTCTCATTTGGTATTGTGTGTCAAAAATGGTGTTCTTTAGCACGCAACTTTGCAATGTAAAACCATGTTGACATGCTCCTTTTAGAAAGTAGAGTCTTTCTACTGGCAATCCCTACAAGCCCTACTTGTTCAACCATGTGTAGAGGCTTTTAAGTGTGAGATGTAGCTCTTTTTGTAGAGAATTTGCTGTTCTGGTGTCTTCAACTTTTTGTAGCTTATCTTGACAGTGCACCCCTGAAAATACCATGGTCACTTATAGTATAGTGTCCCCTGGAAAACAAGGCAAGTTCTCAATCCAGAGTCTACAAAATTACGAATCCTTTCCCTTATCATCTCCGCCTTGGACTACTGGAACTTTGTTCTCTGTGGTCTCCAAGCTAAATCTCTAACACCCCTTAAATCCACCCTAAACTCTGCTGCCCAGATAATCCATCTGTCTCCTTGTTTCTCCTCTGCCTCTCCTCACTGTCAGTCTCTCCACATAACTGTCCACGACATGCCCCCACCATATATCTCTGAACTCATCAGCCAATACCATGCCACGCATAATCTCCGTTTCCCACAGGACCTTCAGTTTCACTCTATTACCATCTACTCTTCTCACAACCGTATCCAGACTTCTCCCGCGCATCTCCCATTCTCTGTAACTCTCTACACAAATTCAGATTGTCCCCCACATTCCAAACTTTCAAATGTAAATTGTTCAGGATTGCCTACAATGCTCAATAACTGCACTGCTCTTCTCCCTCAACTCGTGTCTCCATCTTCCATCCCATATAGGTTGTGAGCCCTTATTGCAGGGTCCTTTTTCCACTTGTCTGATCATCATAGTTTTGTTTTTGTACTTGCATTTTTAATGTAATGTATGTGAACCCCTTACTGATTGTACAGCAACGTGGAATTAATGGTGCTCTATAAATAAATAAATAATATTTTTTAATTGGAAAAATAAAATACTTGCCATTTTTTGTTAAGTGTTTTCATGATGTAAAAGTGAAAAAAAAACTTTAAGAACAAAATGTACAAATTTAGTGTCTCCAGAAGTGAATAAAGTTATTTGGGGAAATTCATTTATGTACATGCTCAAGATTTTTGGTGGATTTGTCCCAAAAAGTCTAAAATGCCTTCCAGCACATTTATCAAGGCTTTTTACTTGTCTGGGTGTGGCCTCGGAAAAAGGGGGTATGGCCGGGTGGAAAATAGTCTATATGCCCAAAAATCATGGTGCACAGTTTAAACTAGCTGAAAGCAGGTCTAAAACAGATCCCAACGAATTTCATCATCACAATGATGAATCTGTCACAGCACTAGACTGGCCTGCGACACATTAATGAATTGCCCCCATTGTGTTGTTTATACCAGATGGTGAACACGATAGATTAAAAGCATCAAAATGCATTTTCTACTTATTAAGAGCTAATAAAATGTAATCAATACATTCTATTTATTACAGAACGGTGCCATAAAAATGCAACTTAACCCACAAAAACAAGCCCTCATATGGCTTTGGTAACAGGCTGTGCTCTAAGGGGTTAATTATATTACATAAACTATCCTCTAATTTATAAACAGCAAACCCCCAATCAATTTTAGCTATATACGTTGCCACCACCAGTTTACGTACCCCCTCCCCGAATCGTATATAGTAGCTACTTAATTAATTTCTATACAAGCCCTCTAATTAATTAATTTATATACAGCACCCATTATTAATTACCTTTTAGTTTTTGCAGCGGAGCATGGCAGCTTTCAGGTGATATGTGATGATGTGTAGGCGATGTATGACTATGTGTCGCCCTCCCCTAGTTCACAGACTGCTAAGTGAATTTGCCAAAGCTCACCATATGTTGCCTGTGCTGCATCTTGGCGCAAAGACAATAGAGAAGAATAGGGGGGTAAGTATTTTATTCCCTTGAACTAGGGTACTTGGACTTGGCTACTGTGGGGGGCACTGGAACTATTTGCTACCGTGGGAGGTATTGGGACTGTTGGCTACTGTGGGTACTTGGCTACTATGGGAAGCTCTAGGACTATTAGCTACTGTGTGGGTATTGGCTACTGCATGGTGTTCTGCGACTTGTCTACTGTGAGTGGCTCTGTAACTTGACTACTGTGGGTGGCACTGTGACTTTTGGGTACTGTGGGGGGCACTGGGACTGTTGGTTGCTGTGGTGGGGAATGGGACTGTTGGCTATTGTGGTGGGGACTGGGACTGTTGGCTACTGTGGTGCGCACTTTGACCTGGCTACTGTGGAATCACTGTAACTGTTTTTGAAACACTTGCATAGCATTTTATATACACTTTACAAATACTTTGTATTGCATTATCATATAAAATATCACAAAAACATATTTAAGTCTGTAGCTGTAATATTTAAGAGAGAAAAAAAGGGAATTAAAACTTTTGCAACCCACTGTCATAAACTTTCTAGCACTGTGGTGAAGCCAACCCTAATGCTAATTTCTTCACTCCAAAATGCATTCAATGTGTAGTGATGTATTTGTGTATATTTTCTACTATGTAGCTCACTTCCCTCTTTGATACCTCTATTTATATGACTCATTTTCATGTATTAAACATGATTCAATAAATCAATAAACGATTGTAATTTGGTTTGGTAGATTGACTAGATGTGTCATTAGAGGCTTCTGGGATTAGTTTTAACCCTTCTTAAAATTTAGAATACCTTCACAGTTGGCAGATTTGTGTGCAGGTGTAGGTCAGCTAAATCAGTATTTGACAGCAGAGCCAGCCTCAAACTGCTGCAGTTATGATTCAGTACTGTGAAATCACTGTGTGGAGGTTTTGCTTTCTTCTGACTTGACTGTGTTTATTATCATTGTACAGTGACATCATTGCATTCCTCACCCACAATAATAATAATTCTTTATTTATATAGTGCACGCAGATAATGCAGCGCTGCACAAAGCTTGCCACATCAGTCCCTGTCCCCATGGGGCTTACAATCTACCCAACCTACCAGTATGTTTAAGAGTGTGGGAAGAAACCGGAGGACCCAGAAGAAACCCACGCAATCACGGACAGAACATACAAACTTTTTGCAGATGTTGATCTGGATGGGACTTAAACCCAGGACATAACTGTGAACCTTTTCTAATTCTACTTAATTCTAATATTTTTACCTTTAATGCAAAGTAATACATATGACACTATAGTACACAACAAACTTATTTTATACATATTAGATGCTAAAGCCAGACACAAGAGGTGCAACATAGAGCAGTTTTAGGAATGTAGTGAAGTGATCACACCAGAACAGATACGTCTCAATGAAGGTTTACTATATTATATTTTATTCCCATGGAAAGTTTTTTTCTTCCAAAGATACTTATTATTTTGGCATGTCTTGAAAATTTCAGTTAGTTCTATGAATTTGTCTGTAAAGTGAGATCCAACAGCAATGAAGAAATGTTGCCAGAATTGTTTTGCTTAACAAAGGGCTTTTATTTTCTCAACATTATCTGCTACAAAATGTTTTACTTAAAGCATTTCAGTTTCTGGTGCCTAGGGCTTCATATCCCTTACAATCACTTCTTTTGTCCACACACCCACTCTGCTCTTTGTAGCATCCAATTCTTTATGTCAACCAGGGTCTTTAGTCATACATTTCTGTTAACAAGCAGCTGCAGTGTGTACAATTTTTATCCTGACTTTAGTACTAAAATGAAAGTAATTCACCATCAACAATATATTGAAGATGTAGGAATGTTATATTGTTTAGAAACAATGATACATTTCTGAAAATATTTATTTCAGAAATAATTTGAAATGTACTGTACTTGTCTGGTATCTTATATAAATATATGTATCTAGTTTAAGGTAGTATTATTTCATTGACTTAACCTACCACCACGGATCTACATATTAAGGTAGATCCAGAGGTAGGTGCATCTAACATTTGTAAGGATAGCCCTTTTTAGGGGTATTCCTTTACTCCCCTCTATTTTTATCTTTAATCTGGGTAATATGCAAATTTTCTAAAGAGGCTGCTGGAGCGTGAAGTAGCCGGAGCTACTACTACACGCTCTGTAGCCTCTTTGATCCTCCTACCCAGACATCTTCAGCTCCTTGTAGCTGCACGCACATGTCAGCGAAACCAGAGTTCTCCGCATGCGCTGTAGCTCCGGCTTCAGAGCTGAGATCACGCAGACGGATCAAAGATGCTACTGGAGCGTGGAGTAGCCGCACTGTGTAGCCTCAGCTCCGGCTACTCCACGCCCCAGCAGCCTCTTTAGAAAATTTGCATATTACCCCGATTAAAGAGTAAAGGATCACCCCTATAAAGGGCTATCCTTACATATGTTAGATGCACCTACCACCGGATCTACCTTAATAGGTGGTGGTAGCTTTCCTTTAAGCAATTTGGTTGGTGACTGCAAATGGAAAAAATAAAGCTGATGCCATTTCAGTGGTAGCTGGGTTCTCCACCTCATGCTGCTGTCCAGAAAGAGAAGGAAATAGCTAGGAAAGCCAGCACTGTTTACCAAACTTGCACTGTTACTGCTAGATGTAGAGGCAACTGTCGGTCAATAATCCTCATCAGAAAGTTTGTAAAATTTCCCCATGTAAACATGTAAGGGTGGTTTATTGCCTGTAAGGAGATTCTTTGGAATTTTGACATTGGTAGAAATTTAGCTACAACCTATAAATGTTAACACTAGGAAAAAAAATCATGATCCCCTTACATTCAGTAAAGTTGTATATATAAAGCAGTATTCTACTTGTTATTATTAACCCCTTCCTGCCGAGGCCCTTTTTCGTTTTTTCATTTTTCACCCCTCACCTTCAAAAATCCATAACTTTTATATTTTTCCATGTAAAGAACTTGTTGTGTGAGGACTTGTTTTCTGCATAACAAATTGCAATTCATAGTGATGGTATGTAATATACCATGCTGTGTACTGGGAAGTGGTAAAAAAAATCTGATCGATCGGATCCAAGATGGTGGCCCACGCGTGCTGTCAGTATTTACAGAATAACAATACCCGCAATTGGTGCCAGCATCTACCGCGGATGTGCCTGGTGGGTGTTTGCTGCAAAATGCAGCCAAGGCCCACCTTATATGAGGAGGGTTCAGCCCGTGAGACCATGACACCACCAGCCTGAACCGTTGATACAAGGCAGGATGGATCCATGCTTTCATGTTGTTGACGTCAAATTCTGACCCTACCATCCGAATGTCGCAGCAGAAATCTAGAGACTCATCAGACCAGCAACGTTTTTTCCAATCTTCTACTGTCCAATTTCGATGAGCCTGTGAAATTGTAGCAGTTTTCTGTTCTTAGCTGAAAGGAGTGGCACCCGGTGTGGTCTTCTGCTGCTGTAGCCCATTGCCTCAAAGTTCGACGTACTGTGCGTTAGAGATGCTCTTCTGCCTACCTTGGTTGTAACGGGTGGCGATTGAGTCACTGTTGCCTTTCTATCACTCGAACCAATCTGCCCATTCTCCTTGACCTCTGGCATCAACAGGCATTTCCGCCCACAGAACTCCGCTCACTGGATGTTTTTCTTTTTCGGACCATTCTCTGTAAACCTAGAGTGGTGTGCGTGGGAAATCCCAGTAGATCAGCAGTTTCTGAAATACTCAGACCAGCCCTTCTGGCACCAACAACCATGCCACGTTCAAAGGCATCCAAATCACCTTTTCCCCCATACTAAACAACATTGTTGTTTAGTAAATTATTTATTAAATTATTTTATATTGTTCCCTTATAAAGAATGGCTGGACCATTATACAACCCTCTTGTGTCACCCCCCATTCCTCATAGTCTTTAAGCTTGTGAGCAGGGCCCTCACTCCTATTGTTCCATATGACTGTTTGCTCTTTGTAATGTAATATAGTTGTATATGTCCCCTATGATTTGTAAAGCGCTACGGAATTTGATGGCGCTATATAAATAAAGATTATATATATATATATATATATATATTGAAAACACCATTACATTTGTTTAAAATATAGTTTAAAATGTACCATATGACACATGGCTTACCATATATCAGAATAGAAACACATGCCAGACATATTTATGACATTGCTGATAAACATGATTATCAAGCCGAGGCAGCAAGACCAATTAATCAGCAAAGATTTCATTCTATGGCAATTAAATCATCCAGGCATGGTTCAAGTCACTTGTACCTCAAAAAAAGAAGTATCTGCTAGACTTGGTTATTTAACAAAAATATGTACTTCACATGTAAATAAGCTGTCTTCCGGTGATTTCAGATTATGCACGCCTGTGCCGGGTGATCCCGGTTAGGGCTAAAACCCTGGGCCTACTCTGTATGACAGAATGAATTGGCTGGGGGACACTATGACTTGGGGCTACTATGTGTGACATTTTGAATTGGCCTGTGATCTTGACTACTATATGGGGAACACTGTGACTTGGGGCTACTGTAGAGGACGCTATGACTTGGATTCTGTGTGGGAGATGCTGATTTGGCTACTGTGGGGGACACTAAGTCTTAGCTACAGTGCGGGGTACACTGTGACTTGGCTACTGTGTGGGGGACACTGATTTGGCTACTGCACGTGACACTATGCCTTGCTACTATGGGGACAGTGCCTTGGCTATTGTGGGGAACACTATGAGTTGGGGCTGCTGTGGGAGACAATATAATTTGGCTATTGTGTGGGATGCTATGACTTGGCTACTGTTTGGTGGGCACTGATTTGGCTCAGTATTGGAGGACAATGTGACTTGGAGCTACAGTTGGGACACTAGGATTTGGCTACTGTGAGAGGGAGACTGATTAGACTACTGATTTAGGGTATAGAGTTATTTGTGGCTACTGTGGGGGACACTATGACTTTGCTATTGTGTGGAGGACACTGTGACTTGGCTACTGGGTGGGACACTGTAACTTGGGGCCACTGTTGGAGATACAATGAATTGGCTACTGTTTTGAGGACACTGTGAGTTTACTACTGTGTTGTGGGACACTTTAATTTGGCTACTGTGGGGTTCACTGTGACTTGCCTATTTTAGGGAGGACACTATGACTTGGCTACTGTGTGGTGGACACTATGACTAGGCTACTGTGTGGCAAATATTGTGATTTGAATACTGTGTGGGTCCTGTATCTTAGTATTTTTTGTTATATTTGTATATTTCTGCCTAAATTTGCAAACTTTGCACTCACCTAGCAAAGTTGGCTACACAACAATTTTTCTGTATTTCACTGATATATCTTTAAAATCCTGAACTTAATAAAAATTAACAAGGCTGCTGAAGTCACTATTAATTAATAAAGTTTAAAAAAACTGTGGTCTATAATCCATAGATGGCAATGTGTGGGATCTTACATCAATTTGAGAAAGGCTCAGTCTATGTAAGAGCTGAAACGTTGCCGCCTCTGGATTAAAAACTACAGTTTTTTTTCAACTTTATATTTCTCTGTGCTGCCTTTTCTTCTAATTATTTAGAAGGTCCGTTCTGCCCGGATTTATCATGGCTTTGCTGGGGATTCTGTGTTTCAAATAATTTGATGGGTGGAGGTTTTCTTCCACTCTACATTTGAATTAATGGAGGGTGCTGTGCTACATGTTAACTACTAAGGGTCTGCTGCTGTGTCAAAAATATTTAATGATGTAGTGCTACATATTAATGAAGTGGAGTGCTGCTGTAATACATAGTAATGAGGGGTGGCACTATATTGCAAGTGACTGTGGTATTATTAGAGTATGTGCAGCATGGAGCTAAAGATATCAGGGCACGAGATTCATCAGCAATAAATAATGGCCAGAAGAATTCATTTGATACCTTATGGAGAAGAATTGTCATCAGGATGAAGACTGGGACGGACCAAGCCAGAAAAGAGGAAGAAGGCAGCAGCTACAACTGTATTATACAGTAAGTAATGTCTATCCCTGCCTGATGGCAGACCTGCTATGCTATATGTTCCCTGTATATATTTGTGTTGTATATTCACTATTGGTATTTATGTGTTGCATATTCATTGCTGGTATATATTCAGTGTTGTACAGGTATATATGAATTGTATTGTGTATAGATAACAGTGTATCTTATTGTATTCTAATACATATATAGTATGTGTAAATGTGTGGCATGCATATGATATATTTTTGTAAAAATAGCAAATAAATACATACTCGATGCAAATGTATGTATGTATATATATTGTGTATGTGTCTATGTCTCTGCATATATGTGTATTCTGAGCTATATCGTGTGAAATGGGGGCAGGGGTGAGGATTTAGGTACATGGGGCCCAGATCCAAAATTTGCACTGGGGCCCACTGGAGCATTGTTACACCACTGGTTGTGATACACATTTGCATTCACTCTGCCATGGAGCTGTATGAGAGGTCCACTTCCTGCTGCAGAAAATATTCCACAAACCATGACACTTCCACCACCTTTCCCTGACTTCTTTACACATCTTTAGTGTATGTAGTAAGCTTGGTTCTGGCAAAATATCTATTTAGTAATCTTTGTTGAATCTAAGGAGTAATCTTTTTTCTGGTACAATATTTATGTAGTAAGCTTGATTCCGGTGCTGTATCTATAAAGTAATCTTGGTTCTGGTAACATTTCTATGTAGTAATATTGGGTCCAATGCTGTATCTATGTAGTAAGATTGATTTGAGTACTGTTTCCTTGTAATATGTTTAGTTCTATTATCGTTCTATACTGTTTCTGTACAACAACTTTTGTTATATTACTCTTTTTATGCATTAAACATCAGATCATTTAAAGATGTTAGGCCATTGGTGAGGCTTCAATCTCTTTATTGCCCATGGTAGTTTTAAGCTTATCATACTATCTGGACGGAGCAGGCTAACAGGGAGATAGTAGACAGAAGCTGCAATTAATTAAAAATGTAAGTGATATCTATATCTGCATGATATTTGTGTCATCTCGCAGCCTACCTCTAATCAATCCTCAATCCCATCAGTCCAAGTCGCATGCGGGAGTGCCTCTGCCCAAACACATTTGCGTTTCCAGTGAAATGAATGAAATTGGTAAGCAACCACATGCATTTCACTGGAAACAAAAATAAGTTTGGGCCAAGGCACACCCCCATGCACTAGTGTTGTACTTGTAAACTCAGTGCTAGCAGTACGTGTGACTGCACCCTTAGAGATGTTCATAGGAGGAGGAGAGCGGAACAATGAGTCACAGAACCAAGATTGTAACCACCCATCTCAGAGTAGATTACACCCACTGGACTACTGATTGTTGAACAGGAGAGGTGCACTTTAACCTATTCCCAATTCAAGCTCAAATACTATTTTTCACTTGTTATCCCAGTTTTTCTGCACAGCAACTAAGGATTCCTGTGCATGCATCCTGCTTGTATTATGGGATATAAAGAGAAATTAAATTTTGAAGTTGGAATTAAAATGGATTGCATGGTTTGTATATGATATGATATGATATAATTTATGAAGAACTCTCTTTTTTTTAATTGTACGATAGTGTATATTTGTAAGACTCAATCCCAGATTTTTGGTGCAGAAAGATAAAGCACTTAGTGATTTTTTAATACATGCTTTATACTTGCCTTATCCTAAATAAATCCTGGGCATTGATGCCAAATGGGTTTCCTTTCTTTCTTTTTCTCTATTCATGTATACAAATTTGAAGAACTACTTGAAAAGTTTCCAAAGTAAAAGTGGCCCCCAAACAAAAGAATCTCTGTAAATTGCCAGCCACGATATGTGTAGCGGCTGCCAGGAGAATTTCTGTGCCAAGTCATAAACCAGGCAGATAGTCATCACAGTAAGTCTGTGAAAGTTCTAGATTATAATGATTCTGCTTTATATGTCATCAAATAATATATGATATAGACAATCTTTATAGAATATGTCCATAGCAGAAGAAAAAGTCTTGAATGAGCAGGTACTCAAAGCAGTTAATGACTGTAGGTCATTGTTGGTTTTTGTTACCGGACTTTAAGGGGTTTATAATATATAATTCATTTCGAATTCAGTCAGTCATATTGGTAGAGATTTAGCAAATACAGACCCCAGAAATTAGCAAATCCTGCTCCCTTTATTAATGAGAAACACAAACTATTATAACTGTAAAAAAAAAAAAATTATTACATGTGCTTTCTTCTTTGCCGAAAGGCGCATGTCATTTGATTCTGGGGGTCCAGCTTACAAAGTATGAGTGATGATTCTCACACATTGGTTGTGAGGAGTATTATCAGAGGCTGTAGTATTTTTATACAAGGTACTGACATTTCATGGTAGTTTGTTCAATCCTTGTTGATTTTGACTGTCTGTTGTTATTGGCCATTCAACAAATAGGTTTAATGTGATTCCATATAATTGAAGATGGGTAAGTTATAGGAGTCTCCCAACTGTTGGTAGATTTCCTTTAATGACTTGTTGTATCGGCATGTCTTCAATTCTGTATCATATCATGTAATTAATGTGCTCCAGGGGAACCCCTTGGTGACCACCCATACGGATATCTCTCCGTCAATCACCAAGGGGCCTTAGACTTTGCCAACAGGTTTTTCCATCAGTCTAACCTTAAGATTGCAAAGGCCCCCCGTGCATGGAAGACCCTGCTCCAACAGTCCGGTTCGGAACCCCCCTTCGATTCCGCGGTCAATGCTCCCTCTCCTCCCGACACTCTGTGATGCAATCCGCCGGGGACCTAATGAAGCTGGACGAAGCAGCTGCCTGTCAGCCTATGCATCTGCATAGGCTGACATTTCTAATACACTGCAATACATGGTTATTGCAGTGCATTAGTATGAACAAGTGATCATATGATCACTAGTTCTAGTTACGCGGTGGACCCTGTAACAGAAAAATGTGCTCATATGTCCGTCTAAAATGACTCCAACACAAGCTGTACAATCAAATATTGCCTATGGTATGTATCTTTGTCAAATACTCTGTATTCGCCTAGTTATGTTCTCTAGTTATTTGTATTACAATTGTAAATTGTTCCAGTGATAGTGTACTTGCACCTTGTGGCTTTATATTTATGACTGCTTTGCCTCATCATTTTGCGGTTCTCCCATAGCAGAATATTATAACATTCATTGTTCTTTTTATCAGACCACATACATTGTGTATTTTTACTACATGGCAGTTTTCAAATAGTTTTTCAGTGTTCTTTATGAGAGGCCAGATATAATTTTTGGGGCATTCTGATGCATTCTTATACAACTGTGTTCTGTTCACTATAGAGATCTTTGTGTTTTCTTTTTAGGTGTTATTCATATTATCATAAATTGATGGACACTGAAATTAACCAAACATTATTTTTGTCTATATCACTTACATTTTCCTCTAGAAAATTGGATTGGATTGAAACCTTGGATATGGCCTCATGTAACAAGAAAAAAGTTTTTTTGAATTGTCTGACTGTCTTCAAGTAGATTCTAGTTATACCATTTTAGAGAACTGCTATTTATTCAACTACTTAACCCTTTACCGAAACATGATGTATAGTACATCAGCATCGGCTGCGGTTGCATGGACTGAAAATGCCGATCTATCAAAATCTAACAACAGTTTTTCACTGTGTTTAACCTTGTAACAGAAAATAGCCCCCGAAGTCGAAAATGGCACATTTTTGCCATTTTGAAAAGTATTTAAAAAATTCAATAAAAAGTGATCAAAAGGGCGTACAGTCCTAAAAATAGATTAATTGAAAACGTCATCAAAAAGTTGCTAAAAAGGACAGCACCCACAGCTCCGTACACCGAAGTATGAAAAAGTTATTAGCACCAGATCTCAAAATTTTGTACAGGTGGTTTTAATTTTTGTAAATGTATAAAAACATTATAAAACCTATACAAATTTGGTATCCCTGTAATACTGGCCCACAGAACAAATTAGACATGTCGTTTGGTACACACAGTAAAAACCTTAAAATCCAAGCCCTCAAGAAAACGTTGCAAATGCGGTTTTCACCAATTTCACTACATTTACAGCACATGGCATGGAATATTAATTACCGTCACTATGCAGTGGCATTTATTATGCAGAAAACAAGTCCTCAACTAGCTCATCACACGGAAAAATCTAAAAGTTATAGATTTTTGAAGGTAGGAAGTGAAAAATTAAAACACAAAAACGAAAAAGGGGCTCAGCATTAAGGGGTTAATATTATTTGGTAATTGTCTCTAGAGGCTGATTTTTATTCTATGTAAGTTACTTATGATAATTAAAATAAATCCTAAGTATAGGTTTAAAATGCAATAATATGTAGATTTGTAATGCCTGTAGTCATACTATTTTCATATCATTTATGTTATGTCATGGAAGGTTGAGAAGGATTAATCTCACATTATATCATCTTTGAAACTACTTACTTTCTCCAAAGTATCGCATCTGTCTTCACATAAGTAATGTGCTAAATGAGGTGACGCGCAACCCTTAGGGCTTCTTTCCTAATGCTTACACGCAATAATAGACTATGAATATATCTTCCTTTTCTACTACTGCTTTTCAACTTTTCATTTTATTGTAAAGATTGTAGATACAGCAAGATGATTCTTGAGACAACTTAGCTGTACATCATCAGATTAGTGATAGGTCCGATCATTTATTTGTAGATCACAGTGCATAAAATAACGTAAATAATTTACACATTAAAGATAAATAGGCCTTTTGTATTCAAAATAAACATAAACATAAAAAGGACTTTTAGCAAAAAAATACATAATTATGGCACATGTTTACCATGGCAATTACATGGGCACAAATGTCACGCCCAAAATTGTTGTCAGACTGCTCACAACAGGACTACCATTGTAAAGGCCAAGATGAGAAAACCTCTGATCCCAGCTGTTACATAGTCCATCAAGTCCAACATATACTTCTACAGTGTTGTGGAAGGCAAAAACCTGTAAAGGATGGGTATCGGTTCTCCTATATAAGGGGAAAATGATTACCTGACTGTGGCAAATGTGGCAATTAGAACAATCAACTTTTATAGCTTGTCTTTAAAGACATTTGACATGATCTACTTTAAGGTGTTTTTTCCCCAAGGTGAACAATCCCATTTTTCATTTCATCCCCCATGACAGCCCCACTTAGAGGTTGCTCCTATACCCTGTATGCTAGCACTTACGAGCGCCTTCAGTCTTTGGATCCTGGCACACTGTTTGGCATTGTCTCCTTCCAAAGTTTCCTTGGACAATCTTAAAGAGTCTTGGGCAAGGATTTATTTTCGAATCTTCAAGACCACAACTCAAGTTCTAGATACCTCTTTTCTTCTGAAGGATTTACAAAGTCTTTTAAAGGCAGTCCACAACACTCTAAATATTGAATATGCGGTGGAACCAAGATCTATTGAAGCTCTTTTTGGGGTTTTAAAATCCAAGAAAAAGAGAGTTTTCTTTTAAAGCCATAATTAAAGATATAATTCTTAAGGAATGAAAGCGTCGGCCAGTTCTTAAAGAATTCGGAAATAGATTATTGTTTGAGGATAATGAGTTTTGAGAACATCCTCCATGTGTTGACCAGTCTGTAACTAAGGTATCCAAAAAAATAGACCTCCCGTTTGAGGATGCTGCACATCTAACGGATCCAATGGATCCTAAGCGTGATGCCTTGCTTAAAAAAGCATAGGAATCCTCCATGATAAATTTAAGAGGGAATGTGGTAGCGACTTTGGTGGCTCGCACATTATATTATTGATTGGATGAACTAGAAACTCTTCTGAAAAAAAAACTCATAGGAAAGCTATTCTTCAATCTCTCACTCTTCTAAAAGTCACAACAGGATTCTTGAAAGAAACAAAGAATTTATTATGGTCCAACATTCAGAATCAAATGAATCTTCATGTGATTGTTCACGTTTTGTTAACAGAAAAGGGGGAAGGCTTTTATTCCCCCTTATTTCTGGTTTAAAAAAAAAAACTAACGGTTCCTTCTGGTTAATTATAAATTTAAAATGTCTAAATAAATGGATTGTCTATCGTAGATTTAAGATGGAATCTGTAAAAAACTCCACTCCTCTCTGAAAAGTTCTCACATGTGTACCATCAGAAGGATGTGTACTATCACATCCCGATTTACATAGCCAAAGTTTTTGGAGTTTCGCAGGCAAAAATCTGTCATGTCAGATAGTACACTCCCAGTTTCAGACCCTTCCCTTTGGGATTTCGTCAGCTCCCCGAACTTTCAACAAAGTGATGGTGGAGTTAGTGGCGCACCTAAGAGAAAAAAAAACATAGTTTCATACCTAAACAATCTCTTTTTAGTGGTCTGTTCCAAGATGCAGCTAGATGTGAATCAGATTCTGACTCTACAAATCCTAAAAAAATTAGGATTGATATTGTAAATTTTCAAAAATCAAGCTTCGCAGCAGAGGAAGTTTCTAGGTGTCACTCCAGATTCAGAAAAACAATGTCCATTTCTCCCTCCCGAGAACATTATAATCCTATATATAGTAATCCTATTAATTCAGTCTTTTCCCAAAAGAGGGTGTGTACTATTCAGGCAGCCTTGAGGTTTCTGTATTGAAAGCGTAAGGTGGTTCCAAAGTCATACCAGAACCCTGCAGTCCTGGATCTTGTCAGTGTGGGACAAAAAAACAGCTATACATAAATCTTCTCAAAGGTGTGTTCTGGAACCCACATCAACTGATTACGATCCAAATAGTCTTGCAGGATGGGGAGCTGTCCTACAAGAAATGATTCTTCATGGTTGCGGGGACAAGACTACGAGGTGAAAATTGTCCAATTTCAGAGAATTGAAGGCCGTCTAGCAGACAGTGTCTCAATTAATCATGATAATGTCCGACAACAAAACTACAGTGGCTCACCTTCAACATCAGGAAGAGTAAAAGGTCCCAGGACTTAATCTTCCTTTTACCAAGAAAAGAACAGACTAATACCAGTCATTCCATTCTGGCCTAAAAGGAGCTGGTTTTCTGTGATCAAGAACTTATTCTTGTTTCTGCCCCTGAGACAGGATCTGTTATCCAAGGGTCAGAATCGCCATCCAGATGTGGAAAGCTTAACACTAGCAGCGTGGATTCTGAAAAGTGCATACTAAAAGTAAAGGCCCTTCAGACAAGTTGATTGACACTCAGGTGGCTAGCAAAAAGCCAGTAGTAAATGCAATTTACATTTAAGTCTGGATAAAATTCTGTGATTGATGCGGTAATGAATCTCCTAGACATGAAAAACCAAACTTCGCTCAAATCCTGGAATTCCTCCAACTGGGTTTCTCCAAAAGACTGAGACCTTATATTCTAAAGGTTCAAATATCAGCATTGAGCATTTTCTTGGATATCTCTCTGGCAGAACATCTTTGGCTTAAGGCTGAATTAGACTGAGACCTACAATAAGAACAAAAACTCCTGCTTGGAACCTGTGCGCCGGTTTCATTACACCGGCGCACAGGGAGCTTCCGGCCGGCCGGATGCTCCCATGCGCACCATCTCCCAGCGCTTACAACGCTGAGAGATAGGGACGAATGGGAGGAGCCGTCCACATCGCGGACCGGAAGCTCCCTGTGCGCGGCTTCCGTGCCCCTGTAAACAAACAGGGGCACGGATCGAAGGGACCGCGGCGCGGGACAACGGCGGCGCCGGAGGGGGTAAGTACATGTTTATTATGTTTAACTAGCCTTCCCCAGCCCGGACATAAAAAAAAATGTAAACCCGGATAACCCCTTTAATAGCACCCCCCCCCCCCAGATAAAAGGATTATGGCCCCATATAAAATGAACAGTTCCCCCCCAGATAAAAGGATTATGGGCCGAAATATATAAATATATAGAAAAACCTCCCCACCCCTACACAGTTATATTAACTATATAATCCTATATCCCCACTTATTGGCCACATTTAATTAGTAGCGGGACATCAAAAATAATAAAACTTATACTTACCTTCGGCAGGGTGCTTCCAAGGAGCGCAGCTCCCATCTTCTCGCGGCTCTCCTGTCAGCCGCGGCTCTGATCAGAGACACAGGCGGGTGACGTCATCATCCGCCGCCTGTGTCTCTGCTTAGAACGGAGCGACGCCAGCAGCAAGATTGGCGCTGCGTCGCTCCGCTAATAAATCGCGTCTGTCTCTTAAAGAGACAGGCGCGTTTTATGTAGCTGGTGGGCAATTCGGGCAGCAGCGGGCGCCCGAATCACCCACATTAGAGCGGCGAATATCGCCGCCCTTTGCAGGGACCCGCAATCTGCCGCCTGAAGCGAGATTTTCATCTCGCCTCTTGGCAGATGCGGCCCTGCATGTAGACAGGGTCAAGACAATCTCCTGCAGTTCAAACCGAGCATCAGTATGGGGAAGAAAGGGGATTTGTGGCCTTTGAACGTGGCATGGTTGTTGGTGCCAGAAGGGCTGGTCTGAGTATTTCAGAAACTGCTGAACTACTGGGATTTTCACGCACAACCATCTCCAGGGTTTACAGAGAATGGTCCGAAAAAGAAAAAACATCCAGTGAGCGATTAGACTGAGACCTACAATAAGAACAAAAACTCCTGCTTGGAACCTGTCACTAGTATTGAATATGCTAATAAACTACCCTTACAATCCATAGATATTAAAGATCTAACTATGAAGCTGACCTTTTTAGTAGCTATCACATCTGCTTGTAGAACAGGGGAAATCCAAGCCCTGTCCTCTGTGTGATGGCTTATTTTCTGCATAACAAATTGCACTTTATAGTGATGGTATTTAATATTCCATGCCGTGTACTGGGAAGCAGGAAAAAAATTCCAAATTCAGTGAAAATGGTGAAAAAACACATTTGCAACGTTTTCTTGTGGGCTTGGATTTTACAGCTTTCACTGTGCGCACCAAATGACATGTCTACTTCATTCTTTGGGTCGCTAGGATTACGTGGATACCAAATTTGTATAGGTTTTATAATGGTTTCATACATTTAAAAAAATGAAAACCTCCTGTACAAAAATTTTGGGGGGGATTTTGCCATTTTCTGCCACCAATAACATTTTCATACTTTGGTGTACAGAGCTGTGGGTGGTGTCTTTTTTTGTGACTATTGATGGCGTTTTCATTACTATAATTTTTAGAACTGTGCGACCTTTTGATCACTTTTTCAATTTTTTTTTATATTTTTCAAAATGGCAACAAATTTTCGACTTTGGACGCTATTTTCCGTTACGGGGTTAAACGCAGTAAAAAAACGTTATTATATTTTGATAGATCGGGCATTTTCGGATGCGGCGATACCTAATGTGTTTATGATTTTTACTGTTCATTAATATTTATATCAGTTCTAGGGAAAGGGGGGTGATTTGAATTTTTAGGTTTTTTTATTATAATTTTTTTTTAAACTTTTTTTTTATTTTTACTTTTACTATTTTTCAGACTCCCTAGGGTACTTTAACCCTAGGTTGTCTGATCGATCATACCATATACTGCCATACTGCAATAGCACTTTGTAATGAATGGGTTAAAACGAGACAGCTTCGGGCCTTAGTGAGACCTGAAGCTGTCATGGCAACAGATCGCCTCTTCCTGTGACGTCATCGGGGAGCGACGATCCACGGCAAGATGTTGGCGCCCATACGGGGCGATCGACGTAAAAAGCACCCGCGACCGGTGCTAGCACCAATCGCTGGTGTTACCAGTAAGCCTTTGCTGCGATATGCTTGTATGAAATATCTGAATTTTCTATAAAGCAAATGTTCTTGCTACATAAAATAGTTTAGCATGTACATGCCCATGATCTCTTCATTCAGAACGTAGCAAGAACATTTGCTTATAGAAAATTCAGATATTTCATACAAGTATGATTTTAACCCCTTCCCTTACTAGTACTACGCGTGCCGGGTCCCAGTGCATGGAGAGGGCTGCGGTCGAGCCCTCTCCATAGGGTAAATTTGACTGCATATCGCAGCAAAGGCTTACTGGAACACCCGCGATTGGTGCTAGCAACGGTCGCGGGTGCTTTTACGTCGATCGCCCCGTATGGCGCGCCATTTGCGTGGATCGTCGTCCCCGATGACGTCACGGGAAGCGGCCATCCGTTGCAATGACAGCTTCAGGTCTACACGAAGGCCCGTAGATGCTGTCTCGTTTAAAACCCAATTCATTACAATGTGACTATTGGCAGTTGGCAGTATATGTAGGATCTCGATCAGACAACTAGGGTTAAGTACCCTAGGAAGTCTGAAAATAGGTAAAAAAGTAAAATAAAAAAAAAGTTGAAAAAAAAATAAATAAAAAAACCTAAAATTCACACCACCTCACCCCCTCCTTTCCCTAAACTGATATAATATTATGACCTAAAAAATCATAAACAAATAGGTATCGCATTCGAAAATGCCCGATTATCAAAATATAAAACGTTGTTTTTAACTGCGTTTAAACCCCGTAACGGAAAATAGCGTCCAAGATCGAAATGGCATTATTTTGCCATTTTGAAAAAATAAAAAAAAAATTTGAAAACAGTGATCAAAAGGTCGCCAGTCCTAAAAATTAAGCACTGAAAACGCCATCAAAAGTCACAAAAACCACCAGACTTTTATGATACCCTCACTAAGTAACAATGGCATTACATTTACTTTAGCAGCATGTTCTAGGGACAATTGGGCACGCATTGTACTCCAGTTTTCTGTGGTTATACATCCAATTCACACCGTTTTTTTACGCCCCTTATTCCAAAAGCGAAAACGTTTTTATGTTTGTTATCGGCAGTGAACAATTGTTTGTTTTTAGTAGCGCCATTTATATTCTAGCATGTACTGGAAAGCTGGGAAAAAAAATCCAAGTGCAGTGAATTTGACCCAAAAAAAAACACATTTGTGGCGCTTTTTTTGTGGCCTCAGCTTTCATTCTACACTCCAAATAACACTTCCTCTTTGTATTTTGGGTAGATACAATCGCAGGAATACCAAATTTATATAGATTTTACTAAGTTTTTAAAAAAATTTATCGTACAAAACTATTTGCCATTTTGACAAATTCTGTGGCCGTTATAGGCTATATGGCCATTTGATCATTTTTTAAATTAAAATATGCATGGATGGAGAAATGGCGAAAAAAGTGCTGGTTACTGATTGCATGAGTTTCCACAGAAATGCATGTACAATAGAGGCAGGGCCGCCCTCGTTTTTCTAAACTATCTAAACAACAAAGCGGGTAGTGGGACTGCACCATTAGACCTCAGAGTGTTTTCAATTGTGGCGAGTAAGCCATTATCGCGTTTCAAAGCATCCGAACAAACTGTAGAAGAGGAGATTTGCCCGATTATATAACTGTTAACAATGTGTTTACAAAAGGCATGCGCTGTGGGGGAGCAGTGGGAGAGGAAAACAGGGGCAGGAACTGAATGTGGCAAGAAAAGTGACTAAATGAGGTCTAAGTCAAAATCGGTAAAAAAAAAAACAAACTACAACTTGCAGGGCACAGAGGTTTGGGGGGAATCCCTGTTGGCAAGATCTCTCTGGGCAAAGAGGGTGTGTTGGGTTGGAGAGCACAAAACAACTAAATTAAATTTACGTGACGCCTATAATGGAGTACCTGACTTCCCCTCCCCGTAGTGAGGGACTGCATCCCCTTAGCTTCATTAGGCAGACAGCTGGCTGCTGTACACTCCTGTCTGCTCAATCTTTCAAGGGTAAGTCCATTCAGAAACGGGAGCCACAAAAGAAAGGAGTGACCCATTGCTGCTTCACAAGAGATCAGAACAGGTCAGCTGCAAGCCTTTTGTATCGTGAGTGAGGAGGACTTACTTGCACATACAACTTTTCTGCTCTTTTTCACATGACTGTAGAGACATTTTTTTATAGGTAAATGGGTGAGATATCACATCAAATATTTCACTAAAAAGAATATTCAATTTTGGGCTTCTTATGCCAAAAATAATATAAGGGGGTTGGAGAGATTCACAAAAGTAGCCACCAAGTTATATGTATTGGAAGTTCTTATGATGAATAAGTTTGAATCCATTTCCATGAATCCTCTGTCAACTCACGATTGTAAAGAACTGCTTTCCCTACATCTAGGACAGTAAGAAAAGGTTCTCTAACAGGACAGGGCTTGGATTTCCCCTGTTTACAAGCTGATGTGATAGCTACTAAAAAGGTCAGCTCATAGTTAGATCTTTAATATCTATGGATTGTAAGGGTGGTTAGTGGAGCATATTCAATACTATTCCAAGCAGATTTTTTGTTCTTTGTAGGTTCTCCGTCTATTCAGCCCTTCAAGCCAAGATGTTCTGCCAAGAGGTATCCAAGAAAATGCTCAATGCTGAATTTTGAACTTTTAGATATAAGGTCTCAGTCTTTTGGAGAAACCCAGTTGGAGGGAGAATCCAGGATTTGAGCGACAGTTTTGGTTTTCATGTCTAGGATGATTTATTACCGATCAATCCAGAATTGTTTATCCTGGCTTATACGGCTTTGCTAGCCCACCCGAGTGTCACATCAACTTGTCTGAAGGGCCTTTACTTTTGTGTACTGCACTTTTCAGAATCCACGCTGATAGTGTTTAAGCTTTCCACATCTGGAGCGATTCTGACCCTTGGATGAAACGATCCTTCTCAGGGCAACAACCAAATAATTCTTTGGTATCAGGACAGAAGAAAACAGCTCCTTTTAGCTCAGAATGGAAATGGACCTGGTATTAGTTTTTCGTTTTTTCTGGTAAAAGGAGATTAAAGTCCTGGGACCTTTTACTCTTCCTGATGTGAAGGTAAGCCACTGTAGTTTTGTTGTCGGATCATTATCAGTGTATTAATTGGACACTGTCCGCTAGACGGCCTTCAACTCTGAAATTGGACATTTTCTGCACTTCACGTCTTGTCCCACGCAACCATGAGAATCTTCTGTAGGACGCTCCCCATCCTGCAAGATTTGGGATCGTATCACTTGATGTGGGGTTCCAGAACACACCTTTGAAAAGATTTTGTTTTTCTTTTCCTCCATAATAAGTCTAGTTTTACATTGGGAAGAATAACCACTTTTAGATCTAAGTATAGCTGTTTTTTTTATGTCCCACCTGACAAGATCCAGGACTGCGGGTTCTGGTATGACTTTGGAACCACCTTACACTTTCAATACAGAAACCTCAAGTGCTGCCTAAATAGTACCACCCCTCTTGTGGGAGGAAGACTGAATTAATAGGAATTACATATATAGGATTAAATGTTCTTGGGAGGGAGAAATGGGACATTGTTTCGTGAATTGGAGTGGACACCTGAAACTTCTTGCTGCGAGCCTTTGATTTTGAAAATTTCATGACAATCCTAATTTTTCTAGGATTTGTAGAGTCAGAATCTGATTCACATCTAGCTGCATCTTGGAACCGACCACTAAAAAGAGATTGTAGGTATGAAACTATGGTTTTTTTTTTCTTGTTGGTGCCCACTGACATCACCACACTTTGGTGAAAGTTCTCTGGGAGCTGCAATCCCCAAGGGAAGGTCTGAAAACGGGAGTGTCTATTCTGACATGACAGATGTTTTGCCGGCGAACCTCCAAAAATTTGGTATGTAATAGGATGTGAAGTACGCATCCTCTATGGTACACATGTGAGAACTTTCAGAGAGGAGTGGAGTTTTTTACGATTCCATCTTAATCTAGCAAGACAATCCATTTATTAGACTGTTTATAAATTTCTAATTAAACCGAAGGAACCGTCGTTTTTTTTTTTTTACCAGAAATAAGGGAATAATAGCTTCCCTTGTTCTGTTAACAAACGTGAACAATTACATAATAGTCCTTAGATTACTGAATGTGGGCCCATGTAAATTCTTTAGTTCTTTCAAGAATCTGTTGTGACTTTAGGAAGTAGTGAAGATTGAAAATAGCTTTTCTATGAAGGTTTTTTTTTTTTTCAGAAGAGTTTCTATTTGCATCAATCAATTAATATCATGTGCGAGCCACCAAAGTCGCTACACATTCCCTCTAATTTACATGGAGGATTCCGTATGCTTTTTAAGCAGGCATCACGCTTGAGGATCCATTGGATCGGTAGTGTGCAGCATCCTCAAACGGGAGGTCCTATTTTTTTGGACACCTAGTTACAAGATGGTCAACCACAGGAGGATGTTTCTAAAAAGTCATTATCCTCAACAATAATCTATTCTGAATTCTTAAGAACTGACCGACGCTTTCATTCCTCAAGAATTATATCTTTAAATACTGGCATTAACGAAAACTCTCTCTTTTTCTTGGATTTTAAACCCCAAAAATGGCTTCAATTAGATCTTGTTTCCACCGCATATTCAATATTTAGTAGTGTTGTGGACCGCCTTTAAAATGACTTTGTAATCCTTCAAAGAAAAGAGGTATCTAGAAACAGTGAGTGGGTCTTGAAGATTCGAAAATAAATCCTTGCCCAAGACTTTAAGACTTGGTCCAGGAAACGTTGGGAAGGAGACAATGCCAAACAAGTTTTGCCAGGAATCCAAAGGAAAGGGCGCTCGTAAGTGCTATCATGCCCCCCTCCCCTCACTCCATCTGGAGGAGAAACTACTCTCTCAACCTATCCCTTGCAGGGACTGGAAGCCCTGGTGAGGAGTTGTTAGGGAGGGAAATTTAACCTCTCTCGACTTCCAGGGTATAGAAGCAACCTCCAAGTGGGGCTGTCTGAAATGAAAAATGGGATGTGTTAAGCCTTGAGGGAAAAACACCTTAAAGTCGATCATGTTCAAATGGCCTTTAAAGCAAGCTATTAAAACTTGAATTCTGACAAAGACATGGTGTGTTGTCTAATTGCCACAATTGGCCACAGTCGGGTTAATCATTTCCCCTTAGGTAGGATGAACCGATGCCCATCCTTTAAGGTATTTGCATTCCCACAACACTGTAGAAGTTATATGGGACTTGAAGGACTATGTAAACAGCTGGATCAGAGGTTTCCTATCTTGGCTTTTACAATGGTAGTCTGTTGTGTGGAGCAGTAAGTCTGACAACAAGTTTGGTGTTTGTGACATGTGCCAATGTAATGCCATGGTAAAACATGCGCACATTAGGTATTTTTTTCTAAAAGCCACTTTTTAGTTATTTTGAATACAAAAGGCCTATTTATTTGTAATGGAAATTATTTACATTATTTTAGTTTTAGCACAGTATCTACAAATAAACTGCTCGACCTATCAATAATCTGATGGATTACAGCTTAAATTGCTCAATGAATCATCTGCTTGATTACAACTCTTTACAAAAAATGAAAAGTTGTAAAAGCAGTTAGTATAAAGGACAGATTTTCATATCATATGCTGTAAGCTTAGGAAAGACGCCCTAAGGGTTGCGCTCACCTCATTAGCACATTAATTATGTGAGACAGATGCGATACTTTGGAGAAAGTAAGTAGTTTCAAAGATATATATGTGAGATATAATCTTCTGAACCTTCCAGACATAACATTAAATGATATGAAATAGTATGACTACATGCTTACAAATCAGTCTTTATTGCATTTTAACCTATACTTAGATTATTTTAATTATCATAGTAATCTTACATGATAAAAAATCAGCCTTAGAGACAATGACAACATATATTAACCCCTTAATGATGAGCCCTTTTCATTTTTGTGTTTATATTTTTCCACTTCCTACCTTCAAAACTATAACTTTTAGATTTTCCCGTGGATGAGCTAGTTGGAGGACGTTGTTTTCTGCATAATAAATGCCACTGCATAGTGATGGTAATTAATAATTCCATGCCATGCTGTAATGTGTGTGAAATGGTGGATGAAAAACCACATTTGCAACGTTTTCTTGAGGGCTTGGATTTTAGGTGTTTTTATGTGTGTACCAAACGGACATGTCTAATTTTTGTTCTGTGGCCAGGTTATTTACAGGTGATACCAAATTTGTTGGATACCAAATTTGTATAGGTTTATAATGTTTTGTATACATTTTACAAAAATTAAAACCACCTGTACAAAATTTTGAGATCTGGTGCTAATCACTTTTTCATTACTTTCGGTTACGGAGCGTGTGTGCTGTCCTTTTAGCAACTTTTGATGTACGTTTTCAATTAATCTATTTTTAGGACTCGTACGCCTTTTGATCACTTTTTATTGAATTTTTTAAATCTTGTTCAAAATGCAAAAATGTGCCCATTTTTCGGACGCGAGGGGCTATTTTCTGTTACAAGGTAAACACAGTGAAAAACTGTTTTTAGATTTTGATAGATGCGGCATTTTCAGTCCATGCACCGCAGCTGATTGCTGAATGTACTATACATCTGTTTCGGAAGGGTTAAGCGTTATGAATAAATAGCAGTTCTCTAAATAGAAATGAAATCTACTTAAGACGTCAACAATTCAACAAAAACTTTTTCTTTTTACATGAGGACTATCCAAGGTAACAATCCAATTCAATTTTCTAGAGGAAAATGTAAGTGATATGCAAAAATATGATTGGTTAATTTCATGTCCACTCAATTTATGATAATATATAAACACCTGAAAGAAAACACAAGCATCTTATAGTGAACAGAACACAGTTGTAAGAATGCATCAGCAATGCCCCAAATTATATATGGCCTCTCATACAAAGAACACTGAAAAACTATTTGAAACTGCCATGTTAAAAATACAACCAATGTCTGTTTGGTTCTGATAAAAAGAACAAGTGAATTTATAATATTTCTGCTATGGGGAACGCAAAATGATGAGGCAAAGCAGGTCATAATATAGAAGCCACAAGTGTTCAATACACTGATCACTGGACATGTACATTGTAATACAAAAATACGAGAAAACAATAAGTAGGCGAATACAGTATATTGTGACACAAGATACAACTATAGGACAATATTGATTGTACAGATTACCCGTTAAGATGACCACCCTCCCTGGACGATGAGGGCAGTTCTTTCTTAATCAAGTAATCTGTCATAATCAAAAAGCATTGTTTTAGGTGACAATATTGCCAAATGCTATTAGGTTATGGAGGTAACCCCTTAGTGATCAAGCTCAATGCGCCTGATGACCAGGAGCTATTTTTTCAAAACCCAGTACGGTTCGCTTTTATCCAATTAAACATGAACAAAGGCTTTAACTCACCCAGAATAGTGGGGAAATTTTGTTTTGATATATTAAACGTTTATTTTATAAAAAAAGATTAATTTATTAAATATTTGAAAAAAATGCTATTTTTTAAACTTAAAAATGTTCGGGTTTTCAAACGATAGTCTTATCTACCCAACTTAGTTACTACATTTACCCATATCTCGCTTTGTTTGGAGTCTTTTAGAAGGACATATGAGCACATTTGTACCGTTACAGGGTCCACCTCGTAACTGAAACTATTGATCATGATCACTTGTTATAATAACGCACTGAGCAATAACCATGTATTGCAGTGTATTAGAAAATGTCAGCCTATGCAGATGCCATAGGCTGACAGCAAGAGCTGCTGTCCAGCTTCATAGGGTCCCCGCGGATTGCCACCGAGTGTCGGAGAGAGGGACATGACCGCGAATCGAAGGGGATTTCCGAACCGGACTGTTGGAGCAGGGTCTTCCAGCACGGGGGGCCTTGCATCTAAGGTGGCTGATGGAAAACAACTGTGGCCAAGTCTAAGGCCCCTTGGTGATTGAACGCGAGATATCCGTATGGGTGGTCACCATGGGGGGGGGGGGGAGGGGTTCCCCTGGAGCACATTAATTAACATAAGTGATACAAATTGAACTGCCGATACAACAAAGTCAATTAAAGGACTCTACCAACCAGTTGGGAGACTCCGATAACTTACCATCTTCAATGTATATGGAATCACATTAAACCTATTGTTGAATGGTCAATAACACACAGACGTAAAATCACAAGGATGAACAAACTACCATGAAAGTCAGTAACCCTTGTATAAAAATTACTACAGCTTGAATATAACTCCTCACAACCAATGTTGAGAATCATCACTCTACTTTGTAGCGGACCCCAGAATCAAATGACATGCGCCTTTCGGCAAAGAAGATAGCACATGTATATAATTTTTTCTTTTTTTTGTACAGTTATAATAGTTGTGTTATCATTAATAAAGGGGGAGGTCAGGATTTGCTAATTTCTGGGGGTCTGTATTTGCTAAATCTTTAACCAATATGACTGACTTAACTTAGAAATGTAATTAGGATAAACCCCTTAAAGTCCGGTAACAAAAAACCAAGAATGACCTACGGTCATTAACTGCTGTGGAGTACCTGCTCTAAGAATTTTCTTCTGCTACACTGGACATATTCTATAAAGATTGTCAATATCATATATTATTCTGATGACACATAAGCAGAATATTATAATCTAGAACTTTCACAGACTTACTGTGATGACTATCGTCACTGTTTATGACTTGGCACAGAATTTCCTGGCAAGGCGATACACATTCGTGGCTGGCATTTAACAGAGTTCTTTTGTTTGGCGGGCCACTTTTACTTGAAACTTTTCAGAGTACTTACTTTCAAATTGTATACATGAATAGAGAGAAAAGAAGAAGGAAACTATTTTGGCATTCAACTCCACCAGGATTATCTTTAGGCTAAGGCAATGTATAAAGCAGTATTAAAAAAGCACTAAGTGGCTTTATCTTCTGCACCAAAAAAACCTTTCATTTTGTTACTGGGATTGAGTCTTACAAATGACAACTATCGTACAATTAAAAAAAAGCGAGTTCTTCATAAATTATTATATCATATCATATCATATACAAACCATGCAATCTTTTAAAGGGGTTACTCGGGTTTAAATTTTTTTTATGTCCGGGCTGGGGGAAGGCGATTTAAACATAATAAACATTTACTTACCCCCTCCGGCCCGCCGTTGTCCCGCGCCGCGGCCTTATATCCGTGCCTGTTTGGGTTTACAGGGGCACGGAGCCGCGCACAGAGGAGCTTCCGTCCACGATGTGGACGGCTCCTCCCATGCTCCCTATTCCTACGCGTTCGAAGCGCTGAGAGATGGTGGCGCATGGGAGCAATCGGCCAGGCAGGAAGCTCACTGTGCCGCCGGTGTAATGAAAGGCGCAGCGAGAAGTCGTGCTAGCCGCGGCGGGGACATCGGCAGCACCGGAGGAGGTAAGTACATGTTTTATCTGTTTAACTAGCCCCCCACGCCGGACTAAAAAAAAATTTTAAACCCGAGGAAACCCTTCATTCAACTTCAAAATTTAATTTCTCTTATATCCCATAATACACAGCAGTATCACTCCACCTTGAATGCACAGGATCCTTATTTGCTGGCAGAAAAACTGTGATAACAAGTGACAATCGTATTTGATCTTGAATTGGGATATGTTAATGTGCGCCTCTCCTGTTCAACAATCATAGTCCGTTGGGTTGTAACCTACTCTGAGCTGGGTGGTTACGATCCTTGGTCTGTGACTCATTGTTCCGCTCTCCTCCTCCTTTGAACATCTCTAAGGGTGCAGTCCAACGTACTGTAGCACTGATTTTCAAGTCAACACTAGTGGCATGGGGTGTGCCTTGGCCCAAACTTATTTTGTTTCCGGTGAAATGCATTGGTTGTTTCTTACCGATTTATTCATTTCACTGGAAACCGCAAATGGGTTTGGGCAGAGGCAACTCCCGCATGCGACTGACTGATGGGATTGAGGAGTTGATTAGAGTATACTGCGAGCTGACACAAATATCTGCGATTATAGATATCATTCACTTACATTTTTATTAATTGCAGCTTCGTCTATATCATCTCTGTTAGCCCTGCCCTCCGTCCAGGTAGTATGATAAGCTTAACAACTACCATGGGCAATAAAGGGATTGAGCCTCCCAATGGCCTAACATCTGTTAATGTCTGATGTTGACTGCATAAAAAGAGTCATTTAAAACACAGTGTTGTACAGAAACAGCTATGAGAAACAATACTAGAACTAAACATATTACCATGGAAACAGTACTCAAATCAATCTTAATAATAGATACGCATTGGACCCAATTTACTACATAGAAATTACCAGAACCAAGATTACTTTATAGATCCAGCACCGGAATCAAGCTTACTACATAAATTTGTACCAGAAGAAAAAGTTACTCCCTTAGATCTCACAGAATACATAAATAGATATTTTGCCAGACAGAACCAAGCCTTACTAAACATACATAAAGATGTGTAAAGAAGTCAGGAAAGGTGGTGGAATGTCATGGTTTGTGGATAGTTTTCTGCTAGCAGGAGGTGGACCTCTAATCCAGCTCCATGGGAAGTGAATGCATGTGATCGCAACCATGGCGTCACAAACTCCAGTGGGCCCCAGTGAACATTTTGGATCGGGCCATGTACCCTAAATCCTCACCCTTGCCCCCATTTCACACACGATTATAGCTAGAACACATATATGCAGAGACATGGGACACATCACAATATAATACTATACATTGCATCGAGCATGTATTGTATTTGCTATTTTTACACAATATATCTATACTGCATCACATTTACACATACTCTAATGTATAGAAAACATAAGATGACACATACAATTAATTATATACCTTTACAACACTGAATATATACAGCAATGATATGCAACACATAAATACCATAGTGAAAACAAAACACAATATGATACAGGGAACATATAGCATGGCACGGTCTGCAGGGCATTCAACTTATTACATTACAGGCGGATAGACCATTACTTACTGTATATACAGTATAGCTGCTGGCCTTCTTCCTCTTTCTGGCTTGGTCCGTCCAGTCTTCATCACTGATGACAATCTTCCTCCATAAGGTATCAAATGAATTTCTTCGGGCCAATATTTATTCTGATGAATTCTTCGCCCTGTATCTTTAGTCTCCTGCTGCAATACTATATAATACCCGAGTCACTTGCAGTCTAGTTGCCACCCCTCATTACTAGTATACATCAGCAATCCCTTCATTAATATGTAGCACTACACTCATTAATATTTTTGAACAGCAGCAGACCCTTAGTGTTAACATGTAGCACAGCACCTCCATTAATTCAATGTGAGTGAAAGAAAAACCTCACCCATCAAATATTTGAAAAACACAGAATCCCCCAGCAAAGCATGATAAATCCGGGCAGAACGGACCTCTAAATAATTAGAAGAAATGCAGCACAGAGAAATTAAAGTTGAAAAAAACTGTGGTTTTTTAACTCCAGAGTGCGCAACGTTGTCAACTTACCATAGCTGAGCCTTTCTCAAATGTAAGATCCCACACATTGCCATTATGGACTTATAGACACAGTTTTTTAATACTTTATTACTAGTGACTTCAGCAGCTTGTTAATTGTTTAAGTAGTCAGATTTTAAAAGAATTATCATGTGAATACAGAAAGATTGTTGTTGTAGCAACACTGTGCTAGGTGACTGCAAAGTTTGCAATTTACGGAGAATATACAAATATAACAAAAATACTAAGATACGGGACCACACAGTATCAAATCACCAAGTTGCCACACAGTAGCCTAGTCATAGTGTCCCCACACATTAGCAATGTCATGTGCCCCCTAAATAAGGCAGTCACAGTGACCCCAACGTAGCCAAACACCACCCCCACAAACACAGTAGTAAAACTCACAGTGTCTCAAACAGTAGCCATTCATTGTATCTCCACACAGTGGCCCCAGTTACAGTGTCCCACCCAGTAGCCAAGTACAGTGTCCTCCACACAAAGCAAAGTCATAGTGTCCCCCACAGTAGCCACAAAACTCTATACCCTAAATGAGTTAGTCCTAATCAGTTCCTCCCGTCACAGTAGCCAATTCAGGTGTCCCAACAGTGAGCTTCCAAGTCCACATTGTCCCCCACATACTGAGCAAATCAGTGCCCACCAACCGTAGAAGCCAAGTCTAGCATCCCACACATAGCCCAATTATATGTCTCCCACAGCAGCCCCGCGACTCATATGTTCCCCACAATAGCCAAGGCACTGTCCCCATAGTAGCAAGGCATAGTGTCACGTCAGTAGCCAATCAAAGTTTGTCCCCCACACAGTAGCCAAGTCACAGTGTACCCCGCACTGGTAGCCTAAGCTTAGTGTCCCCACAGTACGCCAAATCAGCATACTTTCCCACACAGAATGCCAAGTGATAGCGTCTTACAGTAGCCCCAAGTCACATGTGTGTTCCCATATATAGTCAAGATCACAGGCCAATTCAAAAATGTCACAATAGTACCCCCAAGTCCATAGTGTACCCCAGCCAATTCATTCTGTCATACAGAGTAGGCCAGGTTTTAGCCTACCGGGATCACCCTCACAGGCGGCATAATCTGCAAATCACCGGAAGACAGCTTATTTACATCGTGATAGTACCATATTGTTGTTAAATACCACGTCTAGCAGATACTTCTTTTTTTGAGGTCTAAAGTGACTGGCCATGCCTGGATGATTTAATTGCCATAGAATGAAATCTTTGTGATTAATGTCTTGCCTGCCTCGGCCTTGATAATCATTTTTCAGCAATGTCATAAATAGTCTGGGCAATGGTTTACTATTCTGATATATGGTAAGTCCACTGTGTCATTATTTTTTACAAGTATGGTACATTTTAAACTAATCTTTAAACAAATGTAATGGTTGTTTTCATATATATATATATATATATCTATAATATATAGTATATATATATATACATTCACGCTCCACTTTTATGGTACAAACCTTCCAACTGCTCTGTTAACACTTAATTCTCGAACAGCAGCCAATCACATGGCGGGCAACACTCAGTGCATTTGGCATGTTAGACATGGTCAAGACAATCTCCGCATTCAAACAACGAGCATCAGTATGGGAGAAAGGTGATTGAGTGCCTCTTGAACGTGAGCATTGTGTTTGGTGCCAGAAGGCTGTAATGAGTATTACAGAAACTGTGATCTACATGGATTTTCACGCACAAACCATCTATAGGTTTACAGGAATGGTCCGAAAAAGAAAAAACACTATCCAGTGAGCGGAAGTTATGTGGGCGGAATGCCTGTTGATGCCAAAAGTCAGAGGAGAATGGGCAGACTGGTTCGAGCTGATAGAAAGGCAACAGTGACTCAATCGCCACCCGTTAACAACCAAGGAGGTAGGCAGAAGAGCATCTCTAACGCACAGTACTTCGAACTTTGAGGCAGATGGGCTACAGCACAGAAGACCACACCGGGTTGCCCACTCCCTTTCAGCTAAGCACAGGAAACTGAGGTCAATTTGCAAAGCTCATCGAAATTGGAACAGTGAAGATTGGAATAAACGTTTTGCTTGGTCTGATTGAATTCTCAATTTCTGCTGCGACATTCCGGATGTAGGGTCAAGAATTTGGCCGGTCAACAACATGAAACATTGGATACCATCCTGCTTGTATCAACGGTTCAGGCTGGCCTGGTGTGGTTTGTATGGCTCTCACGGGCTGAACCCCTTCATAATAAGGTGGGCCGTTGGCTGCATTTTGCAGCACACCCAACCAGGCACATCCGTGGTAGATGCTGGCCCCATTGCGGGATTGTTATTCTGTAAATACTGACAGCACGGGGGGGCACTCTTGGATCCGATCGATCAGATTTTTTTACACTTCCCAGTACACACATGTGAAGAATTACATAACCATCACTATGAATTGCAATTTGTTATGCAGAAAACAAGTCTCACACACAAAGTTCTTTACATGGAAAAATATCAAAGTTATGGATTTTTGAAGTGGGGGGTGAAAAATGAAAAAAAACGAAAAGGCTCGGCCGGAAGGGGTAATAATACAAGAGAATACTGGCTTTATATATACAAAATTACGAATGTAGGGGAATCATGATTTTTTTCTCTAGTGTTTAACATTTATAGGTTGTAGCCTACATTTCTAACCAATGTCAAAATGTCCAAGAATCTCCTTACGGCAAAGAAACCACCCTACTGGTTTTACATGGGGCAATGTTTACAAACTTTCTGATGAGGATTATTGACCGACAGTTGCCTTACATCTAGCAGTACGATGCAAGTTTGTAAACAGTGCTGGCGTTCTAGCTGTTTCCTTTCTCTTCCTGATAGCAGCATGCGTGGAGAACCGCAGCTATCACTTGAAATGGCATACAGCTTTATTTTGCATTTGCAGTCCACCAAACCAAATGCTTAAAGGAAAGCTACCACCACCTATAAGGTAGATTGCGGTGGTAGGTGCATCTAACGTATGACGGGAAAGCCCTTTATAGGGCTGATCTTACTTTATTTAATCGGGGTAATATGCAAATTTCAAAGAGGCCTGCGGGGCGTGGATAGCCGGAGCATGAGCTACACGTGCGGCTACTCCACGCCCCAGTAGATCTTGAATCCGTCTGAGTGATTCAGCTCTGAAGCCGAGCTTACAGCGTCATGCGGAGAAATCTTGGTTCGTTGAATGTGCGTTGCAGTACATGTGAGCTGACAGATTGTTGGGTAGGAGGATCAAGATGCTACAGAGCGGGAGTAGTAGGCTCCGGCTCTTCACGCTCCAGAGCGCCTCCCTCCCCTCTCTCGCTAAGCTTTAGAAATTTGCATATTACCCAGATTAAAGATAAAAAAATAGAGGGGAGGGAAGGAATACCCCAAAAATGGCTATTCCTACATACGTTAGATGCACCTACCTCTGGATCTAACCTTATAGTGTAGTCGTGTGTAGGTTTCCTTAAGTCAATGAAATAATACTGCCTTAAACATAGACTATATATTATATAAGATACCAGAGACAGTACAGTACATTCCAATTATTTCTGAAATAAAATATTTTCAGAACGTATCATTGTTTTTCTAAACAAATATAACATTCCTACATCTTCAATATATTGTTGACTGTTAATTTACTTCCATTTCGTACTAAAGTAGGATTAACAATGTAACACACTGCAGCTCTGTTAACAGAAATGTATACTAATAAAACCCTGGTTGACATAAAGATTGGATGTACAAGACAGAGTGGGTGTGGTGGACAACAGAAGTGATTGTAAGGGATATGAAGCCCTAGGCACCAGAACTGAAATGCTTTAGTAAAACATTTTTAGCAGATATGTTTGAGAAATAAAAAGCCCTTGTTTTAAGCAAAACAATTTGGCAACATTTCTTCATTGCTGTTGGATCTCACTTACAGGACAAATTCCAGTAGAACTACCTGAAATTTTCAAGACATGTGCCAAATAATAGTATCTTTGAAGAAAAAAACTTTCCATGGGAGTAAATATAATATAGTAAACCTTCATTGAGACGTATCTGTTCTAGTGTGATTCATCACTACATTCCCTAAAACTGCTCTATGTTGCCACCTCTTTGTGTTGGCTTTAGCATCTAATGTATAAACTACGTTTGTTGTGTACTATAAGTGTCATATGTATACTTTGCCATTTTAAAGTGTAAAAATATTAGAATTAAGTAGAAGTGAAAGTTCACAGTTATGTCATGGTTTAAGTCCCATCCAGATTCAACCATCTGCAAAAGTTGTATGTTCTGTCCGGATTGTTGGGTTTTTCTTCTGGGGTCCCCGGTTCTTCTCCCACACTCTAAACATACTGGTAGGTTGGGTAGATTGTAACCCCAATGGGGACAGGGTGACCTGATTTGGCAAGTTTGTGCAGCGCTTGCATTATCTGCGTGACACTATATAAATAAAGAATTATATTTTGGGTGAGGAATGCAATGATGTTAACTGTACAATGATAATAAACACAGTAAGTCAGAAAAAAGCAAAGCCATCTCCACCGTGATTTCACAGTACTGAATCATAACCTGCAGCGGTTTGAGAGGCTGGCTCTGCGTAAATACGATTAGCTGACGTACAACCTGCACACCAATCTGCAACGTGAGGTATGTTCTAAATTGTAAGAGAGGGTTAAACTCACTAATCGACCAGAGCCTCTGAATGACACCATCTAGTTCAATCTACCAAACCAAATTACAATCCTTATTGATTATTGAATATGTTTAGTAAGGGGTGTCCGAGTTAAAAAAAAGTATATGTGGCCGGAGCGGGGTACTAAAACATTAAAGCGTACGTACCCCGTCCCGGGTGCCCATCCCGTATCCAGCGCTGCTGTCACTCCGGTCCGGGGGCCATGTGTAAACAAACATGGCCGCCAGGAGCGCGCTGCATTAGCTTCCCGGCCGAGTGCGGCGACAACTTCCGGTTTCCCCATACAAATGCTGTGTATAGGGACGGATAGGCGTACCCCGGCCACGGCCGGCCGGAAGCTGAGTCCACAGCTGCTGTCCGGCGTGCCATGTTTGTTTACAATGGCCCCCGGACGGCGCGACACAGCTCCCCCGCTGGAACGTGGAGGCATCCGGGATGAGGGTAAGTAAGTTTATTGTTTTTGTAACCCCGCTCCCGGCCACATATTTTTTTTTTTTTTAAACTCGTGACAACCCTCTTTAATACATGAAAGAGTTCATATAAATAGAGGTATCAAAGAGGGAAAGTGAGCTACATGTAGAAATATCACAAATAATCACTACACTGAATGCATTTTGGAGTGAAGAATTTAGCATTAGGGTTGGCTTCACACACAGTTCTAGAAGTTTATGGACAGGGGGTTGCAAAGTTTTAATCCCTTTTTTTACTCTCTTAAATATTACAGCTACAGCCTTAATATGTGTTGTGATATTTTATTATGATAATGCAATATAAAGTATTGTAAAGTGGATATTAAAATGCTATGCCAAGTGTTTCAAAAACAGTTACAGGTGATTCCCACAGTAGCCAGGTCAAAGTGCCACCACACAGTAGCCACAGTTCCCGTCCCCCACGCACAATAGACCAACAGTCCCAGTCCCCACCACAGCAACCAACGAGTCCACCCGATGCACCCACATTACCCAAAAGTCACAGTGCCACCCACAGTAGTCCAAGTTACAGAGCCACTCACAGTAGACAAGTCGCGAACACCATTGCAAGTGTCCAATCCCATCACAGTAGCTAAGTATAGTCCTAGAGTTCCCATAGTAGCCAAGTAACCCACAGTATAGCCAACAGTTCCCATACCCTCCCACGGTAGCAAATAGTTCAGTGCCCCCCACATTATCCAAGTACAAGTACACCCGAGTTCAAGGGTAAATAAAAATTAACCCCCTTTCTTCTCTATTGTCTTTGCGCCAAGATGCAGCACAGCGGACCTGTGGTGAGCTTTGGCAATTCATTGCCAGTCTGTGAACTAGGGGGAGGGCGACACACTAGTCATACATCGCCTACACATCATCAACATATCACCTGAAGCTGCCTGGCTCCGCTGCCCAAAATAACCTATAAAGTAATATAATGGGTGCGGTATATAATAATTAATTAATTAATTAGAGGGCTTTGTAATCGAAATTAATTAGGTTCGCTACTTTATACGGATTCGGGAGGTGGGTACGTAACTAACTGGTGGTGGCAAGATATATATAAAAATTGATTGGGGGTTTGCCTGTTTATAATTAAGAGGGATAGTTTAGTAATATAATTAACCCCTAGAGCACAGCACAAGCCATATGAGGGCTTGTTTTGTTTTTGGGTTAAGTTGCATTTATGGCACCGTTTGTAAGTAAATAGAAATGTATTGATTAATTTTATTAGCTCTTAATAGGTAGAAAATGCATTTGTTAATGCTTTTAATCTATCGTGTTCACCATCTGGTATAAACAACCACATGGGGCGCAATCACTTAACTGTGTCGCAGTCGAGTCATAAGTGCTTGTGACAGATTATCATCATTGGTGATGATGACAATCGTTGGATCTGTTTCTTACCTCTTTCATGCTAGGTTAAATGTGCACCATGATTTTTGGGCAACATAGACTATTTCCCACCCGTCCATACCCCCTTTTTTCACAAGGCACACCCAGACAAGTAAAAAGTCCTGATAATGTGCTGGAAGGCATTTTAGACCTTTTTGGGCAAATCCACCAAAAAATTTGAGCATGTTACATAAATGAATGTCTCCCCAACATAACTTGATTCCACTTTGGAGACACTAAATGTTGTGACATTTTTGTTCTAAAGTTGTGGGGTTAACTATGTGGACTCATGAAAACACTGACCAAAAAATGGCAAGTTGTTTATTTTCCAGAAAGGCGTGTGGTTGGACTTTATTATTATTTATTTATTTATAGAAGCGCACATTAATCCCACGTTGCGTGTACAATCAGTAGGGTTCCACATACATTACATTAAAAATGCAATCAAAAACAAAACTATGAGGATCAGACAGTGGAAAAAGGATGCGTTACGGGAGTGCGTCTCCGTGGCAAACTCTCCCCGATACATGTGGATGCGGTTGGGGCGTTTCCGGTTTGAGTATTTCCGGTGCGCGACCTCAGGGCTACGCGCGCTTCCTGGGGGCGCGTCTAACATGCAGGGTGCCGTGGGAAACTATAAATGTTAGATCTGCAGCATTATATCATCACCTCCTGACGAAAGCATTGTCGTGCGAAGACGCGCCCCGGTTTTGGGGTGTCATCCTATGCTTGTGCCTTCCCCTGGGCTCCACGTTGTAGTCCAATTATAATCTCGGGGGTGATTGTGCAAAGTTTTTTGATGATATTCTATTACTAACGCTTGGACGGTACCTCCAGTTTGTGTATGGTTTTACATATATTCTTCACTGCACTACTGCCACTTTTGCCCATGCATTTGAGTCTAACACTTTGCCATATTATTCTTTGTTTTATATATTATTTGGACTCTGGACTGACAGGGTAGACACTGGTCTCTCTGTGTTGCCCTTTTCCAATGCTGGGCTATTTTCCCCTACATACTGTATCTATAAATTTCTTTTCTTCCCATTTGAGGTTGTATATATGTTATATTTAGTACTTTCAATCAATAAAAATATTACTATTTGTATATAATGAAGTTTCCTGCCGCTATCGTTCATTTTTTGGTAAGTGAAAAAGGACGCAATTAAGGGCTAACAACCATATGTGGATGGAAGATGGAGCACGGTTGAGGGAGAAGAGCAGTGCAGTTATGAGGCATTGTGTAGTTAGGCCAATCTGAACAGATAAAATAGTTTAGCATGTACATGCCCATGATCTCTTCATTCAGAACAGCTGCTCTGACATATCCTTGTTCCTGTATTCTCACTCTGTTCTTTGTTATACTGCTGCTTGTTTGAGCTGCCAACAGCTGAAGAAACAGAATAGTGGAGACTGGTTTTTACAGAAAGCATTACAAAATCTCAATAGATCTTTCTCTTGGGGTATGGCATAGCACATAAATAAGGTAAAGCTGTCTCACCATAAATAAATTAAAATGCATAATACAAAATTGCATTAAAAAGGACATCACAAACTTGATGAAAAGCCACAAGCTAAGAATCCAGACAAAGCATGGAGAAACACGTAATGGGTAACAACTAAACTAAACTGCCGGAATACATTGTGCTTTTGTGTAGTACATTTTGTGTGGTACCATTTATTTGGGAGGAGGGGATCAAGCTTTCTAGAAGGTGTTGCTGGAATGTACCTGTTGTCTATGTCTCTGTCTAAGGCCTCATGCATATGAACATGTAATGGCGCCGTGTATTAGCCATTTTTGTGTCTAACACAAGGCTCCATTACATTCTATATGCAAGCATCACGCCACGGGCAGGCTGATTGCCCACACCGCAAATTAAAGTTCCCATCTTTGTGGCACAGGCAGTCATTTTCTATTCACGCCAATGTTAGATGGGCTGGAAACGAGGGATCACATTTCCTTGTTTGGGGCCTGCAAAGTCCACACATAAAGAGGACCTTTCTCTGCTTCTACCAACTTGCCTTTCCAGTTAATACACATAAAATAAAAACTTTACTAAAAACTATTATGAAAAAGCAATTCCATTATCCATAAATGTTTCCTTTTCATGGCTGCAAGGTTAAAAAAAGCAGTTTGTATACGTTTATGCAACTCTCTTCAGATGACAGTAAGTGAGTTATGTATATTCATTGTTCCCGGCACTGCCCTGTGTCCCTGGTGGCTGGTGTGGAACTAATACATAGGGACTACTGTCAGCTTCTTTTACTTTCCCCTGCTATGAGATTGAATTTCTGAGGATAGGGTGAGGAGGAGATGAGCAAGAGACAGTGGATCTGGGTGACTTGGCTCTGCTACATCATCAAACACTTCCTCAGGAAGGAGGGGGTTAGATTGATGTTGGCTGTGTGAAGAGAAACCTGCAGCATTTGCTGCATATTGTAGCTAACACTTACTAGTACACCGACACATGGTGTTAACCCGTCGATCGCTTTAAAAAGATGGCGGCGACCATGGTGAAAATTATCGCTCCCCGTGACATCATTGGGGGGGGGGGGCTTTTGGTTGCCATGACAGCCTCGGGTCTTCCCAAGCGATGACAGCGATTCACACATTGCAATGAATGAGGAGGAAAATCCCCATAAACTGCCATGCTGTCAAAATGGCACTTACCTTGTTCCTCTTTGCATCTTCTTCACTCTGATCACTTATATCTGTGAAATGCTGCATTTTTGTTAATAACAGTGATTTAGAGAATGTGTTATTTTGTTATGTACATATAAGAAACTTGTCTCGTGGGGAATACCCCTTTAAGACAAAATCTTGGAAAGCCATATATTAGAGTCATGCCAGTATGTCTCCCCATCTATAAATAATAAATTATTCTAATATATAAAGCGGAGTGTGTGTATGTATGTATGTGTGTCCACTAAAGGAATTTGCACCATCACATATCCAGGCACCAATTTTGCACAGCCACCGCTGTGACTCCGATTTTGATCTGGACTGACTCTTCATCCCGTGCTTTTTCCCAAAATAAATGACCATACACAGGATCCATGTATGCTGCCTGCTCTGGCAGTTGTCAGCTGACCCGTTTGTGATGGTGTGATTCTGCCACAGGTCATTAATATGAAACAGGCTGTGAAAGGGAACTAACTGGACAGACAGGCTGTGACAGGGACTGAGACAGGATGTGACCAGGGACTGGACAGGCTGTGACAGGACTGATGACAGGACAGGCTGTGACAGGGACTGAAAGAGACGCACTAACAAGCGATGGATGTGCCAGGATAAACAGTAGCTGTGAGGGACTAACAGCTAGGCTGTGACAGGGGACCCTGCACGCTAGGCTGTTACAGGTACTGAATGACAGATAGGAAGTGACAGGGCCTGAGACAGGTGCGACAGGGAACTAACAGCTAGGATGCGGACAGGGATAACAGCTAGGCTGCGACAGGGACTAACAGCTAGGCTGTGACAGGGACTAACAGCTAGGCTGTGACAGGGACTAACAGCTAGGCTGTGACAGGGACTAACAGCTAGGCCGTTGCCAGGGGACACTACAGCTAGGCTTGTAACAGGGATTAACAGCTGGCTGGACAGGGACTAACAGGCTAGGCTGTGACATGGGACTAAAAGCTAGGATGTGACAGGGACTACAGCTAGGCTGTGATAGGGACTAACAGCTAGGTGTGTATGGACTGAGAGAAGGCTTGTGAAGGACTGAGACAGGAGCATGGACAGGGACGACTGAGAAGGCTTGTGTGGGACAGGGACTGAAAGAGAGGCACTAACAAGCTAGGCTGTGACAAGGACAAAGCTAGGGGCTGTGACAGGGCACTAACAGCTAGGCTTGTGACAGGGACGACAGCTAGGTGTTACAGGGAATGACTGACAGATAGGCTGTGACAGGGCCTGAGACAGGCTGCGACAGGGACTAAACAGTAGGCTGCGACCAGGGACGAACAGTAGGCTGCGACAGGGATAAACAGCTAGGCTGCTGCCGACAGGGACTAACAAGCTAGGCTGGACCAGGACTAACAATAGGCTGGGCCGGGACTAACAGTAGGCTGTAACAGGGGATATTAACAGCGCGGCGTGACAGGACTAACAGCTAGGCGTTGACAGGGCAACTAAAAAAGATGCAGTAGTGCGAAAACCGTGGGGCTATCGGAACCACACCTATTCTAATATATAAATGCGGAGTGTGTGTATGTATGTATGTGTGTCCACTAAGGTTGTGCAGACCATCACATATCAGTCACCAAATTTTGCACAGCCACTCTCTGTGACTCAGATTTTGATCTGAAATCTTTCATCCCGTCTTGTTTCCAATAATGACCATACACAGGATCCATTGTCCTGCTGCTGCTCTGGCGTTTAAGCTGAAACCGTGATGTTGCTATTCTTCACAGGTCATTAATAATGAAACAGGCTGTGAAAGGGACTAACTGACAGACAGGCTGTGACAGGGACTGAACAGGCTGTGACAGGACTGAGACAGGCTGTGACAGGGACTGACTGACAGACAAGGCTGTGTACAGGGACTTGAAAGAGAGGCACTACAGCTAGGCTGTGACAGGACTAACAGCTAGGCTGTGACGGGACTAACAGCTAGGCTGTACAGGGACTGACAGCTAAGGCTGTTACAAAGGGACTGGACTGACAGATAGGCAGTGACAGGCTGATACCAGGCTGCTACAGGACTAACACTTAGGCTCGCGACACGGGCTAACAGCTAGGCTGCGACACGCGGGACTAACAGCTAGGTCTGTGACAGGGACTCAACAGCTAGGCTGTGAACATGGACTAACAGCTAGGCCGGGACCGGTGACTAACAGCTAGGCCGTGACACGGGGACTACAGCTAGCTGTAACATGGATTAAACAGCTAGGCCTGTGAACAGGGGACTACAGCCTAGGCTGGACAGGACTAACCGCTAGGCGTTACATGGACTACACTAGCTGGTAGGGACTTAACAGCTAGGCTGTGACTATGGACTGAGAGAGGCTGTGACAGGGATGAGACCAAGGCGGTGACAGTACTGCACTGACAGACTGCGGTGACAGTACTGAACGAGAGCCTAACAGCTATGCTGTGACAGGGACTAACAGCGTAGGCTGTGGAACAGGGACTACACTAGCTGTGACGGGACTGACAGCTAGGCTGTTACAGGGGACTGACTTGACAGATAGCTGTGACAGGGCCTTAGACAAGGCGGCGACGGGACTTATCCGCTATGCTGCGACAGGGACTAACAGCTTGCTGCGACAGGGACTACAGCTAGGCTGCGACAGGGACTAACACTAGGTCCTGTTGACAGTGACTAACGCTATGCTGTGACAGGGACTAACAGCTAGCTGTACCAAGGGATAACAGCTTAGGCGTGACAGGGACTACAGCTAGGCCGTGACCGGGACTACATCTAGGCTGTAACAGGGATTCACAGTTAACAGCTAGGCTGTGACAGGGACTAACATCTAGGCTTTGACAGTGACTGAGAGAGGCTGCAACAGGGACTAACCAGCTTGCTGGACCGGTACTGAGACAGCCTGTGACAGGCCTGACTACATGCTATACAGGGACTGAGACAGGCTGCGACAAGTGACCTACCACTAGGCTGTGCATGAGGGTACTGATACAGGATGTGACCGGGGGGACTACAGCTAGGCTGTGACAGGGACTAAGACAGGCTGTGACAGGGACTGAGACAGGCTAAAATCACAGGATAAGAGAAAACACATACAATGACATAAGTGAACTAAACATTACACTCTAGCTGCCGTTGCACTCTTCTGGGAGATAGGATACAAATGCTGTCAGGTATATTCCCAGTATCGCGGGTATAGGTTTGTCGTGCAGGAATCTCCGTCATGTGGAGAAGCATCCAGTTTTGTTTTAATATAAGCTATATAATCTAGGTCATTTCACTAATAGCTTCCGTAGATCCTGTGGCTGTGTGTCGTGAGGGGGGGTCACAACCACTGATCCCCATATTTGTTAAACTTGAGGGGGCACTTCCTATTCTTGTAAACAACTTTCTCATACAGTTTTTTCCATGTGCTACACTTAGGGGTCTTGGGTCCATCCCACCTCAAACAATTACTTTTCTGGCCATTATAGCGACTCATGTGAGCATATTCGCTCATAGTGCTACCAGACCTCCTCATCCAGGAGCCAAACCAGACAGACTCCGGGAGAGAGGGAACCGGCCTTCCCATTATTGACGTCAGTGTCGTTATGACCTCTGACCATACCTCTGTAAACTGGGCACCTCCCAGATCATTGGTAAAAGTCTGCTGGGTGGGTAACAGCGGTGTGCATTGTGAAGAGGTATACGTTTATTTTATAGTCTTATAGGTGTTAAATAGCTCTGATGTATGATATGTAGTTGAATCATCTTATTATTGACAGCAGGGGGACCCGTAAGTGTGATGATAATTTCATCCATCTCAGAGTCTTCCCCAATTGGTATCAAGTAGCCCACTTGCCCCTGGTAGCGGAGTAGCCAGTGCCCTTGCATATAGGTTGGAGTACAGCATGGAAATCAAGCCTCCAGGACCCCTGGGATCTTACGACCCCTATCAGGGGGTATTTGGATACCGCGAATTGGGATCCGGAATTGTGCAGATAAAGCATGGCGTAGTCTCAAGTATTTATAAAAGTGCGTGTTAACAGACCAATTTATCCTTCGATCTGCGAATGCTTGCATGTGTTAATTTGAATATATGTCCCCCAGTGTCTTAATACCATATGAAGACCAGTATTGGTCATCCCCTATTGCATAAGTGTGAGCGTGACTTTCCCCATGGGGAGTCTCTCTGTGTGTCTGTCGGGGGTGATATTTGTTTAGCAGCTCTCTCCATATCTTTTCGGGCTGTGGTGTGAATGGGCAAAGATGTCTCATGAAATGGGGCCTCTCCCTCCAGACCGACCAAGGGTTCTCCCCTCAAGTATGCAGACAGATGTGCTTCGGAAACGTGGGTGTTGAAGGGCCAACCAATTTTGTAAGTATTTTCACTGCCGGCCAGGTAACATAGGTAGACATTGGTAGGGCCATCTGCTTGTTCTTTTGGTCGCTGTAGCTTGCTAACTGTAGTTTGGATCTAGACTTGCCCCAAATAAAGGATATTAACATTGAGTCCAGTGGGTCCAAAAAACTGCTTGGGTATGGTACATATTGTGTTGTAATGCATATACATTTGGGAAGCACTATTAATTTAATTAGGTTGATCCTGCCCGGTGACTGACAGGAATTAGGGGGCCCCATATCTTAATTTGTTCTCTAAATGTTATGAGAAGGGATCTATGTTATAATCGTAGCAGTCTGTTGGGGTCTTGGTGAGAATGACTCCCAGATATTTAACTTTCTCAGCCACCTGTAGATTGACATACTTGCGGTCGTGAAAGGGCCCTGTTCGAGAGAGGTAGAGTAAAACTATTAGACCAATTGATGGTCAACCTCGTAGTAGTGCTGAATCATTAATACATCGATTGCCCGGGTAGTGTAGTGTCTGGATTCGCCATGAATAAGAGGAGTCGTCTTCATACAAAGCAAGCCCTCCTCGTGTTGTGTCTCAAGTACCCCTTGTACAGCTCATCATCTCTGATTCTTATGGCCAAGCTCATATAGCCAGTGCAAATAGCAGGGGGGACAGGGACATCCTGACGGTGCCCCTCCCAACCAAAGCTTCCGGACTGTTGGCCGTTTCAGGGCCGAGGCTTTTGTGGTGAGAGATATAACTGGAATTCCATTTAACAAAGGAGAGGCTAAATCCAAAATGCTCGAGGACTGCTATCAAGTATGGCTACCTCTACGGAATCAAAGCCTTGGCGGCGTCTAATGAGCCAAAGCCCAATCTTCTTGTCTAGCCTGTCCTATCTGCAGCACAACCTGAGCACGACGCAGTTATACCGAGTGCTGCGCCCGGCATGAAACCTGCATGATCGAATGGACTTATGAGGAGACAACGGAATTCAATCTACGGGCTAGGATTTTAGTTAGAGCTTGTAGTCTGAGTTAGTAAGGATATGGGTCTATAGGACCCACAATCCAGGGGGTCTTTTTCCGGCTTAAAATTAGCACTATCTGGCCTCCTCGTAAGGGGTGGTAGGGTACCTCTGTCAAAGGCTTTTTGTAGAACCTGGAGGAGAGGGGGAAGAATTTGGTCCTGATATTGTTGATGTTTCACGGCCTTCGCCTGCCTTCCCCTTAGCCATGTTCCTTCATTTCCTTTAACTCTCTAGGGATATGGGGGGCAGCTAATCTGGTTTTGTTCCTGATTAAGACGGGGGAAGTTCAAGTCACCTAGGTATTGAGCTGTCTCTACTCTGGGGTTTTGTTACATCTGAGTAAAGGTCTTGGTAAAATGAAGTGAATGTGTTGAGTAATGTCTGCTTTCAGTCTGTGTATTCCCCTCCCACCCATGATTTTGAGGATAGCTGGAATTTGTTCTGGTGGACTATATGGGCCAGGAGAGCACTGGATTGGTTGCCGCATCTCAAAATATTTCTGTTTGCGTGAAACACATACGACGTTTCTGTTTCTCGTGAAGATCTGCACATATTTCCTAGCAGCAAAGCCTAGGCCTCTCTGTTGTTGTCAGGGGGTCAGCAATAAACATTGCCTCTAGGGAGACGCACTGGCCCACTAATCCTGCTTCTCTTTCTTCGCGGCTGTGGCCCTTTTATAAGTTTAATGGCCGTCTGTAAGTATGATCTAAGCGAGGCTTTGATGTGATTCCCCAAAAATAGGAAGGGTTATGTTCTGGGGAGTTATGTTCTAGAAAGGATTGTATGTGTGGGCGTTTGGTCACCGTTTAGCTATTTATTGTTAGCCAGAAAGGGTGAATCTTCCTGATATCCCTGAACAGGTTTAGGAGGGAGCACTGTAGTTCGGCCATTGAGAGGAGAGTGGTCTGAGAGCCCTCGGGGTAAGAATTTGATACCAGTCAGCCAAGTATGTGCAGGGTGTACCCTAAAATGTAATCTATTCGGGAGAGGTATTTCTGCCTGGAGTGTAGCAGGAGTACTCCATGGAGCTGAGGATGCGACATCGCACAGATCAATCCAGCCCTTTGTAGTAAGGAGCATCTGGCAAATTAGTGGTGCGTGGAATGGAGGGGGCCGTGCCCGGTGCCCAAAATTTAAGTGTAGGGTTCCAGCATAAGAGTTGAGGTCTCCCATGCAAAGGACCGTGGCATAGCAGCCGCGAATCCCGCGCTTTGCAATTAATCCATGAAGACATGAAATAATATTAAGGCCCTCAATGGTCTTTAAACGCACCACATCGTGGCTCCCATCGCACCGTTCGATGTATCATAAAAGATACACCTCTAGAATAGGAGGTAGTGTCGCGTTGACATGCCCACTGTATCCAGGCTTTTTTAAGACTGAGGTGGTTTGGGCTTGTAAGGTGCGTCTCTTGTAACAATACACATGGCAAATGCTAGGTGGGGTCATGATTTGCACTGCACTTGCCATGCCCGCACTCAGATTGAGCACTCGCCGTCATAGGTTTAACTGTGCATGGCTCAATTTCAGGAGCAACTATGAAGCTGGCCGGCCAATAGTGGTGTTAGGAGGTGGTCGACCAGCCTTGGAGGAGGCTAAAGATCTGGTAGAAAACAAGGTCTCTTACACATAGAAAAGGTTTTTTCACATAATTAAATTGAGACGTGGGACTCTATTAGAGCAGGGGAGACCTAAATCCTTTGCTGCATGAGCAAACTTAGAACGGTGCCCCCTTCATCACCATCCAGTAGTATATATCGCAGGTTATTTTTTAGAAGTGGGTTCTCTGTGCAGGTCTCAAACTGCATGGTATTAAAATACACTGACAATTTTGGTATTAGAGACCTGATATTGGGTATTAAGATACCTATTTTAGTGTTAGGGTCCTTGTTTTTCCACAAGTGACTGTAGCCCTGATGCTGCCTCCCATTGGTTGCAGGATTTCGGCCTGAGGCACATAGGCTCAATTTGCCTCAGGCTGGTGCAACCAATGTTTACCATAGAACATTATTAAAAAAAGTTCTTTAAAACAGTGCAGGAATGGCTGATGCATTGGAATTATCCATATTAAAACTATAAGAAAAGATTTGATATCTTCCGTCCCGGGCCAGCCCACTCCCATGCCCCCTTCACTACCCACCACGGCCACTTGGCATGGAGATAATTGCAATTGCTGGCGGTTTGCTAGAAATTGGGATATTTAAGGCCTTCTGCACCTTGGTTAATGGCATAGAAGCCCTGATAAATTTTCCCCATAGTTACTTTTCTACTAGCTTCTAGTACAGAGAATATTATGTTTTTACCTTCCTGATTCCCTGAACAGGGTTAGGATGGGAGACTGTAAGTTCGGTCCATGAGAGAGATTGTCTGAGAGCCCTCGGGGTAAGATGTGATACCAGCAGGCCAAGTAAATGTGCAATGTGTTACCTACTCTAAAATGTAATCTAATTCTTGAGAGTGTATTCTGGCCTGGAGTGTAGGGCAGGATACTTCCCGGAGCTGAGGATTGCGACATCGCCACAGATCACTCCAGCCCATTTTGTAAAGGAGCATCTGCAAATTATGTGGCGTGGGATGGAGGGGTCATGCCCCGGTCCCAAAAATTTGTCAGGTAGGGTTCCATCATAGAGTTGAGGTCTCCCCAGATGCAGAGGACCGTGGCAAGCATCCGGAATCCCCCGCTTCATACAATATATCTAAGTGAGGAGCTGTGGGATATATCACGCCAATGTAGTACGAATGGTTGCACTTAATCCATGCATGAATACAATATAATGGCCCTCTGTGTCTTTACGCAACCACAATCGGGCTCCCATGCACTGTTTTCGATGTATCATAAAAGCATACACTCTAGATAGGAGGTATTTGTCGCGTCACAATGCCCACGTATACAGGCTTTCTCTTAAGACTGAGGTGTTTTGACTGTAAAGTGCTCTTCTTGTAGACACATTAAATGTGGAGTGGGTGCGTTCATATAGGCAAAAATCATGTTGCGTTTCTTATTCTCCCCCCACCCCTTACTTCCATGAAAACGTTTAAGTTACATATCAATTAAAGTTAAGCACAATCACAGCTAGAGTTGCGAACAGGTTAAAACGTACTACTAATACTTTCTGATGGGTTAACTAGCAAGTAATAGATTGGAAGAAGGTCCGTGACTAGTTCCTGCCTGTAGTCACGTGCAATAAAACGTGGTTAGTCTGTGTTAGATGTAAAAAGGGAAACAACCGACTATTGGCTCCTTTCACTGGGCCCCCCCAAAAGCTTATACATTCTTACATTACCATTAAACTTTTATTATCTAGGTGACAATTAACTATTAATATACATTGTGAAATTAGGTACCGGTTGAAGCACTTACCCGATCCCCAATGGAGGGTGATATATTGGCTGTCCAAGACATTATGACCAGCAGAGCCAGTTCTAGAACATACCACCCATGCTCATGACAGCCTTCCGGCTGTGTTTCAGGGCCTCGGTGATCTCTCCGCATGGTGTTTTTATCCAGGAATCGCATCAGTAGAGACGTAAAGAATGTGACACTCCTCATAGATAACCCGTAGCGAGCTGGAAATGGTCATACTGGTACTGATCGTGCATCTCCCTAGACTTTCTTCCTCCCATAAAGAAGCCCTGGTTTTCTCTGCACTGCAGCCGAGAAGTCGGGGAAGAATCGATATGTTGGTGTCTGGTAGGTGATGTACCCTTTTCTTTCTTCTGGCTTCCTGTAGTAGTTGGTCTCGATCCTTGCTGCGCATGATCCTGGCAGCAGAGTCCGCGGTGTTTGGCTCCTGATATAGAAGGCCGATATATTAGAGTCATGCCAGTATGTCTCCCCATCTATAAATAATAAATTATTCTAATATATAAAGCGGAGTGTGTGTATGTATGTATGTGTGTCCACTAAAGGAATTTGCACCATCACATATCCAGTCACCAAATTTTGCACAGCCACTCTCTGTGACTCAGGTTTTGATCTGAAATCTTCATCCCGTGCTTTTTCCAAAATAAATGACCATACACAGGATCCATTGTCTGCTGCTCCTCTGGCAATTGTAAGCTGAACCGTGATTGGTTGCTATTCTGCCACAGGTCATTAATATGAAACAGGCTGTGAAAGGGACTAACTGACAGACAGGCTGTGACAGGGACTGAGACAAACTGTGACAGGGACTGACTGACAGACAGGCTTGGCAGGGCGACTGCAACAGCTGTGACATGGGGGGGAGGGCGTGGTGGGATGGTGGGGTGGTTGTGGTGGTGTAATTGGGTGGTGTGGTGTAGGGGGGGGGGTCGTGTTACTACCATAGGGCACTAAAGCTATGCTGTGACAGGGACTAACAGCTGGCTAGGCTCGATGGTGAACGGGACTGACAGCTAGCTTTTGACAGGGACTGACAGCTAGGCTGTGACAGGGACTGACTGACAGATAGGCTGTGACAGGGCCTGAGACAGGCTGCGACAGGGACTAACAGCTAGGCTGTGACAGGGACTAACAGCTAGGCTGTGAGCTGACTAACATCTAGCTGTTGACAGGCTAACACTGTGACGGCTAACAGCTAGACAGGGACTAACAGCTTGGCTGACAGGGACTACAGCTAGGCTGTGACCGGGACTAACAGGCTGTAACGGTCAGTCACTAGGCTGTACATGAACTAACAGCTAGGCTGTGATAGGGACTGAGACAGGCTGTGATAGGGCTTGACTGACACACAGGCTGTGACAGGAACTGAGAGAGGCTACAACAGGGACTAACAGCTAGGCTGTGACAGGTACTGAGACAGCCTGTGACAGGGCCTGACTGACAGGCTATGACAGGGACTGAGACAGGCTGCTACAGGGACTAACAGCTAGGCTGTGACAGGGACTGAGACAGGATGCAACAGGGACTAACAGCTAGGCTGTGACAGGGACTAAGACAGGCTGTGACAGGGACTGAGACAGGAGCATGGACAGGGACGACTGAGAAGGCTTGTGTGGGACAGGGACTGAAAGAGAGGCACTACAGCTAGGCTGTGACAAGGACAAAGCTAGGGCTGTGACGGGACTAACAGCTAGGCTGTGACAGGGACTGAGACAGGCTGTGACAGGGACTGAGTGACAGACAGGCTGTGACAGGGACTGACTGAGAGACAAGGTGTGACAAGAACTGACTGAGGCGGTAACAAGGACTGGCAGTGACAGATAAAATCTTTTATTTCTATTTTGTTATAGCTAAGTGCAGTTATTTACTATCCTGGGCAATGCTGAGAGCTCCAGCTAGTACAACTATATTTTACTCATCAGAGTCTTTATAAATGGGAAGATTAACCCCCCCTCAATGTTTTAGATATAGTATATTTAGTACCTACTCTCCTGTCATTTCTGCATTTTGGCGCTCTGTCACAGATGTACTATCCATATTATTGTCCAGCTCAGCACTCCCTTACTCTGCTGGTATGCTAGTTCAGTATACTACAGTATACTAGATGAGGAGCTTTACTTACTTAAAAAAGGTTGAAAACAAGACAAAAATCCATCAAATCTAATCTATAATCCTATTGTTTTTTTTTTTTAAAACTCTGTTTTATTAAGAGATTTGCAGGTATACATTATGCACTTTGTACAATGTAGCATTGTATAACATGTTTTTATCTGAATCAGTATATCTGTACATAAACATCCAATGGCGGGTATAAATTGTGAAGTGAACTAAACATTACACTCTAGCTGCCCTTGCACTCTTCTGGGAGATAGGATACAAATGCTGTCAGGTATATTCCCAGTATCGCGGGTATAGGTTGGCGTGCGGGAATCTCCGTCATGTGGAGAAGCATCCAGTCTGTTTTAATATAAGCTATATAATCTAGGTCAATTCACTAATAGCTTCCGCTAGATCCTGTGGCTGGTGTGTCGTGAGGGGGGAGTCACACCACTGATCCCATATTTTGTTAAACTTGAGGGGGAACTTCCTATTCTTGTAAACAACTTTCTCATACAGTTTTTTCCATGTGCTACACTTAGGGGGTCTTGGGTCCATCCACCTCAAAACAATTACTTTTCTGGCCATGAATTGCGACTCATTGAGGCATATTTGCTCATAGTGGTACCAGACCTCCTCATCCAGGAGCCCAAACAGACAGACTCCGGGAGAGAGGGGAACCGGCCTTCCCATTATTGACGTCAGTGTCGTTATGACCTCTGACCAATACCTCTGTAGAACTGGGCACTCCCAGATCATATGGTAAAAGTCTGCTGGGTTGTGGTAACAGCGGTGGCATTGTGGAGCAGGTATACGTTTCATTTTATATAGTCTTATAGGTGTTAAATAGCTCTGATGTATGATATGTAGTTGAATCATCTTATTATTGACAGCAGGGGAGACCCGTAAGTGTGATTGATAAATTTCATCCATCTCAGAGTCTTCCCCAATTGGTATCAAGGTACGCCATCTTGCCACCGCTGGTAGCGGAGTAGCCAGTGCCCTTGCATAGATAAGGTGGGAGTACAGCATGGAAATCAAGCCTCCAGGACCCTGGGATCTTACGACCCCTATCAGGGGGTATTTGGATACCGCGAATTGGGGATCCGGGAATTGTGCAGATAAGGCATGGCGTAGTCTCAAGTATTTATAAAAGTGCGTGTTAAGCAGACCAAATTTATCCTTCAGATCTGCGAATGCTTGCAGTGTGTTATTTGAATATATGTCCCCCAGTGTCCCCTAATTGCGTTAAGTGTGTGAGCGTGACATTTCCCCATAGGGGAGTCTCTGCTGGTGTGTCTGTCGGGGGTGATATTTGTTTAGCAGCCCTCCATATCTTTCGGGCTGTGGTGTGAATGGGCAGAAGATGTCTCATGAATGGGGCCTCTCCCTCCAGAACAGACCAGAGGGTTCTCCCCTCTAGGTATGCAGACAGATATGCTTCAGGAAACGTGGCTGTTGAAGGGCCCAACCAATTTGGTAAGTATTTCAACTGATCGGCCAGGTAATATAGGTAGACATTTGGTAGGGCCTTTCTGCTTGTTCTTTTGGTCGCTGTAGCTTTGCTAACTGTAGTTTGGATCTAGACTTGCCCCAAATAAAGGATATTAACATTGAGTCCAGTGTGTCAAAAAACTGCTTGGGTATGGGTACATATATGTGTTGTAAGGCATATAAACATTTGGGAAGCACTATTAATTTAATTAGGTTGATCCTGCCCGGGACTGAAAGGGGTAAGGAGGCCCATATCTTAAATTTGTCTCTAAATGTTATGAGAAGAGGATCTATGTTATATCGTAGCGAGTCTGTTGGGGTCTTGGTGAGAATGACTCCCAGATATTTAACCTTCTCAGCCACCTGTAGATTACATACTTGTGGCGGTGAAAGGGCCCTGTTCGGAGAGAGGTAGAGTAAATAAGATTTAGACCAATTGATGGTCAACCCGGAGTAGTGGCTGAAATCATTAATAACATCGATTGCCCGGGGTAGTGTAGTGTCTGGATTCGCCATGAATAAGAGGAGGTCGTCTGCATACAAAGCAAGACGCTCCTCGTGTTGTGTCTCAAGTACCCCCTTGTACAGCTCATCAGCTCTGATTCTTATGGCTAAGGGCTCAATAGCCAGTGCAAATAGCAGGGGGGACAGGGGACATCCTTGATGGGTGCCCCTGCCCAACCTAAAGCTTCCTGACTGTTGGCCGTTCAGGGCAACCGAGGCTTTTGGGTGAGCATATAACATGGAAATCCATTTAACAAAGGAGAGGCTAAATCCAAAATGCTCGAGGACTGCTATCAAGTATGGCTACTCTACGGAATCAAAGGCCTTGGCGGCATCTAATGACGCCGAAGCCCAATCTTCTTGTCTAGCCTGTCCTATCTGCAGCACAACCTGAGCACGATGCAAGTTATCCGAGGTGCTGCGACCCGGCATGAAACCTGCTTGATCCGAATGTACTAGTGAGGAGACAACTGAATTCAATCTACGGGCTAGGATTTTAGTTAGAAGCTTGTAGTCTGAGTTTAGTAAGGATATGGGTCTATAGGACCCACAATCCAGGGGATCTTTTCCGGGCTTTAAAATTAGCACTATTGTGGCCTTGTAGAAGGAGGGTGGTAGGGTACCTCTGTCAAAGGCTTTTTGTAGAACCTGGAGGAGAGGGGGAAGAATTTGGTCCTGATATTGTTGGTAGGTTTCAATCGGAAACCCGTCCGGGCCTGCCGCTTTCCCCTTAGCCTTTTCCTTCAATGCTTCCTTTAACTCATCTAGGGATATGGGGGCATCTAACATCTGGTTTTGTTCCTGAGTAAGACGGGGGAAGGTCAAGTCACCTAGGTATTGAGCTGTCTCTACTGGGGTTTTGTTACATCTCGAGTTGTAAAGGTCTTGGTAAAATGAAGTTAATGTGTTGAGTATGTCTGCGCTGTTGTCAGTGGGGTCAGCAATAAACGTTGCCTCTAGGGAGACGCACTGGGCCTCTAATGCCTCTTCTTCGGCGGGTGTGGCCCTTTTAATATGTTTAATGGCCGTCTGTAAGTATAATCTTAGCGAGGCTTTGAGTGATTCCCAAAAATAGGAAGGGTTATGGTCTGGGGAGTTATGTTCTAGAAAGGATTGTAGGTATATGGGCGTTTGGTCACCGTTAGCTATTATTGTTAGCCCGAAAGGGTGAATCTTCCTGATTCCCTGGACAGGGCTAGGAGGGGAGCACTGTAGTTCGGCCATGAGAGGAGAGTGGTCTGAGAGCCCCCGGGGTAAGAATGTGATACCAGTCAGCCAAGTATGTGCAAGGGTGTTACCTAAAATGTAATCTATTCGGGAGAGTGTATTTCTGCCTGGAGTGTAGCAGGAGTACTCCCAGAGCTGAGGATGGCGACATCGCCACAGATCAATCCAGCCCATTTCAGTAAGGAGCATCTGCAAATTATTGGTGCGTGGGATGGAGGGGGCCGTGCTCGGTGCCCAAAATTTGTCAAGGGAGGGTTCCAGCTGTTGAGGTCTCCCATGCAGACGACCGTGGCATGCGGATAAGCAGCCGTGAATCCCGCCGCTTCATACAATATATCTAAGGAGGAGGCTGGGGGGATATACACGCCAATGAGTACGAATGGTTTGCAATTAATCCATGCATGAATAAATATATAACGGCCCTCTGGGTCTTTACGCACCACATCGGGTCCCATCGCACCGTTCGATGTATCATAAAAGATACACCTCTAGAATAGGAGGTATGTGTCGCGTGACATGCCCACTGTATCCAGGGCTTTTTTAAGACTGAGGTGGTTTGGCTTGTAAACAGTAAATGTGGATATGTCGTTCATATAGGCAAAATCATGTGGCGTGTTTTTAATTCTCCCCCAACCCCCTTACTTCCATGAAAACAGTTTAAGTGACATATCCTTTAAGCACAATCAACAGCTAGAGTTTACGAACAGTTAAAACAGTACACTAATACTTCTGATGGTAACTTAGCAAGTATAGATTGGAAAGAAGTCCGTGGACTAGTTTTCTGCCTGTAGCACGTGGCAATAATAACGGGGTAGTCTGTGTTAGATGTAAAAAGGAAAAAAACAGACTATTGCGCCCCAAAAGCTTATACATTCTTAACATTTAACCAGTAAACATATATATTATCTTAGGTGACAAATAGACTATTAATATACATGTGTGAATATTAGGTACCAGGTTTAAGCAACGTTACCCGATCCCCTGATGGAGGGTGAATATATGGGCTGTCCAAGACATTATGACCAGCAGAGCCAGTCGTAGAACACGACCACCCATCTCAATGACAGCCTGCCGGCTGGTGTTCAGCGCCTCAGTGATCTCCGCAGGGTGTTTATCCAGGAATCGGCCTCAGTAGGAGACGTAAAGAAGTGTGAACGCTCCTCATAGATAACCCGTAGGCGAGATGGAAATGTCATACTGTACTGAATCTGCATCTCCCTTAGACGTCTCTTCACTCCCATAAAGGAAGCCCTTGTTTTCTGCAGGGCAGCCGAGAAGTCGGGGAAGATCGATATGTTGGTGTTCTGGTAGGTGATGGTTCCTTTTCTTCTGGCTGCCTGTAGTAGTTGGTCCTGATCCTTGCTGCTCATGATCCTGGCGAGCATAGGCCGCGGTGGTGCTCCTGGTATAGGAGGCCTTCCAGGCACCCTATGTGCCCTCTCGATGGCGAAGGAGGTGGATAGGTTGGCATCTGGCAGCGTATCTTTCAGCCAGGCCTCCATGAAGGCTTCCGGATCGCGGACTTCAGCTCGTTCTGGTAAGCCAAGTATGCGGAGGTTATTCCGGCGCAGCCGGTTTTCTATATCATCTGCGTGTTGCATCCATTGAGCAGTTATGCGCTCCAGGGCCTGTATCTGACCCTCCACTGGAGCCGAGGAGTCTTCGAGATGGGATATGCGTGTCTCCGTCTCTCTCACTCGCTCCCTTAGTTTCTGCATATCATGTCTAAGCAGGCCCACATCCACTTTTACCTCTTCAATCCACGTAGTCAGCGAGGTTGTGGACTCATGGATAGCCGTGAGCAGTTGCTGTGAGACCTGCTCCTGCTCCGGCCTAGGTGACGATTCTGGTGAGCGAGTGGCGGGAACTGCAACACGAGGTGGGTCGGAGCGTGCGAATGGTTATAGCCGCTCAGCAGCGGCGGCAGCGGTGTTTTTCCGCATCTTTGCAGGGGTCCGACCGGCAGTGGAGCCCCTTGACCTGGTTCCAGGTATGTTTGCTGATTTAGGGCAGGATTATGTGGAGAAATCCCAGTGTAGCTGCGGAGCTCTCTCTAAGTGCGGCCGTTCATGTCGGCTGCTAGCCACGCCCTCCCCCCCTATATAATCCTATTGTTATGATTCAGAAAAAGGCAAAAATATCTGGTTACAGATAGGAATACTGTTCCATTGAGGGCACTTTCACTCTAGGGGTGTATACAAAGAGAATGTATTTCCATCTTAAATATATTGCTAAACCAGGGAAACTCCTTTAAAGTGAACCTGCCCCATAAACTACCAACTGTAGTTTATTCTTTACTTTGCTTGTGTCTGGTTGCTGCACATTTCTCCTTTACATTCCACCACCCTCTTAGTGCTAAGATAAAGTCAAGGAGGCAGGGGAGCTCAACCATGCCGTCAAGCTCCTCCTCACGTCCTCTCAGTCTCCTTACTCTGTCCCCCAGTTTTTACTTCACACTCTTCCTCTGGCAAATGCTAGGTGGGTCATGAGTTTGGCACTGGCCATGCCCGCACTCAGATTGAGCCACTCGCCGTCATAGGTATACTGTGCATGTGCTGCAATTTCAGGAGGCAGACTATGAAGCTTAAGCTGCATAGTGGTGTTAGGAGGTTGACCAGCTGGGAGGAGGCGAAAGGATCTGGGAGAAAACAGGTCTCTATACCAACATAGAAAAGGTTTTTCACAATAAATTATTGAGACTGTGGGACTCTTTATCAGCAGGGGAGAACCTAAATTCTTTGCTGCATGAGGCAAACTATAGAACGGTGCCCCCTTCATCCCATCCAGTAGTTATATATATCAGGTTATTTTTTTAGAAAGTGGGTTCTCCGTGCAGTGTCTCAAACTGCATTGGGTATTAAAATACACTGACATTTGGTATTAAGACACTGATATTGGGTATTAAGATACACTATTTTAGTGTTAGGTCCTGTTTTTCACAAGTGACTGTACCCCTGATGCTGCTCCCCATCTTGTTGCAGGTAGTGCGGCCTGATGCAATAGGCTCAATTCGCCTCATGGCTGGTGCAACCATGTTTACCAGAGAAAATTATTTAAAAAAAGTTACTTTAAAAACAGTGCAGGAAGGGCCTGGATGCATTGAATGAATTCATATTTAAACTATAAGAAAGATTTATCATCTTTCCGTCCCGTGCCAGCCCACTCCCATGTGCCCCCTTCACGACCCACCACGGCCACTTGGCATGGAGTTAATTGCAATTGCTGGCGGTTTGCTAGAAATTGGGATTATTTAAGGCCTTCTGCACCTGTTTAATGGCATAGAAGCCCTGATAAATTTCCCCATATGTTACTTTCTACATTAGCTTTCTAATACAGAGCAATATTATGTTTTACATGCTGGGTTTCTACCACAGCATTAAAAATAATCCTATACCATTTGATTAGCTATTTCTAGTAAAAAGAGTGAAGTTCAGCCGAGGGCAGGTTTTAAAGAAGTTTCTGAACTCCATACATTTTAGGAGAGGTCAGACACCCCAGCAGTGCACTGATCTGTTGCTCCAGCTGCCTTTTGCTGAATATATACAGTGAATAATACCAGAAGCAGAAGACCAACTTCAGCTCAGCTTTTCTTCACTCGAATACAATATTAAAGGAATCTGGAACCACTTACCAAACTACCAGTACTGTATACTATTATGCAGCTAGGATTTAAGGTTCCAATTCTAGTGTTAACAAAGCTGACCATCCAATTAATATCATATGTTATATTATTATGATATATCACTATATTGTTCTATAACTTACTGGGAATAAGCCACAGACTTTTAAAAGACGGGAAATGGCACACATGATGCCTCGTACTGTACACCTTACTTCACTTTGAATGCACTGCACCTACCTGAAACTGAAGACGTTGTTGACATACAACTTAATACCAAAAATCTGCTGGCTCATATCTTTTGTTAATGGTTAATTGTCTTTTTTAATATGATAGTGGATATACAGTATGTACATTATAAACACACAGTTAGCTATGGACAACAAACAACTCATTTTTAAAGGTGAACTTTTGACTTTTTTGGTCTAAAAAAAGTTGCATTAAGGGTTTTTTTGGGAATTTTCACTGCTAAAAAGTCTCACAGGGCTACTTCATTAATCTGTCATAAACATAGAACTACTGTTAGTGCAACGCTGTGCAAAGCCAGATTCATGACTTGGGGCTTTTGCAAAAACTCCCATACAAAGTCTCATAGCTACTACAGTCCCCTGATGGTGTATGTGCTGGAGGCTTTATGCATTTGAGGCTTTTTTTTGAAAAAAAAATCCCAGACAGAAAGTAGAGCATAAGAACTTTAAAGGGAACCTGTCACCAGGAGACCCATTTCTAGCACTCCCCCAGTCCCCACAGAGCATAGTACACACACTGCCAAAGTGTTTTGTATTAAAAATTGGTTTTACAGAAAAAAGATATGTTATATTGTACCTTTCATTAGCATCTGTTGTGTGACTAGGCAGTTGCCTTTTGGGAGGGTCTGGTAAGGAGCAGTTCCCCCCCACCCTTGGGGAACAGCTTCTCCATGTGACCTTTTCAAATATATAAAAACACCCATCACTGGGCTTAGCGACGCCCCCTGCTCCTCTACAGCCAATCCCGAGTGTGGGGAGTTATTCATATATTTGAAAAGGTCACATGTTTCCCAAGGGTGGTGGTGGGGGGGGGGGGGACGGACTGCTCCTTTCCAGCCCCTCCTAATTGGCAACTGCCTAGTCAAACAGCAGATGCTAATGAAAGGTACAATATAACATAATATAATCTTTTTTTTCTGTAAAACCAATTTTTTTATACAAAAACACTTTGGCAGTGTATGTACTATGCTCTGTGGGGACTGGGGGAGTGCTAAAAATGGGTTTCCTGGTGACAGGTTCCCTTAAAAGTGCCAAAGCCACCTAATGATAAATATCCCCATTAGGTCCACAGGTATCATAAGGAACAGTCTTTGGGGGGAATTTTATTAATCTGTCTATGACAGAATTCTCTTGTAGTTTGCACTAGAAATACTGTCTGCGCCACACTTATAGAGGGTTTTAGATAGTTTTCAGGCACTCCAACCACTAATTCGCCAAGAGGGTTGTGGCCTATGAAAAGGGGGCATGTTTCATGGCAAAAAGTCAGTGCACAAAAAATAATGCTGATCTGTCAGAATTTTGTCCCAATTTTCTGTTATAATTTAAGCCGCAAAATTGTACGATTAGACACTCTTAAACTATGACAGATTTCTCATCCAGCAGCACACTCTTATATGAATCTTGTGCAGCATAAAACTGTCTAATCTAACTCTGCACTGTCTTACCTTACAATACTGTTCATAAATTTCACCCTTTGTGTGTCTCCATTATACGGACACAAACTGGTTTATAAAAGCATCAAATGAAAAATATCTTTCCTTTTCTGAGCCACTTTAGATCCCTATGGTCTACAATGATGAATCTTTCACTGGTGACCTAGGGTTACAGAGCATGTGGTGAAGGTATCTTATTCTTTCCTGCAGTTGTTTCATTTCATCTTATTTGATAATTATTTTGTGCAGCTGTTGCTTCTGTGTCCATTTTGGCAGCAAATACTAAATTGTGCTTTTACAGCCCCATCATCTGTCGATGTTCACTACATAACAAGTGCCACATTGTCACACTCCTTTGTTAAGTTTTGTTAGGTATCAGCTGTCAATGAGTAAATACAAGTTTGGGTGAGCGACACAGTTGTTTGAGAATGTAGATTTTATGTTACAGTCACTAATCTTTTTGATATTTAGTTTTGTTGTGTCACTTGTGTTATAACTACTTAGGTGAGTTTGTAGTACTATACTGCATGTACCACCTAGACACACCTAGTTTATGAAAATATATTTAGTTTACGGGGTTAATTTGCCTGATGGGTTCTCTTTAAAGACAGACCCCCCTGTCAAAAATATACAGTTCTGACTTACATAGAAATTTAACTTAAGAACAAACCTACGGTCCCTATCTTGTATGTAATGCACCCTGCCTGTATATTGTAAAGCAACTGACAATATTAGTTACTGACAAGGTGAGGGTCAGGCTTCTGGGGTACTGGACCCTCTGGACCACCGCGGATGATGACCTGATGATCAATATCAGAACTGATTGCAGTAGTTAGTTGCAAGCGTCTGCTGTTTATGGAAGAGGTTCAGCATGTGAGCCCTCTCCATAGATCCTTAACCACATGGTGACACATAATTGCTTCACAGAAAGACTTGGCTTTTGTACAAATATTGTTTTTAAGCAAATCATTTAATCATCAGGAATGTGTCAGACATTCATACCACAAAGAAAAACTGTAGAGTCTGAGAGCTATGCAATTAAAACTCTATAAAAATTGAGAGAAACCTTGCTGAAGTATTACAGCATCTATCTAAACAATATGGCAATACAGCAGCACAGTCCAGAAGAAGTTAGGGATGCTATGCTAGAGCCTTTTGACCCAACAAAAGTCCAAATATAAAAAGTTGTTGAACAAAAATAGAGATAGAATTTATTTCATGTTTCTCATGCAGGTAGGCAATGTATGAAATAGATAGATAAATGGAAGATATATATTAAATAAATTAGGGATAGATGATAATAGATAGATTGAAGTGAAATGAATTTTCTTTCCTTATCAAAACATTCAAGTTTTAACATAAAAGAAAGGACACTTCGTACCCTTCCTGAGGATGCAGTTAGTTTAAAGTACAAAAAAAGCTGATGCTTAAAGGCAAAAAAGGGACAAAGATACAAGGAACAGTGTGGAACCCCATTGGTAAAAAACTTAATATCTAAAGGGAGAGAAAAGATAAAAGCCACCCCTCCCCATAAGAGCACTGACTTATCATATGCATCTTTAGTGGGTAATGTATAAATATGAATGCTTTCTGATGTTGTGCATAGAGTTATTTCCTTTGGCTTTACTTTGCAGTACATGGTGTATTTAGCCTTGGGTATGTATTGTGTTAGCAGGAAGTTATGTTGTTATGCTTCACTATAGCATCAGAAAGTGACTAATATTTTTGCTGAATCATCCCTCTTCTGTTTTCTTCATCTCCAGTAGATAAGATAGTATCAGTTAACTTGTGATTATATCAGATGTAAACTGTAACCAAACGGCTGCTTAATAATAGTAGTTCATTTCTCTATACAGTATATTTGGGATTTTTATGCAGATGGAGTAATAAATCATTGACTAAGACAGAAAAAGGACAACCACAGTAAAGGGGTTTTCTAATAAAGGTATCCATTGTCCACATCCCCTGGTCATGGAAGAGGACTCGTGTTATCCTTTTGTTACTTACGGTATATGTCATATAATACTACAACAGGAGCAATTCATTCCTTAAAATAGGTTGTTTTGACTATGTTTTGAAAGACGGCTCATTTTATGATTTTCAACTATGTTCTATTCTTTAAAAAGGTATTTATTGAAATGTTACTACATTTAGTAGAAAGAAGTGTATATAGAATGAAATTCCTTCTCTAAAATCCTACATTTAATAATGAGCATGATAAGATGAGAGTATAAATTGGAGAATATTGAAGAAAGCTTATCTACAAATTAAAGGTGAAATGGAACTGTTGAATAAAGGATTCTGGAGCAATACTTTATATATTATAGGAAAATTAATATGGTATTTGATTATTCATCACATTCTTTCCATCTACAGTTCCTTATAAATTGTGAAATAGACATAGTTATGTTAGAGTCCTATATCTCCCTCTAATGGTCACTTGCAGTATTTCCCTTTCATTGTAAAATTCTATTTTTTCTGTGATGTTAAATACTTTGTGTAAAAAATAAGGAATAAGCAATGATATCTCTGTTGGCTAACCAGAAAATTATATTTGCTGCAAGATTTCAGGGCACACACAGTTTTTTTTACAAAATGAAGGGCAATAGGGTGATTGTCAAGGAATTCAGGGGTCTGGAAAGTCTCTTGTGGGGCTTAGTGTGTATATATGTAATGGGCTAATTGAGATATGTACAATTTGCAATATAACATGAAAGTGACAACATAAACATTTTAAATTTCTTGTTTGCATTGAATAAAAAGAATTTCATAGGTCTAAGGTAGTTGAGCTATATTATAATATATTATATTTCCGGATAGTGAAGGAAGCATGTAACATCTATATTTTTATTCAGGGTCGGCTCCAGGTTTCAGGAGGCCCCTGGGCGACATAGTGAACTCATGCAGTGGGATTAAAAATTCAGAAACTAAAACAGTCTCCTGTTCTTTAGTTTATCATACCGAACAGCCCCCCTATGGATTCATTAATTACAGCCCCTCCTTACCCTCATGGATTCCTTATATACAGCCTTATGTGGGCCCCCCAGCAGCCCTGGGCCCCAGCAAATGCCCAGGTATGCCCACTGCTGATGCTGGCCCTGTTTTTATTCAGTATTGCAGTATTGATATTGAAGTTAAAGGCAAGGCATAAAGTCCAAACGGTTCATGTTAGTAGAATATTTTGCAATGAAATATGCTTGTATTTTTCTGTTGGTCATTTTGTGACATATCAATGGCACAATCTGTGCAGTGCTCAGTATGTAATGGAGCCCAATGTCATTTTAAAATGACTGTGTGTAATGGCTGTTGCAGTGCACCGGTGCTCCCCTACTCACCGCTTCAGATCTTTTGTATGGGTGCTGCTCTTTCTTGTCATCTCCGCCTTGGGCGCCTGGTAGCTGCTTTGGAGCGCTGGAAGCAGCACTGACCGGACGACTGGGTTCTTCCCAAGCCTTATTCTAGTCCTGGATTTCTTGCCTCTATTAGTGGTGTTTCCCAGAGTCATTACACAGTTTCCGCCAAGTCTGTTCTACTCTGGTTTCTGCAGGGCCTGCGATGTGCATCACTTCCTGTGATGTAACAGGATCCTGCATGTGACCTGTGCAACCAATCCTGGTCCTCCAGCAGGTATCTTCCTCCTCCAGCAGGTATCTTCCTCCGTGCCTGAGGGTCAAAGTACATTGTGTCGGCCTGTAGTGGTGCTGCTGCTTCTATTCCTGACTTGTGTTTTATCCTGTATTCCGCCACTTCTCCAATCCTGCACTGCTTTTCCTGTGGTCTATCTTCATTGCATGCCTGGCATCAGTTCTGGTGTTCGCAAGTCCCCCTAGACCAGCTGCCAAGTGGATTCTATCAATCCACGAGGATTCTATGCCCTCCAAGTTACTTAATAAAAAAATTGTTCTAGCACAGCTGGCCTTTGACAACCATTCCAATGATACCTATATAATGCTTCTGGCTTCTTCTTATCCTGAGATATAGCGTCATATTATTATCAGCCCTATCTGTAAAATCTTCTCAACTGCAACTGAAGTGGGCAGGACTTCCTGGTTGTGACATCGGCTAAGGGCAATCATGCAAAAACGTGTACAAACACAGACAATCAGGACACAGAGTGAGTGTTACTACTTGTACAGAGATCTAGTGCAGAGCAAGGCAGAGCAAGGCAGAGAAGACACAGAGCTGAAAACACAGAGCACTGGATCTCTGCATCAGAGTAAGAAAAGATCATACACTAATCTACTACACCACAAAGAAAAATATATATTAAAACATGTCCACCTACAAACATAGGAATAAAAAGATGAACACATGGCATCCGTATTTATACATACATATATATACAGAGAGTGAAAGCTCTACAGAAGACCGCCTCTCTGAGAGGACCCCTCCCAAAAAGACTGTTTTTTTGTAATTCAATTACTGATTTTATTATTTTTATTGTTATTTTATTTTTTTATTGTTTATCATACTCTATGGAAGCTGCACCAAATCTGCAGACCACCTCTTTCCTGTGCAAAGGAGTCTGCTCAAAGTGGTTTCACTGTATATATACTGTGCTGTTTGTGTAGGATCTGATTCATTAGCCTGAGCTCTGTCTTTATTTGTGCATGGATTCAGACTTTCACAATTATGCTACATTCAAACTTTCAGATATGTCCACCTTTATTACATACCATTGGGCAGTATGCAGAGACTTCTGCCCAGACTGCAGCATGTAATTGAATGACCTGAAGCATGTGATCACATATATTTTGCTCTGTCAATATCCTTGAGTTTACATGCTGCCAGCAATAGTGATGACTGATATTCTTTTGCATCAAGCAGCTATAGATCATCTCGTGGCGCCCCTCCCAACAAGATCCACCCACCCTCCTCTCATATCCAGCCATACAGATATGGATTCCCATAGCAACTAAGGAAGCCAGTGGAAAAGAGAGCAGCCAGGGGGACAAGGTAAAACCCTTTCTAGCAAGCAAACAGCTGCAGATAGCTAATGAGAGTATAATAGAGAATTGCTTATTTTAGACATAAAGTTTTCTATACTTTACACTTGTTATTTAAGTAAACATTAGCACCCATAAACAACAATTTCTGCATGTGAATGTGGGAAATGGGTCAATCTAAGAAACTAGTACATTTACAAGTGGGTAATGGAGACATGGTTATGCAGGTTTTAAGCTTCACTGAAAAAAGCTAGTTGTTGATAAATGGAGGCTATTAATTTGGGGGGAGTTTAGGGGATACACAGGGCAATGCTATTAAGATAGAGCAAATAACATCTCAAAAGGATGAGTCACATGTAATGGGTATTAATATCTCCATTTGTCAGTAAAGTCAGACTGCATGCACATATATTTGGCTATGTATGGGCAATGTAACAGCAAACATATGTAACCATATGTATTATGTACACTGGAATCTGCATAGCACACATATGAACAGTTAAATTTGTACACTTGTCCTTACTTTTTTAACGTGTAAGGAATACTTATAGCCTTCTCTGTAGTATAGTACAGTGTCTGTATAACATATAAATATTTTCTTACCTACAATGCCTATATCACTTTCTTATCTGATGTCCACCTAGAAGGCTGTCTCAGGCTACATCAAGTTGTCTGCTCTTTGAAACTGTTAGCAGCCCTGAAGCAATTGATCACTGTGTATCAGTCTCATATCTGTCCTCACCGATATCCTGTAACGTTCAGTTAGAGGTTCGTATGAACAGAAGATGGGATAACTCTTGTGGCTAGACAGCGTCCTGACTGCAGCAAAGCACCTGCTGTCTCAACACGGTATACTTGTTAGAGCTTTTATCCTCAAGGCTCATATATCCCCAATTCAGCAATTCAATGAAGATACTATGGACTGATATTTCAGGTGATTCACCTACCATTGGTCAAACTATTTTTGTTATGTGCTTACATTAATAACACATTACATTACATTACATTACAGCAATTCACTTTTCATTTGTTGTCCACAAAATATATGGATGTGAGTCAAACATTGACATTTTTTTTAACACATTCAGAATTATCCTTAAAATGACAAATATCCTAAATTGTCTTTGCTGGTTCTTAAAAGTAACAAAGGAAACTTTTTACCCTTTTGACCTTAGCAGTGCAATTCTAAGTGATAAACTAAACAAACATGAAATTTTAATGAGATGGGAAATTAGTCTATTCTCATATTTCAACAAGTGACATTACACCATGGTTGTTTCATTGGCAGATACACCTCTACCAGTAATAGACGTTTATCCTAAAAGAGTTTTTTTTCTTACATTTTTTACTCTTAATAAGTATCTAGCACAGAAGACTTGTCTGAAGCAAGAAAGGAATGCCTAGACACCAAAAACTTGTGGCCTCTGAAAATGAAGGTAATGCAACACTGATTGGGTAACTTTTTACAGTTTATTTCTTATCTCTTTCATTTTTATTCCAAATAATTTCTTTAGGCTGGTTTAGTTGCTACTTATACTACTTATTGCTAATTATACTACTAAAATAGTGTTTATTTTTAAAATATATAATACTAAAACTATGCTATTATTTATACTACTTACATATACAATATACTTATGTTACATAATATATTAATTTTTATACTTTTAAAATTTATAATACTGTTTACATTTATACTGTTACTTTGAATTCTACTTTTTATATTATTATTTATACTGAATACAAAAAATATAAAAATATATACTATAAAAAATGGGATTTGACCACATCCACTATATTATCACAAAATTTTTAGCAAATCTAAGCACTGTTGTTTCTATATGCATCTCCACTCATTAATGGCATTAAATGCAACTGCCTCAATAATCCCATTCTCTTTGTTTATACTTTTCATGGCTACAATGCAAAGAAGGTTACAACTTGCATACTAAACAAAGGCTCAGATATCCTTAAATATTTTACCCATATTGGTACTGCACACTGAATACTAGCAGATTTACTATTGTAATGCCAGTACTACATATTCTACTATTCATACTAGTATTATGTAAGCCACTTTTTATTAAAGTACAATGTTTGCTACTTTCTGAAAACTTGGATGCGTTGGAGCTGATGCTCAGCATGCTCAGTGTATAACATAACACAGTGTTATGCATCTTTATTTCACTGTGTTAGGTGAATAAGAGCTTGAACAAGGGATCAGTGCATCGCTTGTTCAATCCAACCGGTAAAAAAAAATTACTGTTTAAAACAGTTTTAAAATAAAATAATTAAATTAAGTAATTCGTTTTTTTTATATCAACTGTCTATTTAATTAATTGTTTTACAATAATCCCGCACGCGAACAGGAACAACCCCTGAACTTTGACCTCCGGTAACCCACGTGATCACTTACACGTACTTCCGGTCAAACGACAGGATATAATATGTGTAATGTTAACTATGTACTATGCCTGATGAAAGCCACAGTCCGGGGCTGAAACGCGTTGCATTCTATGTCTTATCAATAAAGCGGATTCCTTTAACAAATCGGACCTCCGCGTGGACTCCATACGCAGCACCACCCCAACCTCTCTTTCGGGTAAAAGGACATTACAAAAAAGTGACAGTGCAAATCTGCTCAGAATGGTGCAGCTTCCCTTCAATGCCCTGGCTTGTGCCCATACAGCACGTTACCACCACATATAGGGTATTAAAATAAATAGCACCAAAAGTTCAAAGCCCCTTAACATCCTACAAAAATGAGAGGATACATAAAAAGCAATGTCAACATAAAGTAGACATTCGGTAAATGTTAATCAAGTCTGTTATGACTATGTGTTGAAAAATAGAACATTTTGAAGTTCAATAATAATTACTTTTTCCAAATTTACACCAAATATAAATTTTTTTCATAAATCAATGAAACCACATTCCACCAAAATTTTCAACTAACATGAAGTGTCACGAGAAAACAATTTCAAAATAACTTGGATATGTTAATCCAAAGTTATAACCATTTATAGTGACACATGTCAGATTTGAAAATATGGGCCGTGTCAGGAAGGGGAAAAGTGGCTTCAAATGCAAGGGGTTAATGGAAAATATTGTTTTTTGTTTTGATTTTGTACACTGTACCCTCAACATGGTTATAAAAGTCCTCATCAAGCATTTTTGTTATTGCTGATTTCCACTGTAAATGGGCAAAGCTAGGATCCTAACCCTTAGAGTACAGGGAAATATGCAAATTCGTTTTTCAAGGTGTGAAATGGAATACAATGCCTCTTTTCGCTACCTTGAAAGGCAGCCCCTTAAAGCCAAGCATGACCTAATAACTTTCCTCCTTGGAAAACTTATTTTCACATTTCCCAGAATTCCCTAGTGGAGCATCAAAGGCTTTAAGTCTCCACATGCCTATAAGACGGCCTTAATTGGCAATGTCTCCATAAGGAGAACACCCACTTCCTAACCCCTAGAGTATGCAGATGTTTTGCATTATAGTGTTTCCCTTTTTTTTGCTCCCAACCATCCAAAATTTATAATTTTTTTATATTTTTCGATATACGGATACATATGAGGGCTTGTTTTCTGTGTAGCAAATTATTTAAAGGAAATCTACCACCTACAAAACAGCTATTGAAACCACACATACCTCTAGTTAGCTGCAAGCATACTGAGGCATGATCTTAATTTTTTTAGCCATAAAACCCATTTAAAATTATGTTAATTACTCTCAGGTGCTCCTGCCACATCACAGCCTCTGCCCCCAACTATGCAGGCCCCATTTTGGTGTAGGTAATGCTGTTACCACTTTCAGTTTGTTGTCCATATGACACACACCCTTTATTCTTTGAGTCAGGCTGTTCATGAAGCTTTTATAGTTTTGATATTTTTTAATACCTTTAAAACATTTTATACAACTGAAACATTTTCAAGGGTGCAAAATGGTAATACATTTCAACATGATGTGATTTCACATTTATCAGGATTTTTTAACGACCTCTGAGAAAGTCGCTTTAGGCGACGACACATGGGGAGCTTCCACACCCCAAGTCTGATCTTTACCACACCACCAGAAGTCTCTAATTCGATCTAGATAGCCAGACTTTACTATGCTATCCATTTATTGTCTATGCTACCAGGTCATTAGCTTGAACCTTAAAATGTTAAGGGATTTCCATATTTTTGACACATACTGATTGCCACACCAGTTACTATGATGTTTCTACAATTTCTATGATGTACTTGTGACCAATCATTTTACCTACTGATATAGGTGGTTGTTGCAGAATTACATATTGATATATTTTAGTGGACTTTGGGTGTGTATTATGGTGGAGATACCGTGCCCACCATTGTGTATTCATCTACTTTAGTACTTTTAAATGTTTTTAATCATCACATGTATCGTTTCTCTACATTTGTTTCTATATTTAATAAAGCTGTACAGTATTTTGTATGTACTCTAGTCCATAAATGCACACTTCTCGTTTCAGTAGAGGTATATTTGTATTTGATTGTGTGGACATTATTGTGATCTATACTTACCTAGTGCACATCCCCTTCTCTTGTGAATATTTTTGCATGCAATCCCAAAAATATCGTGCATGTAATCCCAAGACCAATATTACCAATTTCAATGCTCTATAGAGCCCCCACTCCATTAAAATTAATCCTAACTTACACTACTACTTAATTGATATTAGGGTTCTAATAGGGTGGTATTTTATTTAATTCCGTCATCAAAATACTTTGTTTGTTAGTTTATAAAGATTTATTTTCATATTATTTTATTTAAGTTTTAAGCAAACTTAGAAAGAATCACTTTAAGTTGATCATTTGTAACTTTTAAAATGTATTGGTCTACTTTTGTCTCAATTTTGTCTCAATTATATATACAGTAATGATTCAGTGTAGAAATATTAACCCATGTATGGCATTTCCTTTTGCACACAGTACAAATTGAGGTGGAAGAAAATGAAGGTAAGATAAACTTTCAGCATTACTGGAGTCTATTGCTCATGTCTATTTTGTCTGCCATTAGTGTTGTGGTTAAGAACTTTCCTGCTGATATAAATTCAACATATCTGATAAAGTAAACTTTTTGGTAACTGCCATTCTGACCAAAAAAACATAATTCTGCTCCAGGTGTATTTTGCCTCTCAGTCCCAATTTAGTACCTTTTTTGACTCATAACAACTGTGGTTTCCAGCTCTGAAAAGAACCAAAATCAGCAAGATGGAGGGGCGGGACTCCTGTGACATCATCACAATCATGTGCTTCTGACCAATAAAACCATACCTTGTGCATCTTAGACACACCCACACAGGCAAGTGTGATACTTGTAGCTAAGAGGCTGAATACAATACATACCTAAGAATGTGAAGGTTTATTCACAGGAAAAGTTTCAGCATTAAAACTTTTGCAACTAGAAAAAAATAAACATGATGCACGTATTAGGTGGCATGGACACAATGTACTACCACTAGAGTAAATAGATTGTTCCCAAAATCAAAGAACACCACAAAAAATAGAAACAAAACCAAAATGTAGAAAGCAAAGCAAATAACACTTTGTTAGATCAATTAAAGCAAAACAATTTAAAAAGACAACATACACAGAAAAAGTCCACCAATGGTTAAATAATGAAATATACATGATAAATGAGGATGGGAAGTGTCTAACAATGGCCATTTGAGGCATCACTGATAGGAGGGGGAAGGCTGCTGAATAGGAGTGAAAGGAGAAAGATTCGGGTAACTAATCCAATTGCAGAAGAGTTTAAAATTACATGCCTTACAACATATTAAACGTTTTTTTAGATGTCGGTTACACTTTAAATCTTCTGAGATGTTTTAGCAACTTGGATTTGGGACACTAGATATGAGTGCAACAAGCTCATTGGACTCATATTTTGCTGTTCTTCTGTGAAGCGAGGGAAATACATTGTAGCAACACAGTGCATGTATTGCAATTCACCTAATGTAAATATGCGTGCACAGTTAATGTTCTAAGAAAACTACAAATGAGTCTTTTTTTGACACAGCACTTGGTGGAGGAGACAGGTCAGCAGTTGCAGTTATCATTATGGTTGTATATCAGACATTGGCAACCTACTGGTTGTTTCCCTTGGGCCTGGCTTGGTATTGCAAAATATTTTAAGTTTGTCAGGACAGAAAGTTTGACAACCTATAAGTGGTGAGTATGTTACAGACAGGGGAAAAAACATGTCTTGTGCATCCGAAAACTTGTTTACAAAGAATGATATATTGGACCCTATTATATTTGTTATTTGCAAATAAGAATATGCAAAATACAACATGACCAAAGTACTGTGCCTTTTGTATGAGATTTTATTCATGCAAGAAATGAAAATTAGTCACAATTATACGTGCATAGATGCATGTGCACCAAATATAAAACTTTCCCACTTTCTGCTTAATGCTTCCAAATAATAAAATGGGTGGAGAAGGAGAGGGGGATGATAGATTGCAATTTATGTCTAAAAGACCAACTGAGCTGTATACCTGAGATTTTATTAATAGACACACCTCACTCACCAGTATTGGCTGTACATGACAGTCTTAATAGATCAGCATTCCATGCATTTCAGAATTGATCTTCTCTAACTTGCACAGAAGGTTGACTCTACAATTGGAGACCTCTAAATGTGGACCTATTATAGTTGCACTCCTGTCCCATGTCTTTGCTTCAAAATATTATTTTTATTTTTAAAGAAAAGGAAGATTCTGAAGAAGAAAATCAGCCCCCAAAACGTAGAGAGAAAAATTGGAGAGTACCTAATATGAAGCCATGGTTAGCAGAATCTGATGATGAAAACCAGGCTCCCGCTAATGAGGAGGAAAATGGAGAAGAAGGAGAAAATAGCCCTACGGGAAGAAAAGGAAGAAAAGGTCGTAAAGGAGCAGGCGCAGCTAACCGCAAAGCAAGAGAAAATGCCAAGAAAGATAAAAAGAAAAAGGATGCTGATGAGTAAACATAACTCTAACTTGTATTATACTCATAATCTTCAGTCTGCAATAACTTACTGTATAATGTAACTTGCATTTGCTCATTTTAATGTCAATCATCTTTATGGAACTTTCATATTTATGATGTTGCTAACCCATTCGTGAACCATGCCAAATATTTACCCCAGGGCAGGAAATGAGTTAATGCATGCAGGGACTGATAACACCAACACCCTGTTGCAGTGCCTTTAATCAGATTGCTCTCATGGTGGACATTAAGCCCCTTAGTATCTGTCAATAGCTGTGCATCATGATCATGTCAGTGCCAATGTGTTGGCTGGCAGCTGGAAGCCTAATTTAGACCCAGGGTTGACAAGGTCTCTGACAGTACCTAATAGACTGGATGCCAACCTTATGCATTGATAGTAAAAAGGCATCTTTATGCAATTCTTATTTAGATCTGATGAGGAAGATGCTATAACAGAAGAGGAACTGGACAAGCTAAAGGAAGCTGTGGAAGAGAAAAAGAAGCTAATTGCCACTATAAGGAACAAACCTTGGAAGATGAAGCAGAAGCTTGAAGTTTTGAAGTAAGAATTGCCTTTTACACGTCAAAGGTTTTCTATAAAATCTTTATTTTCTTTGTATACCTGATTACAGTAAAGGGGGATATTACTTTTTACATCCAGAGGCAAAACAACACTTTACAAAGCTAAGGCCCGTTCTACACTTGCAAGTGTGATGCAATGAATTAGCATCACACTCGCAACGTGTGCTGCTGGGATCTCCCGGCCCGAAGGCTGCAAACCGGAACTGAACTCAGCATGTCAGTTCAGTCCCGGTTTGCAGCACTCTGGCTGGGAGATCCCGGCAGCACGCATTGCGAGTGTGATGCGAGTTCAGGAGGCTGCTGGTATTGGGCATTCCATCATTGGTTGCATTATTCTTGATGGTGGGTGAAGTAGAGCTTCTTTGGCTCTAAGGATTGTTTTGTGATTGGACATCTCAGACATGAGATGGCTCTAAGGATTGCTTTGTGATTGGACATCCTCCCTCTGTCTGGATTCTGTATTATCTATCAATTAGAGCTTTACTGGCCACAATGTGCTTCTGAAAATTGAAATGGATTTCTGGGACCACATTTTAACACTGCAGCATTCCAGTCAATATTTGGAAAACAAAATCAGAAACGAATCCAAAACACTGAAGAGGTACAAATCTTTCTATTATATTTATCTCTTAAGGATGCACACCTGGTTTTTACTTACAAATACTGAGGCTAAATACAAACCAAATTGCTGCCTTGTAAACCTGGCCTAAGAGGAGTAAGTGTGTTTACTGCAGCAGAGGGGCTCATTATATGATAATGGAGTCCTAAAGAAATTTCAACCTGTATTTTCACGTTCAGATTTTCAGATCTTCAGATTTTCAGCCAAAACCAGGTGTATGATAAAGTCACTATAATTATGGCAATACCGGCAATACTAAATGTATGTTGCTGTTGTATGTTGTTGAACTGCAATCCTAGACCCAAACTATTATTATTTGGTTAACATAATATATATAATGGCATATGGGTTTTATTAGATGTGATAACTGCTTCTCTAGTCTTATTTTATCCCTATTCCAAATGGAGCTAGAGCGGTTAGCATCCTGCTTTAGTACTAAGGTGGGCTGCACAAGATACTGAAAGACATACAGGACATTCATGGCTCTAAGCAGAGGATCTGAGCTTATGCTCCAGACCTTTTGCCTTAGGGAAGCCCTTGCTCTCCAGACTAAGCTCTTTAAAGGGCATCTACCATCATTTTCCTTCTTTTACTATAACTCTATATCCCACAATTGAGATCATATAGAGCTATAAAAGTTATGCAAATTTCCCTGGGAAGCTCAGGCTAAGTCACCCTAGCGCTTCAGGGAGGCTCATGTTTTTACTTATGCACTCCCACTCCATTTCAGACAGAAGCCATTACATGACACGAATGTTAGAATTAAACTTATACATTCATCAACACTGACATATTACAAGGAAAGAAAAATAAATTCTGTAAAAGTTTGTACCTTTACATTTTACCTTTTCTTTTGTTTAACATCGAAGGGACGCTCAGGCATTTGTGGAAAAATTTGAAGGAGCACTTGGAAAGGGAAAAGGGAAGAAGTTTTATGCTTACAAAGTCATGATGCTGAAAGTAAGTTTGTGTAACTTTGTAAATGTGTTTTTTCTTGATAATAAATACCAGGATAAAATATCGGTAATTATTATGAGGAGAGGCATATTTTATGGACAAATTCAAGAGTTCAGACTATATTGAATATATTTGTTGTAACTATAGATATAATTTGCATGCAGAATAATTAAAGGGGTATTCCAGGTATAAGCATAATTACTATTTAAATCAGTTATTAAAATATAATCTAATATGTAATTAGGGTAGTTGTTAAAATTTTACTCCTCTTAGCAGAATAATGTTGTGGTCATACACTATAATGAAGAATTTTACTACTGTCAGTTTAATCAGTCCTGTGACTTTGTCCCGGTGGAGGAGACAGATGTTATTTAGGTTCAATGATAAAGGCAGAAAGGGTTAATTAAAAGTTCACCAGTAGGATATATAAAACCAGAAATTAATCCTAAGAAAACAAGACGCCATACAGCTATAATGACAGAAAAATAAAAAAAGTTATTTGTATAAGGAATTGATGAAAAAAACTGAACAATGGCCTGGTCATTAATGTGGAAAACAGGTGCGGAGGTAAGGGGTTAATAACATGTTATAATTATGATTGGTAGGAAGTAAAGCTCTTGTATATTTGTCAGAAACGGTGGAGAGTGGCAACAAAGAACCTTTATAAACAGAATGGCAATATTTTGTAGGAAATCTATTGAGACTAATTGTTTTAACAGCAGTCTTCCTATTCTCCCCTGTTGGGGGAGCCTTGTAGTAGATCATTCTGCAACCATGATCTACTACAAGGCTCCGGCCTTTTAGTAGATCTGGAAGCTATCTCTGCCAGGTCAGATCAGTTTAGACAATGTCTGGCAAAGATCTCGACTACAGTCTTCTCCAGTTTTCCAGTAGAGACTATAGTAAAAGCACTTTCTTCCCAGTCACATTTAAAGTGGTGTGGGAGGATCACAAACCACCAAAACTGGCGGATATTGGGCTTGTTACATGCCTTACCCACCAGTAAACTGCCAGAGAAGGCATAGTAGATCTCCCTCATCTTTTATTTCCTTTTAGGTGGTGCATATAGTGAATGGAACACTCCCTAATGGTTTCTTTCATAGTTTATAGTTTATCCTGTAAAGGGGTATTCCATTAATTTTCAATTCCATATTATTATGGGTCATCAGTATCATAATGGCATGGTGACACTTGAACCCCCCCCCCCCCCCCCATCAGCTTTTTAAAGCAGTTGCTGCACTCTAATGATGTCACATCCCTCAGTCAAATTTCTTGTGTGCATTTAGGTAAAGGGGCTGACCTCGATTACTGTGATACAATGATACGTGATACAATGAACAGGGACTGAATGAACAGGGACTGTAAAGACCACTTTAAGTTTGTTACAGTTTTACTCCATTAAAACATTTCAGCTATCTACACCAATTATAGTATCACTGCTACTGCTAATAATTACATGTAAAAATTTTATTCTATTTCATGTTTTTTTAAATCTAGAAATGGATGAAGTTTCAAAGAGATTTTGAAAATTTCAAAACTGCATGCATACCATGGGAAATGAAGATTAAAGAAATTGAAAGTAGGTTTATGTTAAATGCATGCCAAGAGAACTATTGTACATAAGATGCCTAGAACAACACATGAAATAAATAAATTACTGATAATGAATGAATCACATTTTTAATATTCTGATTCATCTGTTCATCTCTATACTCTAAAACTGAAATCTTAAAGCAACGATTTCATAAAACACAATGACACATGCAGCTTGTGATTGTGTAGACAACCCTAAACAATGCACTTTCATATGCAGGTCACTTTGGTTCTTCAGTTGCATCTTATTTTATTTTTCTTCGCTGGATGTATGGAATCAATATGATACTCTTTGGACTAACCTTTGGTCTCGTCATGGTGCCTGAGGTATTGTATAATTTTATTATCCTTTTGGGCTATTTTAGCTTTTAATGGCCAGTGGGTATAATCTTCTTTTTGTAACTAAAGTTAAAGGATAGGGGTCTGGATGATGAAGGTTTTACTGCTCAAACCCAGTAGAATGGGCGATCAGAATTCCCTTGAAGTGTCCCATATGGACTCCATTGACTTTTTTGGTCTTTCCATAAGGTACGTTAGCTGGTCCAACTCTCTAAAGTTTTATAGAAGTCAGTGGAACACTTGCGCATGCATATCTACACTCCATTTCATGTGGTGCAATTTAAGGGACTTGTGGGCCCCTATATCCATGACCAATGGGATCCCCTCAGACTTCACTATCTCCGTTTAATTCTGTGAGCTTCCATTAATTAGTGAGCGGAAGTCTCACTACCAGTTCCTGCCCATTATAGGCCAAGCACATATATCTATGTGTAATATTAACGTTGATGGAAATAATTTCTTGTTAACCCCGTGTGCCTATCTTGTTTGTCCACTCATTATAGGCATTAATGGGAAAACCATATGGTTCCATTCCAAGAAAAACTGTTCCCAGAGCTGAACAACCCTCTGCTATGAATTTTGCTACCCTTTATGATTTTAGTGTAAGTGTTTTTCGTACAATGTTTATGAATATATCTTTTCTTTGAATAGTGTTCCATGTGTTTGTTTGTATTTTCTCCTTGAATCTACATTGTTATATTATTGAGGGTAACTCCCTACATTGTATATCCATTCTGTTTGAACTGTTTTCTTCCTGTAGGGATTCGCTCAGTATTCTGTACTCTTCTATGGTTATTACAATAGTCAAAGAACCATTGGATGGCTGCAGTTTAGATTACCTCTTTCTTACCTATTAGTCGGAATTGGCACCATTGCATACAGCTTTATGGTTGTCATTAGAACGTAAGTGTGTTTTGCATGTGTGATTTTGTTTTGATATATTTTCTTTTGTATATAAAGAGGGCAAATTCACATATACTTTAAATTAAAGTGTAACTCCAAAATGATTTTTACCAAATTGTTATATATGGTTCTACCTTTCAAAAAACAGGAAGATGCCCATTTTGTGCATAAAAAATATTTCTAAGTCACTTGTCAGCATTTTGCTCAGTTAAAAACTAACCTCTTCCTGTCTTTGCTCTGAGTCAGTTATAAGCTTCGCTCATGTCCCATTGTGCTATGTGTTCTCTCATGAAGCAATGTAACAGAAAATCCAGTGAGATTCCTACAAGTAAATCCACTGAACACTGCACATTGTACATACAGGATCTATATAGTCACTAGCCTGGCAGCTTTCATCACAGTCCACCTGGATGCATTGAAACATGAAGTATATACTCTGTGATGTGTGAGCACTAAGGGTTAGTGCTGCTCTTAAGATAGTGTCCAGTGGGAAGAAGGTGGGGGTGCAGCAGAGGAGCCTATGGCACAGCTTTAGGTGCAGAGTGATACAGAGAATAGTTCTGCAGAATCATAGACTGGAATGGAAGTACTTATAGTGAAGAGGGGATATCTTCTACTTCACTATTATTGGTAAGAGACTTCTGCATTCAAAGATCTACCTAGACACAAAGCTCTCCTGGTAGGTACACACAAAGAACATCACATGACCTCCCTCTCTCCCCTCTCTCCAGATTGAGTAGGGAGCAGCAGCCCCTCCCCTTTAGCACTTACAATCTGTCCAGTTTCTTGTGCAAACAGTCTTGTCTCACAGACATAAGCAGCACAGCCCGGCAGACAGCTTCTGCAGGAACAGGGTAAACTGAGGTTGATAGCAAAGAAATGAAAATGATAAGCAAATGTGTCTTACCTTACAAAAGCTAAGGGGTTTTACCAGTTGCAACTCTGCATTTAAAATGCATTAAAACAACATAATAAACTGTCTTATAGTTGGTTATTTAGCACTTCAGCTCCATCAGGGCTCCTGGCCTTGATTGTAAAGCAGCAGTATGTGTTGTTTGTAGTTGATCAGTGGCATACTGTTATTGCTGATGTGATGGCGGAGAAATTAGAACCATCACACTAGTGAGTACAGCATGTGACCACTGAGCATAATGTAAGTACAATGTATTGGGGGTCATTTATCTTTTGTTTGCACATAAGCACATAAGCACATTTCTCTATTTTTTTTGTTGTTGTTTTTATCTGGGTTTTGGGTTTTTGATATATAAGGCAGCTCAGTTTGTGGATTTTTGAAACTTTTTTTTTTAAATGTCGCAGAAAAGTTGCAAATTCTTCTGCAACCCTTTCTAAACTTTTTCCTATGCCTGCTTGGGAGTTAAGTTTATCTGTGCCAAAGTTGTGACTTTTTCATTTGTTGACATCTGTGTTTTTCATTGTCCACATATGCAAATGCACCAAAGAAATGTGCAAATATAAAAGAGAAAAGCCTACGATATATGTCCTACGATATATGTCCCCCATTGTGTTGTTTTAATGCATTCAGGGCTTTATAAAAAACATTCAAATAACAAAATCTCTGTAATACATGTAACTTTTTGGTTAAAGGGGTTTCACTTCTTTGAAATATTATATTGATCTGCTTCTGGTTCATAAATTTTTTTCCTTCATTTTCTTCAAGAATGGCCAAGAACGCTAACGATGATGGCGGAGGAGATGACAACAGTTTTAATTTTAGCTGGAAAATGTATACAAGCTGGGATTTTCTCATTGGAAACCCTGAAACGGCTGACAATAAATTTGCATCTATTACAACAAGTTTTAAAGTAAGATAATATTTCCAGTTTTTTAATCATTAGCAGTAGGGTTGTATTTAGGGGGACAGGTACTTATTTTGCATTGGGGTCTAGCAGCTTCAGATAGCACCTTTTTTCCGTTATACTCTATGGAGGCTGCTCCTCTATAAGCAGACCACCCCTCTATGCAGACCTAGACCATTTTTTGTGAAAGTTTTCCAGTGAGAATCCCTTTGAGAAGACCACACGCAAGTTTCATAAGCATTGTGTAAAAAAAATGTCAAGGCGTGGAGGCCAAATTTTGGCTGCGAAAGTTGAAAAGTTGTGTGTTGTGATTTACTGAACTCATTTCCACCAAGTCAGTCCTATGTCAAGAAATAGGAGGGAAAGAGGGTGTGATTCTAGCTGTAGCCCTATATTTACAGCACCCAACATTGGGGGAGATTTATTAGAACAATGCAGAGTACAACTAAACAGTCTTCTGCTGCCCAGATTTATGACTGTGCCTGAAGCTGGATGATATATCTGATGTTGTATAAGACATGTCTAATTGTATTAGTATTAGTTGCTCTAGTACAGGAGGCACTTAGCTAGCTTTGCTGTGTGAACACGGACCAGCTTTCAGCTCTCCAGGTAGTGCCTCACCTCCTGCTTCTGGCCTGCAGATTATATGAGGTTCTAACAAGGTCTGGGAACCACACCTGTGGGCTATACAAAAGCCCAGGACCGAAGCCCGCTAGCAGCCTACTCCTACTCCATAATAAGCAGACCCAGTGCGGACATTACCAATGTGTCCATGTTAGCTAGGCCAACATGGACCAAACAGACTATTCCTGCTTACCACATGTCCGCATTAACCATTGGGTTACTGCAGACAAATCCAGGGCTTTCACCATGTTCTTTTTATCTGTCTGTAGGGCAGATAGCGGTTATCCCACACAACACCTCTCACTTTCTCACACTTGGTAGAGAAGCCCCCAACATCACACTAGAACAAAAAGCGTATGTTTTGTTCAACTTGTGACTACTGGGGCCATGGGCACAACTAAAAGTGGGGCTACAAAATGAAACTATTTTATGAATAGTCACAGTCAGTATGAGGCTCCTTTAACCCTGCACAATAATAACACTGTGTAGTTTACAAACAGTAGTGTGGTAAGGTAACCTGTAATATGGGACTGTAGGAAAATTTTATAGGAGATAGAATGATGATAGGTAGATGGATGATATAAGAAAAATATAAAAGATGAAATAGATTTCTAGAAGCAGAAATATAAAGTAGATTATTTATACAGTAGATAGTTGATATATGAGAGATAGATAAATAGAAAAAGCAAGATATACAAATGGTTAGATAGACATTTTATGGGAGATAGATATATAGACAGGAGATAGATGATAAGAATCTTCACCCAGGTCATTCAACCAAGAGGTATTAACCCTTTCACTGCCAGGCATTTCTGTAAATTGTGTTGTTTTATTGGCAAGAGCAATTCTTACAATTTTAACGTTTACAAATAAAACCAAAATTACAGCAAAAAGAATTATACGAAACCACAACAAACCACATATTTTCTGAAAGCAGACATTTGCCCCATTTTCAAAATTGCATTAAAGAGTTTATAGACATAGGCGCCTTCATGCAATTTTGATTCAAACTGTATCATTTTATAAAAATACATCATATTTGACTTTGATGGCAAAAATGTGCTCCAAACAGAAAATATTTACCTTCACATCTTCTAAATGTAATAGATGGACATGTGTAGAGTTCACAGATACCTCATAGTCATATGTTTACATTAATAAATCATCATAATCACTAATACTGAAATAACTAAATATCTGCTTTTCAGCTAGAAATTGTAAGAGAGTCAAAACCTGCAAAATATAGCAATAAAACAGATTGAAAAGTAAAGGCACCCCTAAGCCCTATATATTTTTTACATAAAACTCACATCAAAGCGGATGCTTATGCACAAACAAATAATAACACAAAGTGAGGAGATTCATATATTTTCCTGAGCAGATTCATATATTTTTCATATTTACATATGACATAAAAATAATATTACATTACAGAGTACAAAAAGTCATATGGAACAATAGGAGTGAGGGCCCTGCTCACAAGAGCTTACATTCTATGAGGATAAAGGGATCAATAAAACATAAAATATGATGTATAGGAACAAAAGGGAAACCCTATTGAGGCATAATAATCTATGTGTGTGATTTGAAATGAGAAGGAAACTCTGATTGGGACCAAAATTTATACTAATCTGGAGACCAATAATAAAAGAAACGATCTTGACAACTAGAAATGGGTGCTGTTTATATGTGGGGATTGTGATGACCTGTGTATAGTATCATGTCTGTTTCATTAGTATTCAGGTTCTTTGTCATATACATAAAATACATATTTTGGTTTCTTTTGTCATTACATTGGACAGTGCTTTGTAGATCATGAGGTACATTACAGAGTAATAACATTGCCAGGTGAAACAATATAAATAAGGGCCCTGCTCACAAGATAATACAGTTCTATTGTGTTGTTACTCATAATGTTATTTGTACTGGCAATAATTTTTATTTTGATTTTATATGTATTGCCGAATATCCTATAACCATGGCCCTTTTTTGAACAATTATTAGGTTTTATCTTAATTCTTTTACAGGAATCAATATTAGAAGAACAAGAAAACAGGAAAGAGGAAAACATTCATTTAGTGCGATTTCTCCGAGTCCTTGCAAACTTTATAGTTCTGTGTACACTGGCTGGAAGTGGTTATCTAATTTATTTTGTTGTGCGTAGATCCCAGCAATTTGCCTTGGAAGGTCTTGAAAACTATGGCTGGTGGGAACGGAATGAAGTTAGTATCAGTTTCACAATACATGTTTTAATTGAACTATAAAAGCTGACTTCAGTGAATCCTTACTATATTAGGTGCAAAATTGTACTGTACTGTCTTATGAGACCAGTTAGTCTGTGTCAGGATGCTGCCTAGAGCTGTTATACGGCATGCACATGGACCAAGATTAGCTGGGCCCTGTAGCCTGAATGTTTAAAGGTACAGTGCACATACTTTAATGACATGTGCATTTTTGTACAAAATGGGGAACCAATGCCATTTTCCCATGACATTTTAAAATGTTAGTTCCATGGCTAAGATTTAATATTTTTGGGATTTATCCTTATACAATTTTCCAGTTAAAGGAGTTTTGTGGATAGTACTAAACCTACTAACAAACTTCATAAGATAGGCCATTAATAGTGGATTATTGGTGAACAGTAACTAGTGTCATGACACCTGTTTGTGTCGCTGCCCCCGCTGTCCCCGGCCCGGACTTACCTCTCCGCAAGCCTGTTTTCCGTCTGACTAGGCTGCGCGCTCCCGCTGCTAGGTCTTGTGTGTGCCGGCTCTTCTAGCTTTAAAGGGCCAGCGTCCTCCTGATTGGCGCTGGCTATTCCGGCTCGACGGGTCTTCAGCATAATTTTCTGCTAAGTCAAAGGCCTCCAGTGTTCCTCCGTGTTCCTGAGATTCCAGTATCGTGTTTCCCGTGCCTGCTGTGTTTCCGTCATCCGTTCCTGCCTGTTCCGTGTGCCAGTACGCCCCTACCTGCCTGTAATGTGGGTCAGCTCCTGTGTTCCTGTCGTGAGTTCCTGCATTTCCTCCCAAGCCATTCACCTGCTGTCACCCCAGACTCGGACTGTGTCCTGCATCTCCGTACTACCTTGGCTGCCACCTCGGGCCTAGCCGCACCCATGGAATGACCTGGTGGCACCCCACCGCAGCAAGACCATCTCTACGTCGGCTCGGGTGAAGACCAGGTGCCACTTAGACTCTGGTCCCAGGGGTCGGCTAGTACCACCATCTCCCATCCTGGTCCAGAGGGTCCACTGACTCTTCCCTAAGAGACTCTGACAGTTCGTCCCTACAAACTGCGACCACTGGCTTATGAAATATATACTACGGACAGAACTACTTGCAGTAGTACAGGCTCCGCTGCACTAGGCCATTAGTACCACTGTTGCATTAGGTGATTAAAAACCCCATTACATTTTTAGATCAATTCTTGATGGTCTTGAAAATTTTGTTGTATTGTATACATTAAGAACTTTCATTGTTTAGGTCCTGTTTTGTCATTGGGCAATGCTCCAGTAACTTTAATGTGTCTATATCATGATTATAAGGAAAATTTGCAATTCTTTTAGGTGAACACTGTTATGTCTCTGTTGGGAATGTTTTGCCCAACAATGTTCGATGTTGTCAGTGGATTGGAAAACTACCATCCGCGCATAGCTTTAAGATGGCAACTCGGTCGCATATTTGCACTCTTTTTGGGAAACCTGTATACATTCCTCATAGCCCTCATGGATGAAATAAATCTTAAGGTACAGTCAATAGATTTTCATGTGATACAATCCTATAGGATATATTGCACTTTATATGATATATCAAAACTTTTTCTCTATTTTTTTAGCGTCAAGAAGAAAAGATTGTGCAACATAATATGACAATGTGGTATGCCAATTTATTCAATGGATCTCAATCCGAAAATTCTACTTTTGTTGTTGACCCAGCAGATGTTCCCAGAGGCCCCTGCTGGGAGACCATGGTGGGGCAGGTAAGTGACTTTCAAAGAAAATGAGCTTGACATATTCATTTAATTGTGTAACAGGAATGGTGAGTGTATATCTATAGAAATAAGAATATATGTATATTATGGTTACATACAATGCCTATGGTATTTATTCTACTGTTTTGGTGCAGCTCTCTCTCTATTGCATTAAGAAAACATGATTCAAGAAAATAAATAATTTTCCAGTATATATAAAAGAGTTCTCATATAGAGTCTGAAATCTGTATGTGGAAGTGACAAATATGTTTTAAATTTATTGCATCTGAAATGCATGATGCACAGGCTATGACGTTAGCCACTTGCAGACCTGTCACTGCCGGCGGGACTGAATCAAGAAGAGGACCTGCAGGGGGGAAGGGGAGGTTGGCATCAGAAAGGTGTGTACAGAGTTTATTATTATATATACTGGAGTATAAGCCTAGAGGTGTATATGCGCCAGGGGCGCATGACCTTAACGTATTTGGAGCATCGCCAGGAGAAAAATTGGACATCAGAAATAACACTTAACATTCAGGAAGAGGTTAAAAGTTGGTCTAAATGTGCCCCAAATTTTGCACCAAAAATAGGTGTCTGGAAACTAGAAACACAGGGTAGGTGTCGAAATCAAAAGAGTGTTGGAAAACTTAGGTTTATGTTGCTCCAACAAGTGCAAAAAAACCCCCATAGGATTGCCTGACAAAAAACAGGCACAAAATCATTAAAAATTCTGTTTATTCATATGCTACTTAAATTGTTTTATGCGATTACATGTATGTGATTAGATTATTTTTGTGATTATACTTTATATATTTACATAGCATAAAATATGCATTGTCATGACAGTGTGGTTAAAAAATAGATCTAACTATATCATTATAATTCTAATTATGCAAATTCTTTTGCACAAGAAAATATATTTCCCATAATGATACAAGTCAAAGGTAATAGACCAAAATCTGTTGGATCATATTTATTTTTGGATAGAACATCTATTTTTACAACTCCTAATTGTTACCTCTTATTCTAGGAATTTGTACGCCTTACTGTAAATGATATCATGACAACATATGTCACTATATTAACTGGCGACTTCCTACAAGCTGTTTTTGTACGATTTTTTAATTATTGTTGGTGCTGGGATCTGGAATATGGATGGGTATGTAACTATTTATAATCTCTGTTTAACACTTGTTGCAATAGAAAATCTAGTGTGCACATTGCTGAAAACACAGCAAACCCATACTGTCAACTTATGATGTGGGCTTTTATTGTTTTATTGGTTACTGATGTCCCATGCAGAGAGATGAAAATGCAGAATGAAACTACAATTTAATGCTCACCACCTGTAAATTTCCAGTAGAAACACTTGCAACATCCCCCACCGGGGTGTAGCCTTTTTCCTCGGGGCCTGGAGGCAGCCAGGACCCAGAATTTTGGAGTGGCTGGCAGTTGCGGCCTAGGCATGCTGTGGTCACAGTGCTTGGTATGGGTACCGGAGGGCTGTCCCACAGCCTGGCAGGTCCCCAGCAGGTGGTGTGTGCAAGAAATTAAATGAGGGAGAGGCTGATGTACTGAATCTACTTGGGGCAACCCCAGACGAAGGCAGCGTTGTGCAACATAACTCACGGTTCTTTATTCAACCAACTGCAGGCAAACTTGCCAACCGATCTTGTACAGATGCCGGATTACTGGAGAGTCCGGATTACAGGAGTGGTCATGGAGAGTGATCCTCAGGAGTAGATTCACCAGCCTGGTTGTAGGTGCAGGCTGGAATGTAGCTGTGTCCAGATATGGAAGCTGCAGCTTTGTCCTGGGTGTTCTGTGTGTGGCACTGAAGGTGTGACACACTATCTCTGGTCACTCAGTGTTTTAGAAGTTGTCCGCTCTCTAGGGGAGCTGGGCCTTAAGAGCTGCTCATGAGGTGAGAGCTCAGCACTAAGAGAACTAGTCACTTCCTGTCCAGGGGTTTTGTTACCCTCTGGTCAGGTGGTCTCACTCTACAATCACACTCCAGCTTACAATGAAGCATATAATTGGATAACATATATTAAACACAGATTTAACCCTTGCCTGTTCAGGCAGAATCTACCGCTGCTGAGTGCCTTAGACCTATGGCATTCTACTTATGAGCTGATCAGACTCACTTAGAGGGGTTCTATAGGTAGAGGGCCTCATTTGCAAGCACTCCCTTGCCTATACATCGGCAGGGGTGTTGCACACTCCATTGTTTTTGTTACTTGTACATATTTCTCTGTTGCTTATGACATACAGGCGGTCCCCAACTTAAGGAAACCTGACTTATAGATGACCCCATGCTTTTTTCATTGCAGTCTAGGAAATTATTGTATAACATTCCCTACCCCTTTTATTCCTGAAGCAATATAAATTAATCATATATGCCTTTGTTAATTGTTAGGACAAAATCTGCTCAATTCTATTACTTTATTACGGAATTTTTTTTTTTTTGCAGCCTTCATACTGTGAATTTGATATCAGTGGTAACGTGTTGGGATTGATTTTCAATCAGGGCATGATATGGTAAGAGCCTGCTATTGTTTATATTTATAGTATAACCCACAGTATTTGGTTTCGGTATTTAAGCCCTGCATTATCGTATCATGAATACAGTGAAACCACATTCTTTAGCACCAGATTCGAAAATATGTGAATTAATCATTTAATGGTAATGTTAATGGCATGTACGTGCCATGTAAAGTTTTGGATACAGTGGCCCACATTTATCAAAACTAATTTGCTCCACTCTAATATGGAGTATGCAGAGTGCAGCAGATTAATCAAAACTGGTGCACGGTCTTCATGAATTTGGCACCCCCTGCACTGCTCGGGAAGCGCGCACTATCTTTTTTAATGCACTTTGTTTATGTTTTAAATTTGTGGCGCAAACAGAATTGTGGTGCACGTCAGTATAATTGTGTCTCAAACTCTGACTAAGCACTGACACACCAGTTTAGGGGGCAGTGTAGCCACAAAACTACTGCAGACACTTTATAAATACATGTGCAAGGCGTTTTCACATTCCTTTCAGTACAAGGTCAGACATAAAACTGGTTCAAACACTTTAATAAATGTAGACCGATGCATTCAAAAACATAGCGGGGGATTTACTAATTGTGCCGCAAAGACTGTTGTCATCGGAAATCAGTCTCCATAAAGCACAACCCGATGTATTAAAGTAATGCACAGCTGTTAGTGATTACTGGGTAGACGGAATTAATCAGTCGAGCGCCAGAAAAATGCCGAAAATTGTGCTAAAAATGTGGACAAAATACATGTAAATGTGGAGGATAATGTGGAAACGTTAGGCCACGCCCACTTGCACCCCAAAAAGCCGGAGGTGTCGGAATAGTCGGAAACATCTGTTCTTTCTGGCGCAAACTCATTATAAATGATCCGCAACAGTTCTGCGCCAAACAAACATTAAAATACCGGCATTTTTTTGGCGCAGATGCGATAATACATGTGCCCCATAGTGTACAAGTGTTTTGTATTCATCTATTTCATGTATGAGGAATAATTCAGTAATTTATTCATTTCCTTATTTTGTAGGATGGGATCATTCTATGCGCCTTGCCTTCCACTCATTAATGTCTTCCGTCTTCATACATCCATGTACTTACAGTGCTGGGCAGTGATGTGCTGCAATGTTCCCCATGCCCGAGTATTTAAAGCCTCCAGATCCAACAATTTCTACATGGCCATGCTTCTCTTCATACTCTTCCTAGCCATGTTACCAGTCGTCTATACCATTGTTTCCATCCCACCATCTTTTGATTGTGGTCCGTTTAGGTAATTAGATTCCTGATAACTTCTAATCTAACTCTTTGATATATAATGAAATGATGATTCTATCTACTGTGTCCTTTACGATGAATAAACACATCAGTTTTCAATGAGTGCCCATGGGTGACACAGGTGGAAGCATGTGCATAAAGTGTGGCATTCTTGGCAAGAGCTTGTTATACTTTCCAATTATGATATAAACAGATGAACTAAATATACAGCTATACAGTACTGTATACAGTACTTCCCTGCTTTTTTATTTGTTATTGAACTCAGTTTGAAACCTAATCCACTAGAGGGCACTGTACTGTAATAGTTTTTAACAAAGACAGAAAGAGAAAATCACTTACATTGAAAAAAGGAGATGTGGCCTATCCATGCTTACAAATAAGTTTTATATGACAGTAGGTTGGACACAATTTACCTCAATCTTCACATCTTGAGGGCCATAATACTTGTGAACCAGACCAAGGGCTATATAACACTTCTTGTACATACTTTAAAGTGGTTGTCCACTTTCAGCAAATAATTTATATGATTTGTGTAATGAAAAGTTATACAATTTTCCAATATACTTTCTGTATCAATTCCTTACGGTTCTATCTGCTTGCTGTCCTGCTGTAAAAAGCTTCTATGTTTTCTTTTCTAGTACACAGAGATCTGTCCATGGTCATGTGATGGACAGACAGGTGTACAATCCACTAGTATCAGAGAGAACAATCAGAGATACTAATGGCTCATGCACCTGTGTGTCCATCACATGACCATTGGCAGATTTCTATCCTCTGAATGTAAACACAGAAGCTTTCTATAGAATGACAGCAAGCAGAGATCTAGAAAACCATAAGGAATTAATACAGCAAGTGTATTGGAAAATTGTATAATTTTTCATTACACAAACCATATCAATTATTTGCTAAAAGTGGACAACCCCTTAAACTTGGCTTATTTTTATGATGTTGAACACAACATAATATGGTGATAAACCTAAATTTTTTAGCAGACTTTACATAAATCAGTAGAACAAATAAATATAAAAAATGTAATATATTACAATAAAATTACTTTCTCATCTTATCAGAAGCGTTCACACCTCCCTGTGGTTAGTGTTCCAAATATACTGTGTCTCTTTCTATATAACTGTATTCTTAGCTTGTTGCACACATCTTTATTTTATTCCTCAGATTGGGTCCCAGAAGTCAGATCTTCATGAATACCTTTGTAATATTCCATAATTTTGTATGGATATTAAATTACAAAAAACTTATTTGTGATTGGCGCTTCTTTTTCTAAGTATTGTTTTTGTCAATATTTTAGTTTGTATGGTGGGTTTGACCTCTACTTCTCACATATAGATGCCAATCTTAGGCATTCATATCAAGAGAAAAGAAAACCCCTTTAATGGATACCTGTCCCCAGGGAGCCTCCTCCATGTCCCCACAGACAATAAATAGCTTATCACAAAAAGGTTTTTATAAAACCTCTGGCATAGTGGTTAAAACAATAACTTATATTAACGTTTACCTAGCTCCCTGCCAGCTTGTGTCCTGTGTCCCTGAGGAGTGTTCAACATGGAGAAGAGTCCTCCCCCTCCTCAAATGCTCATCTGGGAGTTTGAAAAACTCCAGTGTATCTGCAAGAAGAGGATGCATAGGCAGGGAAGAAGTGACTGGGAGGGGAGGGCTTTTTTTTCAATCTCACAGATGAGCAGGGAGGGACGGAGGCAAACTATGCTCCTTGCTGAACACTCCCCAGGGACACAGGACCAAAGCTGGCAGGGAGCCAGATAAACTTTAATGTAAGTTATTGTTTTAGCCACTAATGCAAGAGATTTTATAAAAACAGTTTAGAGATAAGCTATTTATTGTCTGTAGTGACATGGAGGAGGCTCATAAAAGGTTCCCTTTAAGAATCATGTACTGTAACCTGCATTTAGTTTATGCTTATTGATAGTCTGTTTATTCATCTCTGTTTTTATTAGTGGAAAGCAACGAATGTTTGAAGTAATACAAGAGACCTTACACCACGATTTCCCTGCATGGTTTGCAAAAGTATTTGGCTACGCATCTAACCCTGGACTAATTCTACCATTCATTTTGCTAATGGTGTAAGTTATATTGTGGGACAGTAGAATATATAGAAGTCTTCTCTAAGGTTCACTGGGGGCATGTATCAAACCTTTGGCTTGCCTTTTTCTTTAATTTTTGAAACTTTTTATGGTGCTTGTGTTCATTTGTGACTTTTTTTTTTGCCCGACCTCACTATTGGTTCTGTTTGTGGTCTAAAACCGTCTTCCTTCAAGGTTCACCATTGAGTTTTTTTGCAGTGATCCCTAAGTTATCACCTGAATGCAGATTTGAAAGTTGCACATTTTGAAAGTTTGAAATTTTTGCACAAATCTAAGGCTGCTCTGACCAGGCGTAGAAATCAGCTTGGAATTAATTACGACTTTTGGAGACTTTTTGCAACTTTTGTTTTAAAAAGTCGCAAATTTCCTGAAGACCAAATGCGACATGTATCAATAAGAAAAGACCATCTGACTAGCAGAAAAAACTAGAAAAGTCCCAAAAAACACACAGACAAAGGCAGACATCTGATACATCTGAGATCTAATGTGCCCCACTGACACTTAATTCCTATCCAGTTGTTGGACTCCTAGTGATCACTGTATTTGGCCCTCTCTGAATAGAATATTGATACTCAATCATTGATTGAGTATTGATGCTCAATCACTGATCTATTGACATCCATGGCACTTATGTAGGTTGATGCCCTGTGAATCCCACAGAAGTAAATGTGCACAACCTCTTATCCATATATGGCACTTTACCACACTCAGTCTTGTAAAACCACTGCGCAAACCAGTGGTTAGACTTCCAGCAGATACCTTTTCCCTTGTCCATGATTTTTTGTAAGCCCTTTTACAATGGCTCGGACCATTCATCGAGGTATGTTTGGAGAGAGTTCACAGAGTGGGCCCTTTACATACAACACCAGCCACTAACTTCTGTAATGAGTGCTGGCACCAATTACTGCATTTTAGGGGTGGGATTGAAATTTTTAACAGGTTCTCTACTTTAGTAGGGAGAAATCAGTCGTGTGCCACGACGCTTGTAAAAGCCATACTTACTGTTATAAGGAATTACAATATTTAAAATGATGCTTTTATTACCCCCTTCTTGCCGAGACCCTTTTTAATTTCCGTTTAGTTTCCATTTTTGGCTCCCCTTCTTTAAAAATCTATAACTTTTATTTTTTCTTTCCATGTACAGAGTTTTATTAGGAATTGTTTCCTGCATAAAGAATTGTTATTCCTAGTGGCAGTATTTAGTTTTGCATGACAAGTACTGGGAAGAGGGAAACTTTAGGAATAAAATGCCTTTTCTCCATTTTCTTGTGAGCTCCAAATGACACCTCCGCTTATTCGTTGGGTCATTGGATTAAAAGGATACCAAATTTGTATAGGTTTTATTTGGTTTGAATAGGTTTTAAAAATGAAAACCTTTTGTACAAAAAAATTTCTTAATTTTTGCAATGACTCTAATAACTTTATCATATTTTGGCGTATGGAGCCGTGTATAGTGTCATTTTTTGCGAGATATTATGGCATTTTTATTGCCACCCTTTTGGGAACTGTACAACCTTTTGACCACTTTTTATACAATTTAAGAGTTTAAGAGTTCAACACCCACCACAAATTAGCTGTTTCACTGAGCCTCTGATGATTGAAACGGTACATTGATGGAACAAAAAATAAAAACGTTTCTTAGCCAGGGCTACCATACTGGATAATTGCAGCTAATGGTGCAGTAGATCTTTGCAGTGCATTGTTGTTTTAACCCCAATGATCTCAGATTCAAAACCTATCCTCATGCAGCATAAAAAATGTTTCCCCACCCAGAAAATGAACTCCTTCCATGGCGATCTGCTGATATTCTCTGTCTATAACTATTCATAATGTGTATTGCATTTTGACCCCATGGGCTGTATTGGCAGTGGTTGTGTTACTATCTTGATTTTCATTTTATAGTTAAGATATTAGACTGCTGATTTATGATTTTTGTCTTGACTGTAGCATGAGTATATATTACCTTAATGCTACATCCAAAGGATATCAAGCATCAATTCTGGAACTGAAGAAAAAGCTGCAAAGTGTAAGTAGACATTTGTTATACTCTCGTGCATTACATTATGGTGAATGCTTTGTGATTCTTCTATGTGTCTCATAGCAAGCTGAGGAAAATAAGAAGAGAAGTAAAAAAGCAGCAGAGAAAGCAGCAGAAACTCAAGATGATCCAACAAAACCAAACAACTCTCCTGGTAAGTCTTTGTATGTTAAATAGGAAATCCAGTTACCGTATATACTCGTGTATAAGCCGAGTTTTTCAGCACAAAAAATGTGCTGAAAAACCTCACCTCGGCTTATACACGAGTCAATGATTAAAAAAAAAATTTAATACTCACCCTCCGGTGTCCCCGATGTTCGTCGCGGCTCTGAGATTATCAGGTTTGGCAGTCAGCTCATACCCTGGGCACTGGAAACCAAAGTCATGTGTATGAGCCATGAAATAAATGAAGGTGTCTGCAGGCACACGTCCCCAAACAATGTTTGTGTATGAGTTAATGAGAGTGTGAAGGCAGGAAAGAAATGCAAACCATGTTCTTCCCACAGTGCTTGTCTCTGCCTACATGGAGGTTCTGTGCTAAATTGCAGACGGTAACAGACAAAACCACAAACAGAACCAATAGTGAGGTCAGGCAAACCGATTCAACAACAAGATGGTGGAAAGGTACAAAATTGTAAGGCAAAGAAAGGTCTAAGAAACAAGCAAAGGGTCACATCACATATGCACCAAAAACAGATAGTATACAGGTAAACAGAGAAAACTGAACTGCAGTAGTTCTGACAGAAAGATTGAGTTTAGATGTGCAAGTTTCCCACAGAGACCACTGACTGGTTGTACGTCTGCATAACTGATTGGGACAGCTAGAGCAGCCATGCTATAGCAGAAGGAGATTGAACGGTTTAGCTCCACTTCATTTTATTTTATAACTTTGCCTGCTCTTAGACACATTTCAAAATCCCAGTTAAGCGTTTTACAAAATACAAACACTTTTGGTTTTACAGACAATTTTCAAACTAATGTAATTCAATAATTTAAATTATCCAAAACATTTCTGAATTCTAGGAAGTCAACCCAATAGAAGTGATGGGACAGGAGCTGGACCAAAAGGGAAGAATCTTGAGGTTCCTCCTCGGATTGCTGTCACAAGACCACCTGCACCTAAAGGACCACCAGTACCTTCCTGAAGAATAGTGTTAACAAACCAAATATCTTTTCATTACATATTCATGTCAGACAGTATATAACATTTTATTATCATGTTAATTGAAATAAAGTATTTATATTGCTGCATCCCAAATTGGCATCCAAAATGTTAAAGGCCTATAGAAGCTCAGGGACTTCAAGCATACACATTATTCTCTGTTTAAAGGGGTATTCCAGGAATCAGCATAATTCATATGCAAATGGATACTCAAAATATAAGTTAATATGTAATTAGTTGTTATTTAAAATTTTGCTCAGTCCGTTGATTTTCTCCGCGCGGTCCGTCGCAGAACAGAAGATGGCCGCTGGTCACATGTCCACATCACATGTCCTGCACCTGCCTGGGCAGGTCATGTGATCCCCACTATGTTTGGCTGTAGTAGGTTGGTTGCAGTGCATCCAGTATGGCCAGTGTTGTGGTGATGGCAGTTAAACATCATTACTATGGTAACAGAGCAAGAAAACCTGTTACATCATCACTGGGAGCAGAGCATAAGAGGAAGGAGGAGTTACTGAGAACTAAAGGATCATGGGACTTGTATTTTCCAGTGGCGGCCATCTTGGTGATAACTCCACCTACTTTAGAGAGGACATTAAATGTTGTGAATCATAAAATCAAACTATTTATGCTCTGTTTTGTGACTAATGACATTGAGTATTGTTGAATTCATTTATTTATATCATCATGGGTTTTTGTGTCAGACATTCATATTCCCGGAATACCCCTTTAACCACGAAGGTTAGTAGATGTGGACAACTGTCTCTATTTAAATGTTCTTTGACCAAATGACCACACAAATTCTTTGTACAGTAATTCAATAAACTATCCACAATTTTGCCACCCAACTTTAACTATTACATATTTTACAGCTACCTTTTAGCAAAATGATCATATTTTTAAGGAAACAGCCCAACTTTGAAACTATAATTACAACAACAACTCATTTTAATTTGGATGTGGGGAATCCCATGTTTATTTGTACATATTACATTTTATTTTTCTAAGGGTGATTTAAAGATGTTTTCCAGGAATAAGCTTAATTCATATACAAATGGGTCCTTAAACTATAAACTAATATGTAAATTGTTGTTATTTAGTTGTTATTTCCCTTAGCAGAAAAATGCTGTGGTCATACACTATAATGAAGAATTAAAATGCTACTGGCCTTTTAATCAGTCCATTGATTTTCTCCGTGCGGACCAGACACAGGACAGAAGATGGCCGCTGGTCACATGTCCACATCACATGTTCTCATCAGAATGTTTGGCTATAGTTGGTTGGTTGCAGTCAGGGGTGTACCAAGCCTGTCTGTTGCCTGAGGCGAGCCATAGAGAGACGCCCCTATCCCCCCCCGCCCATATATGTAATATTTCAGGGAGTGTCAGGACCAGATCCATCATATTGGTTTGGTGTGAAAATAAAGCAATGCAAAAATGTATACCGCCCTGTAGTATTTAATGCATACAGCATGCCGCCATGTATATATGCATACAGCATAACCCGATGTAGTATAAAATGCCTACAGCCATACCCGCCCATTATATAATCAACATATCGCATATAATCGAGAGCGTACCACCATGTATATAAAAAAATTGCATACGAATTTGCATGTGGTATAAAAATACATCACAGCGTCCCCCCCTGTAGTATAAAATGCATACAGCCCCCCCCCATTTAGTATAAAACATACATACATCATATTGCTATTAAGTAGTAAATGCATACAGCGTATACGCAATGTTAGTACAAAAATACATACAGAATAATTGCCATGCAGTGTAACAATACATACAGCGTACCACCATGTAGTATAAAAATTATACACTTCCGCCATTGTATAATAACTAGCTCACAGAATTCTCGCCATGTACTATATAATGCATACAGCATATCGCCATGTAAGTATAACATGCAGACCAGAAATATCGCCATGTACTATATAATGCATACAGCATAATCGCCATTGTAATTATACCATGCAACAGAATATCGCCATGTACTATATAAATGCATACAGCAATACGCCAGTGTATATCAAAATGAATACGAGATCATCGCCAGTGTGGTACTAAATGCATACAGCATATCGCATGTATATAAACATGCATACAGAATATCGCCATGCTATATAATGCATACAGCATATCACCATGTAGAATACCAGCATACAACGTGCCACCATGTAGTTAAAATGCATTTGAAGACATACTATACACATACACACAATCACATCAAATCACATACAATACACATTACATACACAACACATACATATACACATTACATACACAAATCACATACATTGTACACACAAACATATACAACATACTATATACATTACACCAAATCCATACATATACACATACATATAAACACATATAAAACCACATACATACACATCATACATATAACACATATATATATAACATTACATCACACATCACTACTGTAACAGATAACTTACTTTTACTTTTTCTTTTATTTCCAGAAGGTTCTCCAGACGGGGGAGGGGGGGGCTTGGGCGTACAAGGGGGGGGGGGGGATCCGAGCGGAGGAGGGGGGGAGCGGAGCGGAGGAGGCCGGGAGCGGAGCAGAGTGGAGGAGAGGGGGAGGACTGAGCGGAGGAGGGGGGGAGGACTGAGCGGAGGAGGGGGGGAGGACGGAGCGGAGCATAGCGGAGGAAGCGAAGATGAAAGGGACAGAAGGAGCGGAGCAGAGTGGAGGAGAAGGGGGAGCCGTGCGAGAGGGGGAGAGCGGCGTAAGAGCCGGGACGGAGCAGAGTGGGATGAGGTGGTGACTAGGAACGGAGAGGAGGGGGGGAGGACTTTGGAGCGAGGAGTAGCGAGGAGTTGTGTGGGAGCGGGCGAGCATCGCTAGAACCGAGAATTAAGTGGACATAAGGATCGGAGTGCAGAGTGGGGATACGGGAGCCGATCGTCTTCTTGTGGAAGCTTAATATGAACGGGACTCTTGACTGACTGAGTCATAGTGAGGCAGGCGGAATGAAAGGGACAAGAATAACTGAGCATAGTGTAGTCATATGGTGAGGTTCGGAGCAGAGGAGGGTGGAGAGCGATGATTAACGGACAGAGGGAGCGGAACGGAGCAGAGTGGAGGAGAGGGGGGGAGCGGAGCGGAGCGGAACAGAGCAGAGGGGGTGTCAGCCTGGGATGGTGGACGGCAGGACAGGCCGGCGGGCGGCAGCAAGGTCCGGTTGGCGGCAGCACGGATGGGGGTTCCAGCGGCAGCATAGGCAGACTGGCGGGTGGTAGCATGGACGGCCGGGCGCACAATGCCGCCCCTCGTCCAGCAGGTGGCGCGCCGCCTGAGGCGAGATTCTCAACTCGCCTCATGGCAGGTGCGCCCCTGGTTGCAGTACATCCAGTGTGGCCAGTGTTGTGGTGAGATGTCATCTCAGTGAGGCAATGTGCAGTGATAGCAGTTTGTTGAGATGTAGGATCTTCTGGTCGTTAAATAAAAGGTCTACACTCAGGCTTCAGGTCAAAAGAAAAGATCACAATTAAGATACATTTCTCACATAAATAATGTATAAAACATTACAATGCTGTCTGTCTCCTTTTCTAAAATAAAGGGGAGCTTACAACATACACAAGTATCCAAATCATCAGAAATACAAACACATCTCATGGCTGCAGCTATACATCACCCGGCAGTAATCAGGTGCAGCTATATAACCCCAGCTCACCCTCTGCTCAGGTTGTACACACAGGTAAGATGCAGTAATGCTGAGTGTTGAATACTGAACTAGTTTGTCTGTTGAAACAATAGTGGAGAGAGACAAAGGTTTGCTGGCCAGCAGAAGGAGAAAAAGAAGAAAAAGTACAAGAACACAAACAGACAAACAGTTACACACATCATTACTATGGTAACAGAGCAAAAACATCTGTTAGATCATCACTGAGAGCTGAATGTAAGTTACTGAGAACTAAAGGATCTTGGGACTTGCAGTTTCCAGTAGCGGCCATCTTGGTGATAACTCTGCATACGTGAGAGAGGCCATAAAATTTTGTGAATAATAAAATCAAACTATTTAAGCTTCATTTTGTGACTAATGACATTTAGTTTGTTATATTCATTTATTTATATCATCATGGGTTTTGTATCAAACATTCATATTCCCGGAATATCGCTTTAAGGATTTTCAGTGTCCTTTACAGGTAAATATGTGATATAGAATAATAAAGCAAAAACATTATCGTAGATATCATAGGTTAATATACCACAACTGCAGATATAGACTTCACTTTATCATTGAAACCTAAACAATATTGTTACTAGCCCTGTGATTTTCTAAATCGTCCATTTTCATCAGCTGTTGGTTGAACCCATTGGGGCAGATTTACTTAACCGATTCACTAAGATCGTTCCTTTCTGTGTCGCTGCTGCGCCGAGGTCTGCCGGAGTTCACCTGCTTCTTCCTGGTGCATGTGAGTGCTTGATCTTGCGACACAAAACCTTTTTTAAATTCTGCGGTTTGTCCGAATCCGTTGGGTTTGTCCGACAAAAGTGGGGCGTTCGGACCCTTAGTAAATAAGCCCCATTCTTTTTAATTGGACTTCACCTTACACAGGCCTATCTTATGAAATGGTAGATAAAATGAAAACCATTGGTGAGAACAAAAGTATTGGACAGTTAACTCTTTCTGCTGATGCATTTTTCGATTTTGCATTTCAATTTTTTACTCCCTTCCTTTCAAAAGCCATAACTTTGTATACTTTTCCATGTGCACAGCTGTATAAGTGCTTGTTTTCTGCAGAACAAATTGTAACTACTAATAGCAGCATTTATTATTCTATGCCATGTACTAGCAAGCTGGAAAAAAATTCTAAATGTGGTAAAATTTAAAAAACAAGCATCTGCTTGCATTTCTAGTGACTTGTTTTTATGCAGCTTTAATTGCTTGCTCCAAATAACACCATTTTATATATTCTTTATTATGCTTTATATTATATAAAATGTTTAATCTTTTGTACAAAGAAAAATGTATTTGTATGCCTAAGGTTTCTGAGGTCAATAAGTTTTTCATACTTTGGTATATAGACCTGTATAAGATGTCATTTTTTAGCAAAAATGGCAATTCTGACATTTGCATGCTATATTCACCTTTATATTATATATTCACCACCTGGAATAATAATTATTTATATTTTCTTAGACCAGACATTTTGAGATGTGATGATGCCTAACATGTTTATAATATTATTGTTGTTTATTTTAATTTGGGAATAGGGGGTGTTTTGAATGTTTTTTTTTTAATTCTATCTTTTTTATTTTCAGTTTATAATATTTTTATAAAAATGTTTTAATATATTGTAAAAAGCTGGCATTTTGAGATGCCGTGATGCTTTACTTAACTCCTTTTTTAATTTTTTTTTTACTATTTTTTAGGCCCCCTCGGGTACTGGACCCTAGGGAGTCTGATACTACTACTGTGTTGCAATATATGGGAATATAGAAGATGATATGCTAAATATCAATCTGAATAACAGGCCTGGGAGTCTCCTATGTCTTAAAGCTGTCATAGGAACAGATCACTGGTCCTAAATGGTGTTGCGCATTTGCTGATAGCACTTTACTGCTGTGTGTGTCTTTGCCAGCGGCAATTGAATGGTTAATGTAGCAAACACCCACCCTGTATTTAGCTAACTCAGCTTGTGAATCCTCTCTATATATTCCCTGCCACAGAAAGCAGATCCTAATTTCCCACAATTATTGATGGTTGGCTAATCTTGTCATAATTAGCAGGTATTGGTTTACCTTAGGAGTCTCTAATAAATCATAATACTTATAAGAGCTATGCTGGTGGTCAGTAACATCATAAAATGGTTCCTTCTTTAATACCCCTCAACACTACAGGAAACATTATTTTATAAGGTTTCATCTATATTGTGTCTTTCCTTTACTTATGTGATGGAATTCATTAAATTAAAAAAAGTGCAATTACTATATTTCTCTCTTCTACATCTTGAAGTGTTTGAAGGAAAAGTTTAATAGCCACATTTCTCATCTTACCTTGTCTTGTACAAGAATAAGGTGTGGCACGTAGTTTATTATTTAACAATAGGGTCAGATTATGTGACACATACAGAATACCAAGTCTTTTCAGTGTAACAGTTGTGAGCATTTGTTATCAACGCACCAGGTGCCAAGAATTCTACTCAAGCAAATACAGTGTAATACAGTAAAAATGGTCAGAAAAGCAAAAAGTCAAATGGAGATCCTGATGGATGAAGGTATGTACCAAACTCATCACACAGGCTTAATCTTTATGTTGTATTATTTTTCTTGAGTCAGTTTTGTTGTGTATTTAGTTCATTTTATGGGGTGCTAATTCACTTTATACCTAGCAAGCATACATTCCTTTGGACATTGTTTTCTAAATATTGAAATATATTACAATAGCAATGCTGAAACAATGCTAAAAAATTATGTCACACATAGTTGAGCTTTCCATTGGGATGCTTTATTTTACTCTGACTCATGATTTGTTCTTGCTGTTTCTATACACTTGTTTTATATATTGAAGGCACTTTACCCTACTTAGTAGCTTTGCTCTCCATAAACATCAAGAATCTGGATGGCCCATGTTGCGCAACTACAGTGCATTTAGCAGCTTATGAGTTTGTTATCTATTTTATGTAGTATTAATGTTGGTTATGAGTTATGCATGTATTCAGTTATCACAATCTGATGTGTTAGAGTGTAGCTTTGTATAATGTTGCTTGTTAAATCCTGAGAGAGCTCTCATATCTACGCATATTCTTCCTGCCTCATTATATGAGGCTTTCATGAATTTTTAAACTATGATCTCAGACTATCCATATACCTTTGTTACTTTACCCATACCAATGCATCATACATGTTCAGGATGCTGTATGTAAGGCCAAAATAAGCTATGCTTTCCAAAACTGTTAAAAACAGGGTGAAGATTTATTTATACTGTCTAATACTTTAACAGTCTAAAATTATGGTAGATTTATCACAGTGGCTGATGCAGATGGCCTACTAGAGGAACTGATTCTTGGAGCCTGCCTCTTTTGTAAGCCGCAGTTCTTTACAACTAGAGATGAGCGAGTATACTTGTCCGAGCTTGATGCTTGTTCAAGTATTAGCATACTTGGAACGGCTCGTTGCTCAGACGAGTATTTCCCCTGCTCAAGATCGAGCATTTAATTAAGAAAAGACAGTGAAGAACAGTGAAGAATACAATGAAAACAGTGAACACAGGATCATTTAAGTGAAGAACACATTGAAAGAACACAGTGAAGAACACATTGCAGATGTTCTGTACATCTGCTAACTTATCGGAAGACACGCGTGCACGGTGTTCTTCATAATAGTAAGTGAAGAACAATATGTGTGAAGAACACATTGCAAATGTTTCCATACTACGCTTATTGTGAAGAAAACCGTTCTGCATGCGTGTCTTCTGATAAGTTAGCAGATGTATGGAACATCTGCAATGTGTTTGTTCTTCACTGTGTTCTTTCAATGTGTTCTTTCAGTGAAAACATCTTCAAACATCTGCAATGTGTTCTTCAGTGATCTTCTTTCAATGGTTTCTTTCAGTGAAAAATGCTCGAGTCTCCCATTGACTTTAATGGGGTTCGTTATTCGAGACGAGCACTTGAGCATCGGGAAAAGTTTGTCTCGAATAATGAGCACTCGAGCATTTTAGTGCTCGCTCATCTCTATTTACAACCCTATGGATAGGGTATATTTGCCCTGCTGTGGCACTCATTGCTTAGCACTGCACTAGACCGGAAGTACAGGAGGGCAAAAGGACCTACTTCAGCCAACGAGTGGCCACCTTGGACCTGAGCACAAAAAAGGAAGTGACCTCCCATGATTACTGATTCAGTGAGTGTTAAAGGCACAATCTCAATATAGTTACATTTGCAAAATCTTAAAGGACACCTGTCATCAGGTCTGTGTCACTTGTCCTGTCACTACTACCTGTTGGAGCAGCTCACAAGGATCCATCCCAGCCTTTATCTAGTTATTTCATACATTATTCATTGTAAAATCATCTATTTTTTATCATGTAAATGAGGCTGGTCACATGGTCAGAGGCAGTGATGTCACCCCTGTTACCCCTCCCCTCTCCTCCCCCTGCTCATGTCTGTGTGTAATGTATAGTAAAGCATGGCTAGTGTGTGTGCTGCATCTGCTGACATGCTGCATCCTCCTAATATACAGGTGAGAGACACAGACATCAGCTACACATGAATCTGACATGTTCTGCTGTAACATGGCTGCATCCTGGAGCTGCTGTATCTCTCCTAAACACACACACACATGCACACACAGGCTGCAGGGGGCGTGGCCACCAGCACCAGGAAGCACATCATTATACAGGCTGTCAGTCATGCACTGGGGGTGTGGCTGTGCCTCCCACTCATGAATAGAGTGGACAGCTTGAATATGCTAATGCTTCATTGGACATTTCACAGGTCATTTGCATACAGATTTAGGACCTCATTGCTTAGGTTTACAGGCATGTAGAGGGATAATGAAGGGATAGAGGCAATGCTCTCTAATGGCAGTTTATGAAAATATATTTAGTTTAGGGGGGTTATTTTGCATGACGGGTTCTTTTTAAAGGCACCATCTCAGTATAGTTTGCAGTTTTGACACCATCCATTGTAAGGTTAAAACACAAGTTCTAGACCTTTTTGCATCAGTGTTACTTTACACTACCAGTTCTACAAGTATTTGCATCATAGTTACACTATCACTTCTAGACCTATTTGTGTCATACAGTACTACATTGTAGTACCGTTGTATTATTTCACCTATATCCTTAAAGAGTACTGCTGGTGCTTAAAAATGAGGAACGCGGGAATTAAGAGCATTTTCAAATTGCTGCCCATTGAAATGCTGGTGGAGATGGACAGCTTTAATGATCTGATGGCAGCAGCTTTCCCTCAGTATGAAGTTCTCAGCCACCATTACATTTCACAGAAGTAAGCAAAGGCAGGGATGTTGCATCTCCTTAACTGTCCACTGGGTCAATGTAGTGGCGCCTGGTCCCCAATCAGGAAGTGCTTTGGATCACATTCTTCCCCCACCCTGGAATGTCAGACATCACTCCTTGCCTCCAATGGCCGCCTCCTATTCCACTTTCTCCTGCTTCTTCATCCAGTGAGCACAGTGCCTGCACCTCCAGTTTTAGCAAAACCATGGGGAACTGAAGTGGGCTATGCTTAAAAAAGCATAAAAAATCTACAAATACTCACCCCAGTTTCTCTTTATCTTGATCCCGGTGCTGTCCATCTCTAAACTTGACACGCCGAGACCATTTCAAAAAGAAAGTTATAATAAGCAGCACCAAGTGCAGGGACAAGATCTCCGGCACTCCGGGCTGCTAATTATGCATGCACTTGCCACCTCCCTCTCCCATGCCTCTCACGTGACATCACCTCTTAATCCCAGCATAGTCTTCTCGTTGCTCATGGCAACCAATAAGAGTTCAGCTTTAATTCTCCCACAACAGTTTATAAAAAGGTGAGCTGTGATTGGTTGCCATGGGCAAAAAGAACAGTTTTACTCTTAGACACTTGTGATAAATCTCCCCCCACAGTCTCTTTATTCCAAGACTCCAATGCAGCAATGGCAACAGACTGAGATCGTGGTCCTATCTGGCAAAGGTAGCTGGTTGGATGCAGTCAGGTACAGTAGCTCACAGCCCTGATTCAGGAACTTGGGGTGGAGAAGGTAGAAGATGCTTTGGCAGTATTTGGAGCAAGCTCTCTATAGTGGCAGAACTGCAGTCCTCAAGGAAGCTGCAAGTCTCAGAAGGCCATGTGTTCTCTTACATGGAAGTCTCAGAAGTCTGTGGAACACCAACCAGAGGGAGTATAAGTTAACCTCCACTCTGGGCAAGTTTCCTGGCATCCAAGAATAAGGAACCTCGGACCAGAACAGGATTGACAGTGATGAAACATAACTTTAATTGGTTAACAAGTAAACCCTCCCCTTCCAGGAAGGTAAGATTACAGCTTTATTACCAGTAATAGACCAATACCAAGAAATAATGAAACTATTAAATGGAACTTCATAAAACATCATTTAGGTATGGATAAGGTATTAGGATATAGTCAGCTGTACGTCACCTATATAGCTAAGGATCGCCTGATCACTGGTTCACGACCAGTGGGCCTTTACAGATAGAGAGAACACAAGCTTGTTCTGAATCTCTCCACTGCTGGATGACAGTGTCAGTGCCTGACCACTTTAAGAACCAAAGAATGTAAGTGTTTAGATCAAATTACATATGGAAATATGGACAAACTGAGGTATCAGACCAAGTCAAAGGACAAGCACCAGATTTCAATTGATATACCTCCAACCTGACGCCCCGCACACATTTCAACACTGAAGCCTTTGTTCACATTTTGTTTTTAGTTAATTGTTAATGCACTGTTGTTAGTGCATATCAGATTCCTGACAAAAACTTACAATGAAAGGAAGGCTACAAAGTATCCCAGTCTACTGCTCCATTCCATACTGTGTTGTATGTGATGTATACCCATCAGTTGGAGTACAAAGAAGGCCTCCGTCTGACAGTATATGTCACATTCGGCTTGTACACTGAGCACTTTCCTGAGGTACACACTGGGGCTTATTTACTAAGGGTCAGCGGATCGCATCTCTGTTGGGTTTTCCTACATTTTCAAGGATCACGACGCTGGGATAGGTATTTAGCAAGCAAATGTGTCACATCGGATTAAGGCGCAAGCATGCTGGCTTTCATGCGCCACAAATGATCGGGGAAGTGACACATGCAGGATATCGGGGGCACAATCTTATTGAATCGCGGCACAGTGCATTGTTGTCGGACAATGCACTTTCGGGAACTCTTCCAGAACGGGTAAGTAAATGTGCCCCACTGTGTCCGAAAAATGACTGCCCTGTCAGCTATGAGAGGAAGGGGGCAGTACTTAGCCTAGTGCATGAGGATTTTAGTGACAGAAAAACAGGTGACCTTTGCTTTGTATAGCCATCCATACAAACAAAGGGTAGAACATTATTAATAAATTCTTTTTGGCATAATGATCTGAGTCTCTGTATTAATATGTATTAATACAATGGGTAAAAAAAAGTTGTCAAAGGTGTACATAGCCTTTAAATAGGAATTGTACAAAATAATCTTGTGATACTATAACCTTATTATGGATCTTATTGAATTGAGTAACTGTATTCATAGGTTGGTTAATACCGTTCAAGATTAGTGTTGAGTGGACCCTAACCGAAAAGTGCCACAAATATTATTTAAATTTTAATGGGTCTGTTTTATTTATTGTAACAAGCATGTTCCTCAATACTCTAGATATTATTATTTGTGTGCTAAGCTTGTGATTGTATTTCTCTTTTACAGTTGGAATTGATGTAGATGCACAATTAAACAGTTCAGAATCAGAGAGTGAAGGTAAGTACTATGAGGATGGTACCATGTTAATTTGGCCTATTTAGTTTACAAGGGTGTAGATATAAAGTGTGAATATGTAAACGTTGGACCTAGGCCCTTCATGTAAATATGTTATCTCTAGTAAGATTGTTCTGAAACCAGAGTGTCCCATCTAATATAGTTGCTACTAAGCACATTGGGGGTCATTTACTAAGGACCCGATTCGCGTTTTCCCGACGTGTTACCCGAATATTTCCGTTTTGTGCCGATTTTCCCTGAATTGCCCCGAGATTTTGGCGCACGCGATCGGATTGTGGCGCATCGGCGCCGGCATGCACGCAACGGAAATCGTGGGGCGTGGCCGAACGAAAACCCGACGGATTAGGAAAAAACGCTGCATTTTTTAAAAAAAAATGTGTCGCGAAAATTGCACTTACCTTCACTCGGTGTATTCCAGTGCGTTCCGATACTCTTCAGTGCAGCAACGCTACCCGGTGGACGTCGGAGGAACTACCTTAATAAATCCCGTCCAGACCCAAATCCAGCGCAAAGAACGCGCCGCTGGATCGCGAATGGGCCGGGTAAGTAAATCTGCCCCATTGTCTTCTTGTACTTTATTACATGTTAAAGTTCACCAGTTGTCTTCACTCCTTGGCCATCCTTGAGAGAAAAACCCAGCACCAAGGTATTTTATATTCAAAGAAGCATTCTAAACCCTCCAACTAACCAAAACTATCCATTTCCCCTATAATGTAAATTTTTCCAAGTTTAGGATATGTCCTGTGTCACATGTGCTTTATCACAGTATGCACAGTGTTCATTCTGTGTGTATTAAAGGGGTTTTCTCACAAAACAATGACACCAACAGATCACGAGAACGGGGGTCCGATGGGCCTGAGGTACCTCCCTCAGACCCATCATTGCTCCCCGAGATAAGCGTAGCACACAACGGCGCATGTCCGTTCATCTCTATGGAGCTGAGGGACTTAAAAAAGACAATTTAATCAAAGTATATTTTCAGGATGAGGCAACCACACTGGGTCATAAAAGAATTATATTAGATCAGTTTCTGCTGACAGGCTCCCTTTAAGGGTATATTTTAAATACTAATATGTTTTTTGTGTTCTATTCTTTCCGGAGAAAGATTCCACATCAAAACATTTAAGCAGACAGCAAACACAGAACCAGCACACAAGAAATTACAATGATAGTGAAGATGATGACGATGATGATGAAGATGACTATAAATTTAAACAGCCAAAAAGAAAGAGAATTGTTAGAAAATCCACAAGAAGGAGAAAAGTAGAAGAGACTGAAACAGAATCTGATGAGGAGGAAGAGAAAACAAAGAAAAATAAAAAGACTGTGGTGCAAAAAGATATAAACAAAAACAACACGAAGACTGCCAACAAATATACAAACAATGAAAAAACTTCAGCTCAAGTCAAAGGGAAAAACAAAAATAATCCAGGGGATAAGAAAAAGAAAGGAAAAAGCAGCAGGTTTAAAATTCTTATATGAAAACTGAAAATGGGGGTCATTTATCTTTGGTCAGGACATTTGTCCTTGTCTTTTTTTTGCTTTTTTTGGCTTTTGGACTTGTTTTATTTATTTAGCGGGCGATATATTAGCATGAGTGTCTGTTGGTTTTTTGGGCCTTTTTTTTTTTTAAATCACACAAATTTTGGAAATTCTTCTGTAACTTTCTTCTAAGCTTTTGTCTATACCTGCTCTGGACTGGAGTTTATTTGCACAAAGTTGCGGCATTTTACTTGCGCCAATATTGCCCCTTTTTTTTAAATGTCCAAATCTAAATCGTAAAGATTTATCAGGTGCGAAGCCACCGGGGGCATTTAAAGAGGACCTGTCAGCACAAATAAGCCCCCCCCATTCGAATATATCAGCCTAATCCCCTCCCCAGCCTCCCTCTATTGACGTAAACTTTATTGATGTGTCATACTCGATGGACCTGTGCTCTAGCAGTCGGGAATATTCAGGAGATCGAGCCGGCACTCCCCTCTATCTATGCAAACCACTCCCCCGGCTTCTAGTAGTGGGTGTTTGCGGCATTATGTAGCAAACACTAAATGTGTATGAAGAGAGGATGTAATGGTGCTGCAAAAGACTAAAGATATATCAGGCGTAACAATAAACATAATACAAACATTCTTGCATGGCTAATTCTTCTACGCGAGTGAAACATTTTTGCCAAACAATATACCAAAAAAAGCCTCAAATTTAAGAGGAAAAAAAGCTTAAGATAAATGACCCCTTCTTGTTTTTTATAGAACTGAAAACTGTTTATAAAGTGTCATGTAACTGATGTGGCCAGAGCACACTGAAAAAAGTGGCTTTAGAGGAACAGCCTTTGCTTTGTTGTACATATATGTGGATGAGGTGGGCTTGTTTTGGTAAAACATATTTCTAAACTAATACTGAAATGCTGATGCAAAAGATCAGTCTTACAAATCCTAATTGTTTGTGATGCTTGTTAAAGAAAATGAAACTTCTCAATCTCTCATAGATTTTTTACCCCTTAACGACTAGGCTCTTTTTCGTTTTTTTCGTTTTTGTTTCCATTTTTTGCTCCCCACATTTTCCATGCCGTGTACTGGGAAGCAGGAAAAAAATTCCAAATGTGGTGAAATTGGTGAAAAAACATGGTTGTGCCAATTTCTTTAATGCTCTGTATTTATGCCTTTCAGTTTTTATTCACATTGACATTCGAGCCCTATTTTCCTTTACGGGATTCAACACAGGGAATAACCGTTTCTATATTTTGATAGTTTGGCCTTTTGTTTGTTTATTTATTTTTAAATGAATTCTAGGGAAAGGGGGGTGATTTGAATTTTTTTATTTTTATTTTTTTATTTTTATTTTTTTACTATTTTTTAGACCTCCAAGGATACGTTAACCCTTGGGTGTTGGTGACCATACTTCATCAGCAGATGCGGGGTACCAGTTTGTTTGGCATTAATTATTCAAATTAAGCAGAAACTTGGTTTTTCCAGGACATGGTTGGTTACCTCAATCTTTTGGGGGGTCAAAAACAAATAATTAAAGAAGTTATAATAAACATAGTCAGGCATTATCATATTTTTTCTAATTGAATGAAATAAACAGAAAATAGCAGATATGAGATGTCAGATGTTTACTGTTTTCCATTTTAAACTAGTCACAAGTCTAAAATACCTATAAATTTCAAGAAAATATTACTATATGCTAAAGAAGTAATTTGTATCAATTTATATAATTCAATACATAGAATTATTCCATATCAATACTCACTTGGGCTCTATACACATATACTATCCAATTTCTGCATTTCTTTTTTCAGTTCATCATCTTCATCCTCATCATCAAGTTCAGAGGAAAGTTTATCAGATAGTGAAATAGAAAGGATAATGAAGCAAGTGGAAGAGAAGAAAAAAATAATTTCAACTATCAGGAGTAAACCATGGAGAATGTCAAAGAAGCTCAATTTACTTAAGTATGGTTTAAACCTGTTAAAGTTTTAAAGGGATTCTACCACCTTTCTCTGCTATGTACAGCTACCAACACTGTGAAATAGATACTTTGACACTCATCCCTAACCTGTCTTCATACTTTATACAGTCTTCATACTTTCAGACTGCCCAGGCATTAACCAGAAAGATATCTTTGTAGGCATAGGCAATGACCTCTCCTTAAAGGGACACTGTCACAAGATTACTACTCTACTACTATACTACTAAACTACTATATCTCTCAGGTGGTCTATGAAATATCTTTTCTCGAATTCTCTTTGTTCTGTGAAATCTTGCTCAATTACTTGTAATGGAGTCTACTCTAAAGCCATGTCAAAATAATCATATTTGCCCTTTAATGAGTCAAGTTTAGAGGCTACTGGGGGAGTGTCACTTCACATACCACTATTTCTGGTTCTGTAATACCTAGAACCATTTTTGGTGTCATATAGGTGTCATATATAATCTTACAGACTGCATCAGGCTTGTGTTTCTGTGAGCTACAGAACTAGAGATACAGGCAGTCATTGATATAGTTGATATAATTTGAGCTACAGATAAAGATCCAGTTCTGACCAATTTTTGAGCCTACCTGAGGGGGCTTGTAGTTTAATGAGTTAAAATCTGAGGACAGGCTCCCTTCAAGCTGGAAACCTCTTGCAGAAGACATACAATGAAGTCACAGCAGATAGAATGGAGCTTTTGCAAAGGTTTGGATGGAGACAATAGAGATGGGTCAGATGCACCTCATTGGACCCATCTCTAGGTAAGTATAAAGTTTTTTTTTCTTGATCGCGTCCATGGAGGGACTTGCTAAAGAGCGACTTGAGGCACTAAACTACTGGTCCATAAGGACCTGTGGGTGGTTTAGTGTCCCAAATCTCCCTAACAGTTCCTCTTAAAGCTTCCGCTAGTTGAGCCCTGGCTGCAACAAGCCAAACTGTTGCCTAGGAACAGGTCTTTTCCATGACATATAGGGCACGAAATATTACTTAATTTCTGGGTCAGAAGCTTTGATGACTGAAGATCTCAGAAAGGTAAACAGGGACAAGGCTTAACATATAGTAAATGACTTGACAAAGCATCACAATATTAGACCAGTTGACGGAAGGGGGGATTAAATTTTATTCAGTAAAATACATGTTGTTATAATTTTTACTATTATAATTTATATAATACTTACTCCTTTGACCAGGGAAGCCCAAGGCTATGTTGAAGAATTTGAAGGTGCCCTTGGACGGGGGAAAGGAAGAAAATTCTATGCCTATAAAGTTATGCTTACTAAGGTAAAGTCACATGCACTTTCAATACATTAATTTGCTATCTTTGCTATAAGCAGGATTTTTTTTTTCCTTTGGGTCACAGTGACACATAAATGTATAACAATCCATGAACTGCCTCCATTCCTATGGTAAGCAGAGTACTTACTATGGCGTATGGCGTAGGATTATTAATGACTATTTTGCTTGTTATGTCTGTATTTCAAAATTACAGTCTACTGAACTGAAAATGATGCTGATCCAGAAGAGATCATGGACTCACATTGGTGGCACGCACAAGGATGGCATACCATGATATATTTTATGAATATGGATATATTTATCAGATTTTGAACAGATGCTAGCTTTATTCTTTTTTTTCTACATCTATGGAACTTAACAGCTAAGATATAGGGGAATTATTATGCATGCTAGCCAGTAAAATATTGGACACATCGAGTATGGCCAGTGTTGGGATGAGATGCCAGGTTAGTGGGGCTGAGGTAATGTGATTAGATGGCTGTTACATACACAGATATAGTTGGTGAGAGAAACATGTTGTTTTTAGTTGCCATTTCTATGGTAACAGAGCCACACAATTTGTTAGATCATCACTGGGAGCAGATCATGAGATGGAGGAGCTGTTACTGAGAACTGCGGGCTCATAGGAGTTGTAGTATCCTTTCTCAGTGATATTGGAGATACCTCCGCCTACATTAGAATGCCCATAAAATTTTGTAAATCATGAAAGCAAACTATTTAAACTCTATTTTGGATCATAAAACATGTCAATGATTGTATGCAAAATGGCAAATATACAACAGAAGAAAGTAACAAAAGTGTTGTATGATTAATTATGACACGGGGCATGTGTTTTGTGTTGTTCATCTGAGGTTCTATTTACCAAATTTAAACACCTTCTAAGGACCAAAAAGGCCTTACCTTTATTTATAGCAGGACCGTTCAGTATAATATTTTTGTATTCAGTGTAGGGGTGACATTATAGCAGCTAGTCTCCACCACCAGAATACATTTTGAGGAGAAAACTGGTGATGAATGCCATATATATATGTTGTATAATAGCCAGATATGATGCTGCCCTCTTGTACACACAGCTGTTTCTGAATAGTCACCTAACAATATTTAATTTATTTACAAACAGAAATGGATGAAGTTTAAAAGAGATTTTGAAAATTTTAAAACAGCCTGCATACCATGGGAAATGAAGATAAAGGAAATTGAAAGTAAGTGGAATTCTTAAAGCATAATTGTCATTTTAGATGTTTTTTTATATTGTGTGTGGGGGGATGTAGTGAACATTTTTGTAATATACTTCATTAACAATTTCTGATGTACAGTGTGTGTCTATAGAGGCTGCATGAGCTAACATCTAATCTCCCAGTGTTTGGTTAAACAGTTATGAGAAGGGTGAATTAACCACTTCACTTCCAGCTTGATCTTTGAAAATAATGCACATATCATACAACAGCCACACTCAGCTTTGTACAACAGCTGTTTAACAAACAGAAAAGGAGAGAGAGATAAGTCTTCAATATGGTAGACAGATTTGCCATAGCAATGTGGAAATAACATGGGGCAGGCTGTTTCTTTACAGACTAAGTAGAATTAGTTAATAAAGTATATTAGCAAAATGTTCACAACACTCTCCCCACACAATATTAAAACTCATTTAAATTCTCTAGAGAGCTGTTTACAGGGTCGGACTGGGGTGCCAAGGGCCCACCAGTGAAATTAATTCTGGGGGCCCACCAGCTGCTTAATGGATACGTGCGAGCCACTCCCATGTATATTTTCATTGTGTTTCTGAACGTGCTGCAAATGCAAGGTGTGAATGCAGTCTGTGGCCATGTTCACACATTTTTGGTTGCGTTTTTAAAGCTTAGGAAAGACGATCTGTTCCTCTTCCATTTTAATGCATGTCTTTTTGCCATTCAGTAGACAAACTTTCTGCAACAAAAAAAACGTAATGTGTGAACGCAGCCCGCAACGAGCAGGCGAGATCACACGTTGCGTTTTGGTTGCTTTTTCATTGCGTTTGAAATGCATCACAACAGCTGATGAGAGTTAATTTGCCTAATTACATTACCGTTTACGTTTGTTAACACATTGTTAACACATTGTTAACACACATGTTAACAAAACGCATGCGTTAACACGTTCTTAACACATGCGTTAACATCGCATTTAGGATGCGCTTTATAAACGGAAATGCTAACAGTGATATAATTAAGCAAATCAACTCTCCTCAGCTGTAATGCGTTTCAAAGCAATGAAAACGTAGGTCAAACGCAACGTGTGAACGCAGCCTCAGGCTTCCTGCACACTACACTTGTGCAGTTCTTGGGATGCAAACAATGGTCCCATGGAATGATGTTTGAGGGTTGCTTGTCATCGGGATGTAAGTACATAATAATAGCCTGAACAGCAAACATGGTTAGGACCTGCTCTGTCATTTGCAGCTCAGGCAGTCGGGTCATAAACAGGGCTGTGATATTCACAGCCATATGCAGGAGCCCATAGAAGTGAATGAGGACGTGTACAACAATCCTGCAGAAAACAATCCTGCAGAAAACAAGCATCAGGCCCCATGCACACTTTTTGTTTTTGATGAGTTTTAACTGCATTGGAAACAGCAAAAGGCAGGGGCTTTGCCAGAACACATATGTCTTTCTACTGAAAAACTTTTGTTCTGGAATAAGCCCCTCCCTGTTGCGTTTTAAATGTAATTAAAACAGATCAAGAACTGCAACGTGTGAATGGGGCCTGAGGCTTGTTATTTGCCGGACTGTTTAACTTCCTGGAATCAGTATTTAACATCTATCACCAGGATGAAGGATTGTAAACCAAACATACAGACATACTGGTGTGTGCCCCCTCTGGCAGGATCTGCTGTTCTTTAAGGTTGTTGTGCCCTTCTTTTTAAGAAAAAAGGGCTTTAAAATTATGCAAATTAATAACTCCTATGGAGCCTGAGCCCTTCAGGCTCAGTTGCATAATTTTAACAAAAAAAGGTCACATTTTAAAAGACTTTTAAACAAAAAAAAGTCACACGTAACGTGGGGTCTGCTGGTAATACTGGGGCTGTGGTCACACGTAACGCGGGATATGCTGGTAATACTGAGGCTGGGGTCACACGTAACGCGGGATATGCTGGTAATACTGAGGCTGCAGTCACATGTAACGCAAGGTATGCTGGTAATACTGAGGCTGCAGTTACACATAACGCAGGGTATACTGATAATACTGAGGCTGCGGTCACATGTAACACGGGGTATGCTGGTAATACTGAGGCTGCAGTTACACATAACGCGGGGTATGCTGGTAATACTGAGGCTGCAGTCACACGTAACACGGGGTATGCTGGTAATACTGAGGCTGCGGTCACATGTAACGCAGGGTATGCTGGTAGTACTGAGGCTGCAGTCACATGTAACGCAAGGTATGCTGGTAATACTGAGGCTGCGGTCACACGTAACGCGGGGTATGCTGGTAGTACTGAGGCTGCGGTCACACGTAACGCAGGGTATGCTGGTAATACTGAGGCTGCCGTCACATGTAACGCAAGGTATGCTGGTAATACTGAGGCTGCTGTCACACGTAATGCGGGGTATGCTGGTAATACTGAGGCTGCGTTCACATGTAACGCAGGGTATGCTGGTAATACTGAGACTGCAGTCACACATAACACAGGGTATGCTGGTAATACTGAGGCTGCGGTCACATGTAACGTGAGGTATGCTGGTAATACTGAGGCTGCAGTCGCACGTAACGCAGGGTATGCTGGTAATACTGAGGCTGCGGTCACACGTAACGCAGGGTATGCTGGTAATACTGAGGCTGCGGTCACACGTAACGCGGGGTATACTGGTAATACTGAGGCTGCGGTCACACGTAACGCAGGGTATGCTGGTAATACTGAGGCTGCGGTCACATGTAACGCAAGGTATGCTGGTAATACTGAGGCTGCAGTTACACATAACGCGGGGTATGCTGGTAATACTGAGGCTGCGGTCACATGTAACGCAAGGTATGCTGGTAATACTGAGGCTGCAGTTACACATAACGCGGGGTATGCTGGTAATACTGAGGCTGCGGTCACATGTAACACAGAGTATGCTGGTAATACTGAGGCTGCGGTCACACGTAACGCGGGGTATGCTGGTAATACTGAGGCTGCGGTCACATGTAACACAGAGTATGCTGGTAATACTGAGGCTGCGGGCACATGTAACGCGGGGTATGCTGGTAATACTGAGGCTGCGGTCACACATAACATGGGGTATGCTGGTAATACTGAGGCTGCGGTCACACATAACACAGGGTATGCTGATAATACTGAGGCTCTAGTCACACGTAACGCGGGGTATGCTGGTAATACATGTGACGCTTTGATTCTTTCAGCCCTGGACAATACAAGACACCGGGTGCGGGTTACCGATCGCAGGTGTTTGCATAGAAACGCATCCCCCCCCCACCCCCGTGCGCTTTGATTCCATTTCTAAACACAGTCAGCGCGTTACGTGTAACAGCACTCCTTATTCTACATCAATACTAAATACAGTCAATCAAAGTACTACAACTTTCAGCATCTTATTCAACTGCTGGGAGTTGTAGTTGTTGAGTCCACTGTTATTCTATATGTATATACACATTGCAGGGATGTAATGAGGTGCACTGTGTGTGTGTAAATGTGATGCACTTTTATTTTGTACCTTGTCCTTGTGCTGGAAGCCATCATGGGGTGAGCAGCAGCTCCTCATCCATCCTGAGCTCCTGCACATGAGGGCAGCCTGTGCTGTGCCAGGGGGAGGACACTCCAGCATGACCAGGAGGAAGGGGGCCCACTGTGACAACTAGGGGGCCCACGTCCTCTGGTCTGTAATTAGTGACAGCTCAATGTCTGCTCCTTCAGTGAATCAGGGGCCATGTTCTCCTGCAGTGACGCAGGGGCTGAGGTGCTCAGTGCAGGGAGGAGGAAATGTCTTACTCACTGCCCCAGCGCTGCTGTGGGAAGAGCAGAGAACCTGTCACTCCCTCCTGCAGGACCTCATAGTCCCCCCTGCAGCCCCCCTCCTCCAGCCTCAGCTGAATGTTCCTGCTCACAGACACAGGCAGGAGATGGTGACTTATGATAAGGGCCCACCAGGGTTTTGACCAGTATCCGGCAGGCCAGTCCGAGCCTGGCTGTTTATTCATACTTTTGCGTAACTACGAAGTTAGTAGTAGCAGCAGGGCTGTGAGAGAACTTTTATTTCAGGGCTGTAGCCCCTGCAAGTACTCTGAACTGCTTTGTGAATTGAAAGATTCCACAGACATTCCCCATGTTTTTTGAGTAAAAGAAATGTTATCTGAAAAATCACCTCTTCAAGTAGTATTAACACATGCTGCAGCCCTGAATTATAACCTCATTTTTCACAGTCCGCTGCTACTAAAAGCATACAGAAAGGTGTGGTTACACAGCTCTCCAGGGCCAGTACCTAAAACAGTCTGCAGTTACAGCCCTACAAATATACATTGAAAAAGTAAAGGAATTTTAATTTTATGATCTACATTTAAATAACACACATATCAACCTGCATACTAATCAATATTGACCCCCATAGCTAAAATAACCATAGTACAGTCTATAAAATGAAGCATTATCCCATAACAGTAGGGTAAGTAAATGACTTTTCCTGCTGCCAAACACCTAGTACTAGACATTCTAATGATCACTGATTGTTCTTATTTATTTGGAGACATTGTTACGTAGCTCCAGTAATAGAAATTCTAACAATTCCTTTTTAATTACAGGTCACTTTGGATCTTCCGTGGCATCTTATTTCATATTTCTTAGGTGGCTATATGGTGTTAACTTAGTTCTCCTATGCATGGTGCTGGGACTGATTGTCATTCCTGAGGTAATGTACTAAAAATAGAATACATTTAAGAATATGCTTTATGTTACATGGGTTTTAAACATTACTATGATTTTTGCCGTAGTTATTGATGGGACTACCTACTGGAAGTATTCCAAGGAAGACGATACCCAGAGATGAACAAGCAACTTCTATGAATTATGGGGTGCTTAGTGAGTTTGGGGTAAATAAATTTCTCTTCATATGAATAATGGTATAATGCATGATGTCATAGTGTATGCGCCATGCAGGGAGGAAGAGGAATACAGGAAGGCGGTAGGAGAAGACAGAGCCACGGGAGAAAAAGCAGAAGTATATATATATATATATATATATATATATATATATATATATATATATACGTGTGCTCTTCCGATCTACAAGAGGACCCTGCTGTCTGTGATCATCTCATTAATGAGGGGGGCATTTATCTAAAGGGCGTATGTGCTGTGGACATGTTATAAATGCTGGAATGTGCTGTGAACATGTTATTAATTGGGGGAATGTGCTGTGGACATTTTATTAAGGGGGGACATCTGCTGTGGACATTACATAAAGGGGGGCACCTGCTGAAGACATTTAATTAAAGGTGGCACCAGCTATAGGCATTTCATTAAAGGGGCCTCTGCTGTGGACATTTCAGTAAAGGGAGACTTTGCTGTGGACATTTCAGTAAAGGGAGACTTTGCTGTGGACATTTCAGTAAAGGGGGAATCTAATGATTTTTCCACAGCAGTCCCCCTTTACTAAAATTCCATAGCAAAGGGGGACTCTGCTGGGGCATTTCTGCAAAGAGGCCATCTGCGTGTTTATTTCATTAATGAGGTGCGGCTGCTGCACTTCCTACCCAAGGGCTTATGATAAAGTCAATAACTTTCCCCAGTTTTTGTGGTAAAATTAGGAGCTTTGGGGTATATATGAGTCTTTACAGTATGAGGGGGAATTCAGCTGCAGAGCACTGGGACAGATCTGGAAGATCTGGTCTGGATGGTAGACGGGTGGATGGTTTCCTGGAGTTAGGGAATGTGATTGGCTTTCCTAAATAGATGGGTTATAAGAGCATGCTTGAAGTTCATTATTAAATTACTTTAATGAACTGTGCAAGATTAAGGAAATGGAGGAAATACAGGATATAGAGTAATACTTAAGTCCTAACAGGCACATGTTGGTTTGGAAGCTGGGTGGGTTGGTTTTGTAAAAAGCCATGTTGATACACCACTGCTCCACCCTAACATAACTACTTTACTAGGCAGCTAGGAAAATATACTATTCATACTGAACACTAACATTAGCTCACCTCTAAAATAAAGACAGGCTATTTTGAGTGCTGAGTTTTCACTGTAGTTATGATTGTACTGGGATCTAGTCTGTTACCATTTCAGTACGTTACCACAACCTTGTTACTTGTCACTATTTAGTATATATTTCTCTAATATATATTAACCCCATAGCGCAATAAGATGTACCATACTCACCGGGCTTTTGCTTCACAATGAAGCAAAGGCCCGTCGCTAACACCCACGATCGGTGCTAACCCTTTAATCCCCGGGAGCAAAGCTGCCGGCGGCTAATGGGCGTCATCATGTTGGCTCCTATCGTCGCTCCCCGTGATTTCATTGGGAAGCGGCGATTTGTTGCCATGACATCCTCGGGTCACACAAAGATCCGAGGCTATCACGATCTAGGCTATATATTACAATGTGTGATTTGCACATTATCATATATGGTGTGCAAAGTCCCGATATACTGCCATACATAGTTTGGCAGTTTATGGTAGGATCAATCCCATACACAGCTCTTTACACGGAAAAATAAAAAAGTTATAGATTTTTGAAGATGGGGAGTGAAAAATAAAGACGCAAAAACAAAAAAGGGCCTGGTTCTTAAAGGGTTAAAGGGAACCTGTCACCAAGTGTACCCCTCCATTTCCACAAACAGCACCTTGTGCTGAAGGTTGGAAGTGCCCCACGGTGACCAATATTGCTTCATAGCTCCAAAAATTACGCCTCCTCCATCTGACATCAGTCTGAATTGAAAGAGTTCTCAGCTCTATCCCTGTGCGTACCTGGCAGATATCTCAGGCATACTATGCATGTATGGGAACTCCAGCAGGAGAATGATGTAGGATGGAGGATGCGGGGGGTGCAGTGACATCGGCTGACAGGAGGCAGCCCACCGCCTTGATTGCATCTTGCGCAAAAGTAAAGGCCATTTTCGAAGATATAAAGCAATGCTACCAACCTATAAAAACATGTTCTGAGGACTTCCAACCCCCTGGACAAGGTACTGTTTTGTATTTGCAGGGGTACACGAAGTCACAATGAAAGGCAAGAAAACTGTAACTCTTATAACTATAATGCAGTGGCTCAAAATAAATTTGCAGCTTTTACTGTTGTTGGAATAAAAGGGGAAATCATATGTTATTTTGTCTTTTTATTTATATAGATACATACATACTCTCACATATTAATATTTCTATAATATACAACTGCTTGGTACTATATCACTTTTGGGGGGAAAGAATACCATATCAGCCTTAGGGGGAGTTTGCAATCTTCATTGGAATTGCAAATTGTCACGGGTGCCCCTGCGACCCACACTCTTGCCCCTCTTTGCTGCCTCGGATCACTCACCTTGCCTTGATCCAGCGCTGACTCCGGCGGTACGGCGCACATGTTAAATTCCAGCCCCTTCCTGTATCCCCTGCCAGATCTTTGTGCCTCGTTACCATTGAGAAAGCTTGTTCCTCTGCGTTTATGGTGATTGCCCGTTGTGACCTTGATCCCGTTCCTGTCTACGCTCCTGTTCAGCCTGCCTTCACCTTTCACTATATCCCAACTCTGATTCCGTGCTGCCTGTCTCAACCTCCTGCCTGTCCCCGATCCCAAGTTTGCCTTACGATTCTTTACTCCGCCTTGGCTGCCACCATGGACAAAGTTGTGCCTGTGGAACGACCTGGTGGTACCACGCCGCAACAAGTCCAACCTGCTTTGTGGCAAGCTCTGGTGAAAACCCGGGTACCACTTAGACTCCAGTCCCAGGTGTTGGCTTACATCATCGTCCGCGGTGGTAGAGAGGATCCACTACCACTGATCCTGACACAAATGAGGATTTCTCCCAATATACCCATCTCTCTTTAATGGATCGAAAGTGTTTGAGGTACCTAGGAATAATGAACTCATAGTACATGAATACGTTTTTCACTTTGCAGTGATTATTTGTCCAGCAGCTATTAAAATATATGGAATAAACCTCCTCATTTTCAGAGGATTTTCTGAACCTGTTGTTATAAGGCTAGTTCAATAGTTGGGTTCACCTTAACCTCTAAGACCCTAAAAATCAAGGCAAATACCTGTGGCCAAAATTAAGCTTTAATTTAGTCCTTAATCAGAAACTACCACATATTGACTAAATCCCCAATTTTCCCACAGGCCCAACAGCATTTATTTTTATTTGTTCTATGGGATTTTTACCTGGTGCTGGCTCCTCTATGTGCTTGCTGGTGCTGATGCCCCGTGCAGTCTGTGTATGTATGAGATACCCCTATGCAAACGGCAGACATCATATATAATGATGTGACACTCCGCTATATGCTTCCAGGTTCTGGCTACCATGCCCCCTGCAGCCTCTGTGTATGAGATACTCCTATACACACGACTAACAGCCTGTATAATGATGTGACACTCCTGGTGCTTGCTCCTCGATGTCCTTCCTGGTTCTGGCGGCCACGTGTGACTTTGTCCGCGCTGGCAGCCAAGGCGAGGTACAGAATCGTCAGACAAACTCGTGGGACAGGCAAGAGATAGGCAGCAAGGATCAACGTCAGGAACAAAGCAGGAGGTTAGGACAGGCGGAACAGGATCAGAGTCAAGTGTCGGTTTTTATTTAAATCCAGGAAATGATCAGCGGCAATCAGCAGTGCGCTGGCCCTCTATATCTATGAGTGCCGGTGTGTGCGTGCCTTTGGAGACGAGCGGGCAGCGAGGGGCACAGGTGAACCCACGACCTGCGATAAGGGTCACGGGAGCACCTGTGACAACACAGACATGAGAGGAGAAGGGAGGGGTAAAATGGGGTACTTTCTCTCTCCATCTGCATAATAAAGAAAAGAAGATTTTTCAATGATGAATGTATGAATTAACTAGATAAAGGTTGGGATGGAATCCTCGTGAACTGCTCGTACAAGTTGTTGTGACAGAATTAGTTAAAGCGACCTGATGACAGGTGTCCTTTAAGTTCATTACATACCACTGACATGCAAATCACAGGTGTTCATACGAGAGTATAACTAAGTTTAATGCATGCAAATTAAAATATGTTTAATATTTTACAGGGTGCTTTAAAATATTCACTTCTATTCTATGGTTATTACAATAATCAGAGAACAACTGGACCCCTGCAGTACAGGCTTCCATTAGCATACTTTCTATGCGGAGTAGGTGTCTTTGGATACAGCTTAATAGTTGTGATAAGGACGTAAGTACCACTTTTGCTTTTTGAATGACAGAAAAAATAAATTCATAGAATGGAAAACACATTAGTTATAGTTTTTATTTTCCAATTATGCTGACATTTTAGAGATGCATTTACCAATAGTTTATCAATCAATGCTTAATACTTTTTCTTTCACCCTCACGGACCAGGCTCTTTTTGCAGGTTTGTGTCTTTTACTTCCTGCATTTCAAAAGCTTTGTCTTTTCTAGTCTACCATTTATATAACTGCTTTCTGTGCAACAAATTTTAGTTTCAAGTGGCAGCATGTAATATGTAATATTCTGTTCCATGTACTTGAAGGTGGGAAAGAATTAAAAATGCAATGGAACTGACAACGAAACACAGTGGTTCTATTTACCCTGTTTCCCCTAAAATAGGACTCTGAAAATAAGACCTAATACAATTTTGCTCAATCTCAGAAATATAAGGCCTTCCCTGAAAATAAGACCTAGCGACAGTCATCCCCCCACGCCATACATTAATATTAGTAGATCATTCAGTTGTGACATGGAGGAAGAATTCACGGAATAAAATCACTGGGGGTCATTTACTAAGGGCCCGATTTATGTTTTTCCGGCCGGTTACGCGAATTTTTCCATTTTGCGCCGATTTTCCCTGAATTGCCCCAAGATTTTGACGCACACGATCAGATTGTGTCGCATTGGCGCCGGCATGCATGCGACGGAAATGGGGGGGGGGGGGTGGCCGTAAAAAAAACCTGACGGATTCGGAAAAACCGACACTTTTTAAAAAAAAACCTGTCGCTGGACACACGCTTACCTTCACTCGGCCCGGCTTGATGAACTCCAGTGCATTCAGCGCAGCAGCGACACCTGGTGGACGTCGGAGGAACTGCCTTAGTGAATCGCCGGAAGACCCGAATCCACCACAGAGAACGCGCCGCTGGATTGCGAATGGACCGGGTAAGTAAATCTGTCCCACTGACTGTTGTACTGCAAATGCAATACAAGCAGCTACCCGGACAAGAAGGGCTCATTTAAGGAAAGTGCTAAACATGAGAGATTGGGGCCAATGATTCCAATAGAAATTGAGTCACAAGAAATAAAGCATGAAATTCAGAGTTTTGAGAGTTATAATGGTGTTAGAAAAGTAGATTTTTTTGTTCAACAGGAAATTTGAATTCTTCTTCATGGAAAAATAAGACATCTTTCTGTATAATGGAGATACCAAATTAATTGGTTTGGTTACCTACTAAATAGGTTCTTTAGGTTTGTATGTGGAATTTGTATGTAATTCGGAACAGGTATATTTTATAATTGTAACTACAGGCAAAATTCTGCAGTGGGAAGGATTATCAAAAATAACTTCAAACATGGACATTTAGACATTTTTTTGCCATTGTTATAAGAGGTTGCTTATAATTTTTTACATTTTTTTTACATATTTTGAGGACCCCAGGGTTGTTTGAATCATTCATTCAGTATACTGAAGACTGAAAAATACTGCAGGCTTTAATGGGCAATGCTGAATACCCGGAAGCCTCTGAGGGGTTACTGGCTGTCATGAAAACCAGTTGGAGTCCCTGTATAGGTACCCCTGTTGGGCTCACACCTAAACCTTATTGGTTACTCATTGATATTGTCACTGTTTACACAAATGCAAAAAAACATGTAGAGAGAGCAGCAAGAACTAGGGAAACAGGAAGGGAAAACTGTCCCTTACACTATGACTAAGTTAGTCCCTGCCTGCGAGTAATGATCAGCTTCCCCAGACTATAGCGTTATAGCGAAAGTGTGATTTTGCAGCAATTGAGTCATGGGTAACAAGAATGGAATCTTTGTGAGCTGCTCTAAAAGCTAGTGATGTCAAAATAAGTGAGAGCTGACAGGTTCCTTTAATTTATTTTTCTCAATTTCCAATTCTTAGAATGGCCAAGAATATAAATGAAAGCACATCAGATGGAGATGATGATAATTTTACATTCAGCTGGAAAATGTTTACCAGTTGGGATTATCTTATTGGCAACCCGGAAACAGCTGACAACAAATTTGCATCAATTACAACAACCTTTAAGGTATTTACTTTTATGTTTTCATTATTGTATTTTGGGGTTTATTGTAGTTATTAATATATTTTGATAGATTTTTCCAGAATTAAGTAAATCATTACAAAATCAAGATGTGAGTGTAACTCCTGCACAGCCATGTCTCCCAGCATCAAGAAAATAACAATAGATTTATGTTTCCATCAGGAATCTATTGTAGATGAACAGGAGAACACAAAGGAAGAAAACGTTCATCTTCGGAGGTTTCTAATTGTTCTTGCTAATGTAATGATTACCATCTGTCTGGGCGGAAGTGGGTATCTCATTTATTTTGTTGTAAAGCGATCACAGGAATTCAAAAAGCTGGATAACCCAAGCTGGTATCAAAACAACGAGGTATGAATTATTCATTTAATTTATTCCAATGAAGAATCAGATTTTTACTTTAAAACCTACTGATCATATAGCAGTCTATCAACACCTCACCCGACTAATCAGCTGCTCATTTCAATAGCTTTAAATAAAATGTTTATCCGCTACATGTTAATGCCAGTATCCAAGTGTATCTTTTGTTCTGTTTTTTTATTCAATTCTTTATTAGTATATATTTTACTTTTAACAAAAATTCAAAAAAGAAAAACCATACCATAACAAAAGCACAATCTATGGATGCTCATGCAGCGTTGTGGTTTTTAAAATTATTAATTTATTTGCAGATAGAAATTGTAATGAACCTGCTGTCAATGTTTTGCCCTCCACTATTTGAAACAATCGCAGCTATGGAAAATTATCATCCGAGACGGGCTTTAAAATGGCAACTTGGGCGGATTTTCGCACTCTTTCTTGGAAATCTTTATACGTTTTTGCTGGCTTTGATTGATGATGTCAATAGCAAGGTACGGGTGAAAATGAACAAATTATGCAAAATATTAGCAAAACATTAACTTTAAACATTAACTCGGACCCTATCTTTTTATGTGTGTTAGTATTCTGGTCTTTGCACTCCAAAAGCCACAATCTTTTTCTGGTTACAGTTCCCTTTAAGGACTTTATTTTGTGACAAGCTGTACGTCCCACTGGCACAATTGAATCTTCCATGCAATGTAGTGGAAAGCAGGAAAAAGTTCCATATGCAGTGAATTTGCCCCAAAAAACTCTTTATTCTGTGGATCAGTATGATCAGAGTTACCAAATTTATATAATTTGTAGTATGTTTAATATTGTCACCCATAACTTTATGGACTTCATAGTATAGAGTCTGGCATCATTTTTTGGGACAAGTTAAAGTATTCATTGATGGTATCAAATTATTTTTTCATGAGTGAAGAAAAACAGACTTTTAGTGATCGTAGCTTAACAGCAATGTCAGCTTCTTCATCAGCAAGTGTTAGCTGCCCTCAGGCCACCATGTCGTATGACATGAAGGGAGATGGTTATCAGAGCCAATATGGCAGCTCCAATGCACTTTTAAAAGGGTTTAAAAAAAATAAAAATAATAGTGATCAATGCTAATTCTGGTGCAAGCACGACTGTCGGCATCGGAGATCAGTCTCCGGAAAGCACAGCCCAATGTATTAAAGTGGCGCATGGCTGTAAGTAAATAATGGGTAGATGGTAATAATCAATCGTGTGCCATAAAAATGCCGACATCAATGAGATGTGCGCCAAAAACTTACATGGACTGCGGCTTAATTTTGCTCTCTGACCATTTTTTTCCTGGTCTTTTGTGCATCAAAATTTGCGCCTAAAAATGCTGAAAAAATAAACATAAATGTGACGGATAATGTGGAAAAGTTAGGCCATGCCCACTTGCGCCAAAAAAGGAAGAGTCTGGATAGTCGGAAACATCTGTTCTTTATGGAGCAAACTCATTATAAATGATCCGTAACAATTCTGCGCCAAAAAAACCCAAAGGGTCCAGCATTTTTTAGGCGCAGAGACAATAGTACATCTGCCCCAATGTGTGTTTTAAGGGCAATTACCCTCTGAGAATGGAGCCCGTGAGCCCTCTCCATACAGGCATTATGTGAGTAGACCATATACGTAGGGAGTATTGTGTTAAGGGCAGTCTGCCACAACGCAAAACACTAGTGTGTAGGGCACTTTACAAGTTTTCCAGATATTTTCCTATTTTTCAATGAACTGTCATTTTACAGAAAGATTACATTTATTTTTCTAAAGATAAGCTTCTTAAAATACCCATGTGTATGACCAGGTAATTTTCATCTTTTTTTGACCTCTCAGCTTCTCTTCTTTCACAGATTGCTCTCTCTTGAGAAATTTTATCTTGAGATATACCCCTCAAGAATAGTAATTATAAAATTGGTGCACCTACAGGCATGATACCAGTCCTAGTGCTCAGAGAAGCCAATTTGCAAAGATAAAAAGACTGTATTCCAAATTGATGCAGAGGACAACAATTCTACAATACCTTTCCAAAAAAATCCTTTCAATCCTTGTAAAAAGGACTATTTTACAGCTTGTTCATTTCTGTATATTTACAAACTGTATTCTAACATTTTTGGATACAGTTTATCTGATTTGCAAGGAAAATCCATCTGTTAGCCAGAAGGTAAAGACAGATTGAAAAGGGTAAAACATTAATATTCTTTATTGTCTGTAATTAAATTCTGATTAGTATCTGTATAGGACACAAATTGAAGACCAGGTAAAAGTTTCTTGGTTTCCCGTTAAACATTGCATCAAATGTGTAAATGGCCTTCAAAAGTAAATAACGCTTCATTTTACTTTATTATTTCTCAATAAAAAATGATTATTTGGCATTATTGACTTTTACTTAAAGGGGTATTCCATAAATTTACAATTTCGTTCCCCTCTGTAAAAAGAAATGTTGTGGACATACAATGTAATGAAGAAATATAATGCTACTGGCACTTTAATCAGTCCATTGATTTTGTCCCAGTGGAGCCGACACAGAACTGGAGATGGTTGCTGGTCACATGTTCACATCCCATATCAAGCATCTGCCTGAGAAGGTCATGTGATCATCACTATGTTTGACTGTAGCTGGTTGCCGTAGATTTGATGTCACTGAGGGCACAAAGCCATCAATAGAGGGGTTCATGGAGGAGAAAAGTGAAGGTGTGTGAAGCAGGACAGGAATCTGGGGGGCAGAAGGGACACCTTTATATGGGAATATGTTGGAAGGAATCAGGGAACACGCTATATGTATCACTGTATGTTGGACAGGTGCATTTTTTTAAAACTTTGCTTATTGATGGATTTAAAAGGGTTGTCCTGTATTTGAAAAACATGTTTGCTTTCTTCTATAAACAGGTAATACATGGTATTGCAACTCAGTTACATAAAGTTTTCTATGGCACAAACGGTAGTCCTGTGTGGTCTGTTTGTGGAAGAAAGCAACCATGCCAAATGCCTGACAGAAGCTTTTAAAGGAGAGTTTGTGTTTTACATACCACTGTATTTTTTTGGGGGGGCGGGTTGTACATGAGGGGACTGGATGATGATGGTGTACATGGAGGAAATCAGCACACGGCAGGTCATAGTGATATAGATGTATCACGTGCTGGCGCCTGGTATGCCAGTAATGCATGGGGAACATCCAGTATTGGTGTGGTGAAGGCAGTTACACACATATCATTACTATAGTAACAGAGCAGGACAGTCTGTAAGATCATCACTGAGAGCAGAGCATGAGAGGGAGGAACTGTTACTGAGAACTGAGGGCTCCTGTGAGTTGTAGTTTCCTGTGGCAGCTCCATTTTGTGATTAATGAAATTTAGTTTTGTTGTATTCATTTATTTATAGCATTATGGGTTTTTGTATCACACATTCATATACTTACAATACTCCTTTACTACCAAAATTTTTTTGTAACGTGTATTTGGTCTTTTTGTACATTTGCTGACATTGTTTTTGTTGTTACTTTATTTCTAGTTAGCAGAGGAAGACGTTATAAAGAACAAGACTATGCTACTGATATCAAGCCTTTATAATGAATCCTTAAGTAATGGGAGCACATCAGCACCATACATTCATCCAGCTGATATGCCAAGAGGTCCATGCTGGGAAACAAATGTGGGAATAGTAAGTTATTTATCAAGTTTACAAATTTACACATTCTGCTTACATGACACCACAGTCAACAAAATCTCCCTCTCATACTCTTAAAAAAATAACAAGATAGAATTATTTTTGGTGAGCATGAAAGGTTTTTCCAGACCAGCTGTTTTAAAAACAGGCATTTTGGGGGGACTTTGGGGAGATACAACATAACAGCCTCTACACAGACTAAAAGAAAAAAGTAGAGTACTCCTCTCCAATGCTTTGTAATCTGTTTTACTGTGTACGCGCTAGCTGATGAAAAAGAGTAGATATTACTAGATGATAATGTTGTATATAAAGACACAAGTTATGTAAACTGTCAGTAAATGTTTTCACATTTTTTCCTTCAGGAATTTGTAAAGCTAACCGTGTCAGACACACAGATGACTTACCTCATGATTCTTGTGGGAGACTTTGGCCGAGCAGTGATTGTCAGGTTTCTCAATTACTGCTGGTGTTGGGATTTGGAGGCTGGATTTGTATGTTTGTTTCATAGCTATATTGATGGATGTTTCAGAAAAATTGTGTGAATATCTATCTATCTAATCCAAAAAAGGCAGCACTCCCTATATATGAAAGAGGTTTATTTTACCTCAAGTGAAACATTTCAGCGTCAAGTCTTTCTCGTGTGCTGCCTTTTTTTCGGTACTTATTTTTTTGTGATATGGCTTAAAGGACAGCAGCCTATATTACTTTTGTATTTCTATGCTTTTTTGCATCTATCTATCTACCTACCTACCTATCTATCATTCATTCCTTTCTTCCTTCCATAGACCACACATAAACCATAGACCGATGAAATTCACTAAAAATCCAAGCTCCTTTTACTCAAATTGCTGAATAAGCTTTAAAAGAGTTGTCTGTGAATTTAACATTTTTATAAAAGTCTATGGAGGCTTTAAAAATAATAACTCTCTTATATACATCTCTGTCTGTGATCCTGCTTAGCTGTGGCACCACCACAATGTATTCACTCCAGCAGCAGTTGCAGGTTGTAGCAGGCACATGGCTGTTGATGTGACATCACCACCAGCCTCTGTGGTGCTGTGGTTGAACAGGAGCATTGAGAGAGGTGAGTATAAAGTCTTTATTATTTTTAAATCCTCCACAGCGATATATATAAAAAACGTTTTATTCCTGGACAATTCCAATTTAAGCAATGGATGAATTTCAGATAAACTGAATTTTTATTATTTGGTTAAGTGAAAATGTGTAATATTGTTGTTGTAAGCTTGCAACTTGGTTGCAACTTATATAATTGTAATTTTTTTTTACATTCAGCCTTCATATGCTGAGTTCGATATAAGTGGCAATGTTCTTGGTCTCATTTTTAATCAAGGCATGATATGGTAAGTTTACTTTATATTAATCAATTAAAATAAATAAAGTAAAGAAAAAATACTAAAAACGAAAGGCATTTGGCTAATGTAAAGGGGTGGCCCAGATTAAAAAGCCCATTTTCCTATTGGTGGGTTTACCTTTGTTCAGGATCCTTATCTTTTGGTTATAGTGGACAATGGTTACAAAGAATACAATACATTTGTAAAATCTTTAGGCCATTTAACTTTTTTCACATGTTGAAATATATTTGTAATAAAAATGAACATCAGGTTTTTCCCATCAATATGAATTCAATTACCGAAAATTTATCGAACATACAGGGCATTTATTCAGGCTCTTTGCTAAGACACTTGAAATTTAGCTTGGGGCCTCCCATTTTCCTCTTTGAATTATTTCTGCATTTTGATTAGAGAACACCTATGGTAATTTTAGTTAATTGGGCACAATTTGGAAAGACACATGTCTTTCTATATAAAGTATTACATCTGGTAATACAATTCAGAGGAAAAACCAAGTCATGGAGAGGGAAGACCTGCCTGTAGAGCTCAGTAAAATGATTGTGTTGAGGTATATACTAGAAACAAGTCAACAATATGAATTCAGTGGTTTTAACCAAAACATACTTATTTGTTGGCATGTGCTACCTAAAACAGGATCCATTCTTTATTTATCTGTTAATAGCTTATTTTTCGAGAAAAGGGACTTTTAACATTTTCAAACAAGCCTCAAGAGCTCCTGTGTACTTCACTCCTGAGTCTATTAATTATTATACCAGCCTCCTTCGCTCTTCGCCTTACAGACCAGAAGGCCAAATGATCACATTGTAGAATCTTTCTTCTTACATAGTGCTGCGGTGCTGCAGGTGAAGCATCTGTGGAGCGTCCGAGGGGAGCGGACAACAGCCTGGACACTTCCAATATGCATAATTATGCATGTCTCTTACAGCTGGAGTCGGCTCTCCTACATGGGAATGAGAGGGAGGAGAAAGGAAGAAGCACTTCTTCAACTATGAGGATTTTAAAAGTCAGTTTCCAGGTATCAGCAATATAGATTCTTTACCTGCAGCATCGTAGCAGTATGTAAGTGATCGGTGCTCAGAACCACAGTTTAGCAGTGGTTTATTTCAACTAAAGGGGATTGCTCCCATTTGCTGGATTTGCAAATCCAAAGGAAGTAGCAGTGGCAAATGTGTACTAAATTGTACAAATGAAGTAAATTTTTGTTATTTTTGAATTCCTAATCCAAAAAAGTTTAAAGCATCTACATTTAAAAAAAAAAAAACTTAGTATGCTCACTAGTACTCTGATACCATCTCATCCTGCTAGCCTCTGAAATCTTGCTGTAGAGATCACTAATCACACGTGACATCTTGTCACATCTTGTGACACCCAGCAGTGGGACAGAAAGGTATTACTATGAGACCAAAGGGAGAGATTTGTTGCTGGACTTGTGGACTGACAATATTATTCATAAATGTCAACCGTATTTAGCTCTAGTGAAATAACCATCAATAAATAAGGAGACACATCACCACTCATTTCTCCCTGGTATGAACATGTCACGTTGCGATAAAAATTATTGGTTTGTAAAGACATATATTAGATGCTCACAACCTTTCCTGCTGACCCCTCATTCCCATAGATATACACTCAAAAACTTTGGACATATGAACTCTGACTGCAAGATGCTGCCCTCCTCAATGAGCTACAGTAATGGAAAATTACAGAGGCCACAATATGTTAGATGGCCATGCATTTCTACTGTAGTTTTGGATGATATTTCTCCAAACATGTAAAGCCAATTTACCTTTATGTCAATTTACAAATATTTATAGTCAATTGCACTGGTACAGGATTGTCCTTCCATTTATTGACCTTCCATTTATTAAACAGGATGGGCACATTTTATGCCCCTGGACTGATGGTTGTAAATGTACTGCGCCTCCTCTCCTCCATGTACTTGCAGTGCTGGGCAGTTATGAGCAGCAACGTTCCACAAGAAAGGGTATTTAAAGCTTCAAAGTCAAACAATTTCTACATGGCTTTATTATTGCTCGTACTGTTCATGAGCTTGCTGCCTGTAGCATACACAATAATGACTATATCTCCATCATTCGACTGTGGTCCTTTCAGGTAAGTGAATATTTATCATTTACCATATTTCTAAAGGACATACCAGGATCAAGGATTGATAACCAAGCACACTTACATGTTGGTGTGTCCCCTCTGTCAACTTCTGCTATTATTTTAGTTTCATATGCACATATTTTTACAAAAAAAAGGCTTTAACAATTATGTAAATTAGCCTTAAAGGCTCTGGGCTCCATAGATGTTAATTGAGCCATGTTTTGCATAATCATGGGTTTTTGTATCAGATGTTCATATTCCCGGAATACCCCTTTAAAGTACTAGGCAAAATTTTTTTTTATTGTAAATATTTTTATTTCTATATATTTTATATATTATTATGTATTTATAGATAACATACTATGTAGCCCTCTTATTATCAATAAGATTTTAGACAATTAAGAAAATTTAACAATATTTGCTTTACACATAGATTGTGAATCCAAACTAGAGGCACCAGTAAAGGAGACTATTAAGACAAACTACAATGGTCCAAGTATAGGTGATGCATTTGTGAAGAAGGTCCATGAAATGAGTTCACTACTAATACAGTATAAAGATAATGTAATGTTCTGACAATATTTATGAGCTTTGAGTGAATGCAAAAAGTTTTTTGATTTTAAATTTTCATTTCTGTCTTGAAGCGGAAAAACTAGAATGTATGAAGTTCTTCAAGAGACAATGGAAAAGGACTTTCCACCTTTTATTACCCAAGTGTTTGGTTATGTGTCAAATCCTGGGATAGTAATAGCAGCTGTGCTCCTAATGGCGTAAGTTTTATTAAATACATTGGATCAGTTTTACTTTTTTACACAGTACTAACTTAGATATTAGTCTGATGTTGAATCATAAACAATGTGGTCTATGCCATGTATTAGAGGGCTCCATTTTGAACATGTTAAAGGAAACCTAATTCCTTCAAAATGTTACATAATCTTCTGTAGCTATACCTTGGCATTGTCCAAGAATGCTGGAACACTCCATGGAGCTGCGGCAGGTGTGGCAAAAGAATCCTCAAATGGTAAAGTGTTTCTGCATTCTGCTGTAATACTGCAGCTGTAAATGGTACTAGATGCAGCCAGAATGGTCTACTGGAGAATTGTTACTCAAATGACAAAATAATCAATTGTGTCTATGTCTTTAAGACACAAGGAGGCGGGGATGCGCGCGCCAGAGTGCAGGGATTACCGTGGGAACGAGGGGAGGTGAGTCAGGCTGTAGGCAGGGTCCAGCGAGACACACAGGTGCACCTGGGACATGGGTCCCACCCAAATACTGACACCCATGACAGTAGTTGATTGATCAGCTGGGCAAAGTGATGGCAACAGTCTCAGGACTTGCTTGGGGCCCTTGAAGTAGGGTAAGTGGACAGCTTAAATGTAAACATAGCTTTTATACATTTTTCTATAATGTAGAAACAGTTCCTAAGTACAGCCAGTACACTATGAATTAAGCGGTGTTCTTCCTGCTTTGACTGTAGTGTATAACAGCTGATTGGCGAATGTCAGACCCCCCACTGACTGACTACCAATGACTTTTCCTTTGTAGTAGTAGAAGCATGATTAGATCCCAGGAAAGAAGTCAGTCAAAACTTTTATGAAGAGGTGAGATCAGCATTCTTGTCATAAGGCTCTTTCAGGCGACCATATATAGTAGCCACATTCTATCCATATGAACAGCAATTAGCATATGGCTGACATAGAAGTGCATAGTGCACGGCACGGTACGATGAGCACACACATGTGTCACCATACCATGCTGTTCCTGAAAAAAATAGAGCATGCTCTATCTTTAGCCATACAATGGCCCGGCATGCCCCCCTACGGAGAGGGAAGGAGCGTGAAGTGCTCACCTTTCCAGCTGAATGTATGGCACACCCAGTTCCCTGCCTGGGCGTAGCATCCATTCATCTGAAAAGAGAATAACTTTTATAGTTTCCATGTTCCATGAGTAACTATAAACCATCAATCTGATTAAGATTTCCACAGTTCTATGTTGACTTGTGTAGCTTAAGCCACTTTTACGATCCATCTTACCAATGTTTAAAAAAAACATTAAATATATAAAATAATAAAAGACTGAATGATAGATAGATAGATAGATAGATAGATAGATAGATAGATCGATAGATAGACAGATAGAAAAAGTAGATAAATATTGAACTGAATGTCTAAACTAAAGTTTGTGAGTATACATGATGTGCATGTTCATACTAATAACTACCAATATAAATACATATTTTATTTCTTGTAGATTAGCTATATATTACCTTAATGCAATATCAAAGGCGTACAAAAATGCAAACATTGAATTCAAGAAGAAAATGCAAAGGGTATGTGAACATATTGAAATAACTCTGTTATAACTTTGTTATAATTGTGGCCAATGGATAAGGGGCAAACAATGCCACTGGTGATTAAATCAGCAAAAAGTTATGAAATGATCTTAAAGTTTTGTTACACCAATAAAAACATTGTTATAGATAATTATTTTATGAAGCAAGTCATAATCATTGTTTACCAGAGCTACAGATTAGTCCAATTCAATTGAGATGATATGTGTATATGGTTCCCCTTGTGACACTTAAAGGGGTATTCCAGGAATAAGCATAATTAATATTCAAATGTATATATTTACCTGGCACTGCAGTTAGAAATCTGGAGGGACAGGAGGGATGCATTTACGTGGGACTTCATGTAAGGAGGCTGGGGACAGGAAGGATGTATTTGCATTGGGCTGCATGTTCAGGGCTGGAAGAATGTAGTTACATGGGACTGTTAGTTGGAGGAGAGATATGTTTTTTTCGTGTATGGGACTGGATGACCATGTCCTGCTGGTGCATGGTACACCAGCAAAGTATCGGATACACAATGGTTAACATTGTGGTGAGATGCCATCTCAGTGGGGCAATGTGCATTGATGGCATTTATCATTACTATGGTAACAGAGCTGGGCAGTCTGTTAGATCATCACTAGGAGCAGAGCCTGACAGGGAGGTGCTGGTACTGAGGGTTCATGGGAGTTGTAGCATCCTGTGGCAGCCATAATAGAGATAACTCTAAAATTTTATAAATCATAAAAGCAAACTATTTAAGATCCATTTTGTGATTAATGAAAATTGATTTTTGTTGTTTTCATTTATTGATAGTATCATGGGTTTTTTGTGTCAGATGCTCATATTCCCTAAATACCCCTTTAAGTATTTTATTATATACTTTTTTTGCTCTTAAAATGGAAAAGAAACGGGAGGATGAGAAAAGTAAACGTAACAACACTGCCTCCACAAATGAATTATTGAAAGACTTGGAAGAGTTGCTGCCTCCGAGTGTGAGATATGGAATTAAGAAAACTGAAGAAAATGGTATGTATCAGATATGCAGATATCAATGTAACCAACAAAGTTTTCGAAGAATAATCCTTCTGTAGTCTCCTTATGGAGGATAATACTGTGCTTATATGATTTTATGTAATTAATCGGAAACAAAATTCTGTTAGAATTGCCATAAGCCATCTATGTACATAAGGTACGGCACCCAAAAAGGAAAATCCAAATAAATGTGTATGAAAATATATTTAATAAAAACTTGTACATAAAAATTCATGAAAATATAATGGCAATAAATAATACACTTATTTCACTTTTTTCTTTTCTATAATAGTGCAATGCTAGCTAAATTACAACACAAAGTTACAGAAATCAGTATTCTATAGTATGAGGGACCGAGCCCTCTCCATAGCCGGTAAGAAAAAGAAAAAAATTATAATAAAAATACCTAAAACTTCAAATCAACCCCCTTTCCCTAGAACTGATATTAATATAAATAAACAGTAAAAATCATAAACACATTAGGTATCGCCGCGTCTGAAAATGCCCGATCTATCAAAATATGATAATGTTTTTTCACTGCGTTTAACCCTGTAACGGAAAATCGCGCCCAAAGTCGAAAATGGCACTTTTTTGCCATTTAAAAAAAAATAAAAATTTCTATAAAAAGTGATCAAAAGTTCACACAGTCCTAAAAATGATACTATTATAAACGTCATCAAAATCCGCCAAAAATGACACCACCCACAGCTCCATATAGCAAAGTGTAAAAAAAGTTATTAGCCCCAGAAGATGGCAAAATCCCCCCAAAAAATTTTGTACAGGAGGTTTTAATTTTTTTAAATGTATGAAAACATTTTAAAACCTATATAAATTTAGATACAATAGGGATAGCACATTGCTTTTAAGACCATTGTGATATTTCTACTACTGTATTATCTATATTAGAGCTTGTATTGTGTGCCTACTAAGATATTATTTGTTTGACCTATATACCATCAAGGGTGGTTCTTATACCTCCTTTTTGTCGGTGGAGGAAATGGTTTGTTGGACTGCCTTACCTGGCAGTACCAACTATATGGTTTGATATGTACTTGGTACATTTTTAAATGTTTTTATGTCTTCTATCATCCCTATGCTGGGAGATTTGCTTTGTTTTGTATTTGAATAAAGGTTTACTCTTGTATTGTCATACGGCACATTCCTCTTTTTTCTTTCCAGTTCATATATTGCTATATATGTGCCGATAGACATTGTATACAGTTTAGGTTGTGCTAGGTCCCCTACATATATTCAACCTATATAAATTTGTTATCCCCGTAATTATACCGACCCAAAGATTAAATTAGACATGTCATTTGGGGTGTACAGTGAAATCTGTAAAATCCAAGCCCATAAGAATACGGCACAAATGCGTTTTTTTTTACCAATTTCACTGCATTTGGAATTTTTTTCCCGCTTCCCAGTACATGGCATGGAATATTAAATATCACCATTTTGAAGTGTAGTTTGTTACGCAGAAAATAAGCCATAACACAGCTCTGTACATGGAAAATTAAAAAAGTTACAGATTTTTGAATGTGGGGAGTAAATAATGAAAACGCAAAAACGAAAAAGGGCTGCGGCGGGAAGGGGTTATACACACTCCATACTATAAGTGAAAATATTTACAAGCAAAGAGTACCTAATATCACAAAAGTGGCTGTAATGGTCACACTATAGAAAGAGGATATCGGAAATTGAAGTCAAACTCTTCATTACGTCTAGAGATGAGCGAGCACTAAAATGCTCGGGTGCTCGTTATTCGAGACGAACTTTTCCAGATGCTCGAGTGCTCGTCTCGAATAACGAGCCCCATTGAAGTCAATGGGAGACTCGAGAGTTTTTAAAGGGACCATGGTTCGGGATAAATGGTTATTTAATTGAAAAGAATGTCTTCTGATAAGTTAGCAGATTTGTCTGACTAGAACATCTGCAATCTATTCTTCACTGTTCCCCGCGCGATATTATCTACCCGACATTGTAGCAGATTGTGAAGAACACGTGACGAATAGAACAAACAGTGGAACCTAGGATCATTTAGTGAAAAAACACAGTGAAGAATAGATGGCAGATGTTCGGCACACTCTGCTTACTTGTCGGAGAGGAGATACGCTGTCCAGGATCCGCTCCCTCTTCTCCACTGAAAGTCTCTCCCGAATTCTCCCTGCAGCCCCGATGTCTCCCTGGCTGCCCCGATGTTCTCCCTGCTGCGCGCGATGTCTCCCTGATGCGCGCTGATGTCACACTGTGCGCGCGATGTCTCCTGCGCGCCCCCGATGTCTCCCTGCTGCGCCGATGTCTCCCTGTGCGCCCGATGTGTCTCTGCTGCGTCCCGATGTGTCTGTGCTGCGCCCGATGTCTCCCTGCTGGCGCCCAGAGTCTCCCTGGTACGGAATGTCTCCCTGCTGCCGTTCCGCGTGTATCTTCCAACAAGTAAGCAGATGTGCCGAACATCGAACGAGCATCAAGCTCGGACGAGTATACTCGCTCATCTCTAATTACGTCCCAAAAGAATGAATGAGTCCATGTAAATCGGCATAGAGAAATCTATTAGCAGCTGACTCAAAAATCTATTGTGACTAATATGATCACTTCTACATATATTCCTTATACAGGCGGTGCCCAACTACAAGGACACCAACTACAGATGATCCTAGTAACGACGACCCTCTGCCCACGTGACTCTGGTGAAGCTATCTCTGGATACTTTATTATAGTCGCAGGCTGCAATGATCAGCTGTAAAGGTCTGTAATGAAGTTTTATTTAAATTCTGGTCTCTTACGCAAAAAAATGTTTTAACAACTCCAATTGTCACTGTGGGCCACAAAAAAAAATTTGTCTGGAGTTACATTATAAATATACAGTTTTGACTTTACATTCAAATTCAATTTAAGACAAACCTATGGAAACTTATCCTGTATGTAACCTGGGGACTGCCTGTATATTGGGGTGCTAAGTAATATTTTAAAGACAGGGCCCTTGCAATCTTAAAATTTGTCAAGAATGATTAATAGTATATGATTAAGATGCCACTTAGCTGTTATTTTGGATATTATACTATAGAATATTGATTCTGTGACATAATTTTGTGATGTAATTAGCTTGTGTGCACTATTATGGAAAAGAAAAAAGTGTGACAAGTGTATTAGTTTAGTGCCATTACATTTTCATGATTTTTATGTAGAAGGTTTATCAAATATTTTTAGTACATATTTATTGGATTTTCCTTTGGTGGCCGTACCATATACAGATATATTTGTTAAATTTTCTTTGTGAGACTAGAGAGATAGCAGTCAGGTACAGTGCATGGGATATCCAATTAGTAGGTATTAGCAGGCGGCTAGATTTGCCTTAACATAATCCATCTTTACATATAGCGATTTAGTCAGTCACCAAAATATAAACCAATGTACTTGTTTACTCATATCAATTCCATATAAAGTCAAGAGTTCATATAAATCATCAGAGATTCATTGCATGAAAAAAAACTATTATCAGGTTAAGACATTTTATGCAAAATTTGTATGATGAGGCAAGAGTATAATATTTTGCACAGAGACGACCAGGTCACCTATAAAACTTAAAAGTTCTAATGAAGACATAATACATTGTCTGTATAATTCATAAATAGAGGTATTTCCATCTTCATATTTGCTGAAAATTAAATCTATAGGAATGTTGCTCAAAACCTGGTGTTGTGGATCACCATGTGTATGTGAATTGTACTGTCTCCAAAAAACGAGTTGTGCATAATTGTGGTAGCATCTCAAATTCAAGCCTATGTTAATTAGTCGCTCACATGGTGAGCTGTTGTGCATCACAGATCACAAAAAGTCCTCCACCCCACTCCATCGTTGCCACTTACTCTCCATTTAACTTGTGAAACTCTAAATGTGATTTCTTACCTACTACTCTGCTTCCAACTTCCAGTATGAAAATTCTACTGCAAAACGAAACACCAAACAATGATAACTATAATCTAAAACATCCTGAATAAGAAACAACTGCACCTTTGAAAAATGGTCCTCGAGTGACTGTGATTACGAAACACCGATTCAGAACCCCAAGTGGTGACCCAAACTGTATCTACTCCGAAAGTGCTTCAAGTAAGGATAATGCCATAATAAAAGACAACAACCATGAAGGAGGCAGAGGACGAACAACTTGAAAATATCAGTCGGCACTCATTTGTCGCTTCAGTCATAAATTATATTTGGTCTATAGTTTTCAGCAGGGTGTAAAAGTATCAGAATTACGTATTGCATTTTCAATTAAATGAATTATCTTGAAATATTTTCAGGTTAATAATAACAACAGGAAATCAATAGCAAGCTCATAATTTGTATTTATAGTATCATCTATAAATCTATATTGTTTACTTAATTGTATCGTAACTAATCATCAATCTACCTATATCATTTTGTAATTATCTATAAATCACCTCCTACACACATCCCATATTACAGGTTGCCTGCCTTCAGCCATAGACTATAGGGTTGTAAAGCTAGACAAATTTTATTATTGTGCGGTTCTAAGATGAGGCCTCTTACTGGACTAGTTTTTAATAAAATAGTTTCTATTTGGGCCCCAGTTTTAGTATTTTCCAGGGCACACAGGTGAGTTTGTCTACACCCAAGCCCTGAATGTCAACAGCAATACCTCATACGACAAATACAGACAGACAAGCTATTCTGCTATTTGCCGAAAAGGAGATCAACCAAATAATGATTCCAAATCTAGGGTATGTCTTGGCAAATTGTTTACGATAGTGAATTTTTATTCAAATACGATTGCCTATAAGTATCTATAGTTGAAAACGAACAATAGGCTCATCTTGTGCCAGAAAGGAATATTTGACTTTTTCTGAAGTAAAAATATTTTTCAGTGACTAGTTTGATTAATTTAGAAAGCAGGATTTTCTTCATCGGACCGTGACATTAATAATTATTTACTTAAAGATTTCTTACAATAGATGATTTATAAAATGTACATGTTGAAGATAAATTTCCCCATAAACTAGTGTAAGGCTTGCCTATGAATGAGATTGTGCTTCTGCTTGGATATGACCACACAGAGCAGAGAAGGGATTCCGGACTCCCTGCTGGAGCTCAAACGATTGGGGCAAACATTTACGAAGTATAGACGTCGCGTCCTGTCACGATACAGGATGACGCGTTCTCCTGTCTAGTGTATATCTGGTCTTACCAAGAGTTCGAACTAAAGATAGAGCGGACACGGCGATGTACCGCACCAGAGGGTCGCTGCTGAACTGAAGCAGCGGTGGTTGTCGCCGGAGGTTCACCTACCTAATCTTGGGTGCAAGGTAAGCACCTTTCACGAAAAAACCACAACAATTTATTTAAAAAAAATTCTGTGGGCATTTAAACTTATTATCGAATCTTTGTTTGGTTCCTATGAGGTTTGCACAAGCCACGCTCCACGCCAATATTCGTTGTGCATGCTAAATAGCCAGCAGGGACTGATTGCCGAACAAGTCATGATGTGCGTGCGCCAAGAGTCCTGGACAAATCAGGAAAATCAGTAATATGATAAAAAATGAGCGTCACTCATCCTATCCCATAGAGCCCTCACTCGAATTGGCTGGTGAGTGCAGTACCAGTATCTCACACAACATACAAATCTATCATATCTCACCCTTTATTGCCCCCTTGATGCTAGCAAGCATTGTAGAAAATGTTCGCTCCAAGGTATGTCTAAAGCGAAGTTGAGGCTCAAGATCTAGCTATCTACCAAAACAGTTAAAAACGAAAAAGAGAGCAACTGAACATCAAGGTGGGTAAGGTCAGTTAACACATCTGCCTATTACATGTAAAAAAGTTGATTGTTCACACATATTATAGGAAATTAATTGTTTTGCAATTATATGAATTGATGAGGTTAATTCTTCAGTGGGTTAGCTGTCAGTCATTATTTGCTGTCATTCATGACCTATGATATCTAATAATACAAATATCAGTTTATTCCATGATGTTTTTGAAGACGCTGCTGTGCCTTACAGAATCCAACTGAAGTTGTAGGTTCACTGAGGGGCTTCGAGCCTGTGTTCTTCGTCATCGCTCATGTATTAGGGGTAGGGTTTATGTAACAGAAACCCACATGTGTTTGTTTTGGTCGAAACCAAGGTAGCTCTGTTCATGCTCATTATTTAACTGAACATGAGATAGCATACTAAGTAATGTCCCCTCATGGGCATTACTCTCTTATATTGGTTCGAGGAGCCGCTGGCGATTTGTATCATAACTATCTGGACGTGACGGGGCATTGTGTTTCCATTTGATACCAATCACTGCTGACTGTGGGGATTTGATGGTCACTGAAATACAAATTGGATTTTTAGGATTAATTGTCTACACTAGCTATCCTATGAAGTCTGAGCGTATGGCAATATGAGTTTTCACCATACTTCACAGTGTTACCTACATTTGATGAAATGTGGACATTCATATTTGTAGTGGTAGGATCTAGTTGTAAAACTCCTTAGAAAATAGATGTTCTCTCCAGAGCTCATTTTAAACCCCTTCACCAAACCCGAGCCTCATGTTAGTTAGAAAGTGATTCAGACAATATCCATACTTTTTATCCATTAGTTGTGTCTTTCACCAAAATCGCTAAACAGTACTCTCATATCAACCACATTACTTACTAAAACAATACCAAATCAGGGTGTGGAACCTTCTAAAAGTTTGAAACATCATTCTCACCAAGCATCTGGCCTTTCCTTCTCCCTTGTTAAATTTCAAATCATTGAATGAGACAATGGGGTGTTACAAAGAATATACCATATTCACACTCACGCTCTTTAGCTGACTATACTTAGGTTATTCTCTTCAGAACACGTACATTGCCTCTCCAGCCTGAGCTCACTTTAACTGCCCTTTGTTAAGAGAAGCAGTCTGGATCATCTGAGATGATATACTGTGATACAACTATGTTGAAACTTTCAATAAAGGAAAACTGATTTTGGTTACCACACCTCAGTCCCCTATGGGGCCACTCCCAAGCAAATTTTAAATGCAGCCGCAACTGACAAAACTGTCTTGACATGTCAACAAACGTATTGATACTGGGGACCATAGGTCAAAAATTCCCTATGTCTCCATATGTTGGGACTATGGCCATTTTCCACAGTGCAAAAACAGTTGACTTTCCTTGTTATGGTCCATGTACCAATCACCTCGCCTACCCATTGAGAGGTGGGTTTGTCATTCCCTTATACTATTACTTCCCGTTCTCTTTCAATTATAATTGTTTTTTTTTATTTCAAATATGTGTTTATTGAGGCTTTCACATGTATAACAGAAATGAACAGGACTATAATTATACTAAGCTGTAATATAGATCAAAGAAGGACCACACTTTTTTTTTTTTGCCTGGCTTTATTCGGAACATAATTGTTTAACATATCTTGGCCCATACCAACTGTTGGATCACATAGAAAGGGGACTAAAAGACGAGGCAGCTAGGACATAAGGACATCAAGAAAGGGAAGAAGAGGCGCGAAGGGGGGCCTAAGAGCACGTGCCCATAATTTGCTGTTGCAGCGCGTTGGGGTCAGCGGCAGACTAAGAAAAGTAAGGGAGGGGGACAAACCTACTTAGAACTATGGAGCATTAAGTGATCATCTAGGATCATTTAACTTTACAAATGTAAAGTCAATTTTGAATAACATACATAACATTATCAGTAATAAACATTTAAAGTAAACATTTATACATTGAGTCAAGGCCTAAGTCTATTATAAGTGTACTGTCACTCTTATATAGTATTAACGCGTCTGATCCAAGACGTCCCATTCGAGAAGATGAAAAGGTTTTATGCTATTAGATTGGATAGCTATTGACTTTTTCATATCCACAGGTCTTGTTGACATGGAACGGGATTCTCCTATTCCGGGTGGAAACAAATTTCTTTCCAAGCAAGAATAAGGGTCATTTTAGTAGTCCTAGCAGAATATAGGCAGAGCTGTGTGTATTCGTTAGAGGTGTGTGTGCAGTCACTAAGTAGTAGTAAGGTAGCTGTAGGCTGATTGAGAATGGAAATGGTTTCATTCTGAGAGTTGACAAGATTGTGATAGATGTTGATGCCTAGACACACGTGGTGGTGAACCTATGGCACGGGGCCAGAGGTGGCACTCAGGCCCTTTACTGGCGGCAACCCAGCGCCTTCACACCGCAATCACAGCATAACCGATGCAGCTAGACTCAGGTTTCTTGTATCTCTCTCTGTGGTCCAATACAGCCCAGGAGCCGAGACTCCAAGCCGCCTTTTTTAAAGCCAAGCAACTCTGGCTGCCATGCCTACAAAAGCGAGATCGTAGAAGACTTGTGGATCAGAGATGGTTTGGATCTCGTTTGGAGCGCCTGACTCGGGCCCTACTTGATTCTTCCATCTTATAAAGCGGACACTGGAGGAGCTACACATGCCATATTCTCATTCCAGTTCCTATTGTATTGGGTTGAATTCAGCGACTCATAAGAATTATAAAAACCTCTGATACAAAGCGGATCAAATAGATCTATCCGACATACAAGCAATTGTCATTTTGGACTACTATGGCACACTACCAAGGGATGTTTACGGTTGTAGCTTCGGCACTCTGTCTCCAAAAGTTCGCCACCCACTGCATTAGACCTTGAATTTTAAAGGCAAGACCATAGGGTATGCAGAGGGCAACTTTTGTCCACAACCTCTCCAGATCCCGGGGGGGATGTCGGAAAATTTTGCTTAGCTAGCTGGGGTTGTTAGTACCATCCTCATATGTGTTTTGATTATGGCTCTAGTTGTGAGGTATAATACGAAATGTATTATGTACATTTTGAGAATGGTGCCATGGGAGGGCGTGAATGTGGGAGTTGAGTTTAGGGTCTTTTCCCAAGCCACATATATGTTAATTTTCCCAATTCTGTTTGCTGCCTTATAGCAGTAAATAGAAAGATATCCATTTTTCCGGGAGGATTTAATTTTCCCATGTGTATTGCTCATTAAGCAATGGAGGGTGTGCTTTAATTTGCTATTTAAATAATTGCGAACCTTAAGGTAGTTATTACATTTCTCATTATTCAAGGGAGAAGGTTAGGCTTTCACTTAAAGGTTCTAGTGATCCATTGTCCACTATGTCCGCAGGTGGTTTATGCCTGATTTCTCATTCCCTAATTTCAAGTTTGGAGTGAGTTCTAAGAGATAATCAGAATCTAGTTTAAGGGAGGTTTTTCAGTGCTGGGTTGTCGTGAAAAGTTTTCCATGCTTTTCTGTAGTGTACATTGTGAAGTAGGGGGGGGGGGATGCTGGGTTGCCAAAGGGCGGTTGGCTTATTCTAAGGTAATGATTGCCCCTTTGTTATAGTGGTGCTCTATAGCAGTGATGGCTAACCTATGGCACTGGGCCAGAGTAGGCACTCAGAGCCCTTCTGGGGGCCTCAGGCCATCACAGAGATGACTCCGGTATTTCCTGCAGCTCCCAGACAAGCCAGGTCTTGCTGTGCACAGAGCTATTTTAGTGACAGCTCAAACGGGGATATTTTCGGCATGATTGGTGTCCTCAGGTGCTGGTATCACGAAAACGGTTGACAGAGAAGGGGAGTATAAATACAAATTAATGCGGTGTGGCACTTTGCGATAAAAAATAAGCGTGTGTGTTTGTTGTAGTTGGGGCACTCGGCTCTAAAAAGGTTCGCCATCACTGCTCTATAGAGATTGCCTTTGTTAGTCTCCAAGTTTTCTACACCAAGTTGATGTTCTAAAATCGCTGCGTAATAGTAGACTTTGAGTTCAGGTGCTGCCAGGCCCTCATTGGATTTGGGTCTAGTTAGAAGATGAAGGGGCGACCCTTGGGTTACTGTCTTTCCAGATAAATTTCTGGAATTTTCATCCATGTGATATTTGCTTCATTAGAATGGCGGTGCTTTAATTTGCCTTTTAAATAATTGCAGGAACCTTAAGGTAGTTATACATTTCTCATTATTCAAGGGAGAAGGTTTAAGGCTAATTCACTAAAGTCTTCGTTGATCCATTGTCCACTATGGCCGCTAGGTGGTTTATGCCTCTTGATGTCTACAATTCCCTAATTTCAAGTTTGGGATGTTGAGTTCTAAGCGATAATCCAGAATTAGTTCTAATGGAGGTTTTTCGTGCCTGGGTTTGTGTGAATAATGTTTTTCCATGCTTCTTCTGTAGTGTACATTGTGAGAGGGGGGGGGGGGGATTCTTGTGTTTGCCAAAGGGAGTTGCTTATCTAAGGTTTAATAATTGCCCTTTGTTATAGTGTGATTATAGCAGTGATGGCAACTATGGCACTGTGCCAGAGGTGGCACTCAGAGCCCTTTGTGGGCACTCAGGCCATCACCAGAGATGACAACTCCAGGGTAATGTCCTGCAGTCCAGCAGCCCAGGACGTGCGTGCAACCGAGCTATTTAAAGTGACAGCTCAACCTGGACATGTTCTGCCTATTGGGTAATCGGGTGTGGTATCAATGAAAACGGTGACAGAGAGGGAGTATAAATCACAAATATTAAATTTCGTGTTGGCACTTTGCAGATAAATAAGCGGGTCTTTGTGTAGTTGGGCACTCGGCCTCTAAAAGGGCGCCATCACTGGCTCTATAGATTGCCATTGTTAGTCTCCAAGTCTCTCAACCAAGTTGACTGTTCTAAAAATCGATGCGTAATAGTAGACTTTGAGTTCAGTGTGCCGGCCCCTCAGGGATTGGGTATTAAGTTTAGAATATGAAGGGGCGACCCTTGGGTTACTGTCTTTCCAGATAAATTTCTTAACTTGAGCACGTGCCTTCCTGAAATAGGCTTCAGGAATTGGGATTGGTAGAGTTCTAAAAAGATATAAATATTTGGGGAGAATCATCATCTTGTATGATGTTATCCTGCCACACCATGACAGGAGTCCTTTGGAATATTCTGCTAGCTCCTTATCAATTTTGTTCATTAGGGGGATATAGTTATGCTTAAACAAGTTAGAAATTGGGTATGCTAACTCGATTCCCAGGTAGGTAACATGTTCTTCCTGCCAATCGACTAGGTACTCTTTTTTTAACGATTGTATTCTTATTGGGTGTAGATTTACTGGAAGAATTTGGGATTTGCTCTTATTTATCTTATAGTAAGAAATTTCCCCGAACTCATTTAAGGTATCAAATATATGTTTTAAAGAGGTCTCAGGGTTTGTGGGTGTTAAAATTATGTCGTCGGCGAAGAGGGCTAATTTGTGCTCCGCCTTGCCTCGTGATACCAGTAATATTACCGTAGAGCGTTGGCTTCAGCTAGGGGTTCTATTGAAATATTAAACATAATCTAGGAAAGGGGACCAGCCTTGTCTGGTACCAGTATCGACGGGTTGAACGTTGGGACAAGCGTACAATTAATAAAATAAGCTTTTGCGACGGGCACGGTACAGGGCTCAATGGCCGTAGTTAGGATGTGCTTGAAGAACCAAAATTTTTGTTAGATTGGAAGTACTATTCCCACGTTCGACCCTTGTCGAATGCCTTTTCGGGGTATACGGTGAGGACAGGTTGGCGGGAGAGTGTTATTGATCTCACATGGGTTGAATAAATTTATCAGTTCCTTGTATTATCCGATGTTCTGTTGTTTGCCTGTAAGCCTGATTGATCAGGTGACTATAATATCCGTAGTAAAATTGTTTTTAGTATGTTTGCTAATATTTTGCGTTAATTTTAGTCCTGTTTTAAGAGGGAAATGGGGGCGGAAATTTTTGTATATCTGTCTGTCTTTCCTTGTTGGGAAGGGTTACAATTAGGCCTGAAAGCATTGGTTGTGGGATCGTTCCTTTCTGTGATGGCTTTTTTCAAACACTTTTTACAGGTAGGGAGTGGAGAATTGGGAAATTTTTTTTATAGTCCCAGAAGTCCATCTGGTTCATGGGGTCTATTGGATTTCAAGCTTTGATGGTACTAAGAATTCCTTTCGTTATAGCAGTGGTAAGTTTGGTTAGGGCTCAGGTGTGAGATTTGGGGAGGGAGTATTTTATATAAGAGATTGTTTGATTTGGTCACAGGACGGTTGTGGAGAGAGAGTGTCCTGATTAGATTATATAGCGTCGCGATTGAAGTCTTTCTTAAAGGTCCTATTGGAGACATTATTTTTTCGTAGGTGTGTGGTGATATACGCTCAACCGACACACTTATTGAGGTACCCACCTGTCCACTGCTCGTTAACACTTAATTTCTAATCAGCCAATCACATGGCGGCAACAACTCAGTGCATTTAGGCATGTAGACCTAGGTCCTCAAGACAATTCCTGCAGTTAAAACGAGCATCAGTATGGGAGAAAGAAAGGAGATTGAGTTGCCTTGACGTGTGCCATGGTTGTTGGTGCACAGAAGGGCTGGTCTAGGAGATTCAGAAAACTGCTGATCTACTGGATTTCACACGCAACAACCAATCTCTAGGAGTTTGCAAGAGAATGGTCCGAAAAAGAAAAAAAAAACATTTAGTGAGCGGGCAGTTCTGTGGGTAGAATTGCCTTGTTGATTGCCCAGAGGTCAGAAGGGAGAATGGCGCAGACTGGTTAGAGATGATAGAAAGGCAGCAGTGTGAACTCAAGTAGCCCACACGTTACAAACCAAGGTAGGCAGAAGAGCATCTCTGAATGCACACAGTACGTCGAAAAACTTTGAGGCAGATGGAAGTGGCTACAGCAGCGAAAGAGAACAAACCACACGGTTGCCATCCTTTCAGTAAGAAAGAGGAAAATGAGGCTACAATTTGCCACGAAGCTCATCGAAATTGGACGTAGGTAGATTGAAAAAAAAAAAAGATGGAAAAAAAAAAAGAAAAACGTTTGCCTGGTGTCTGATGAGGTCTCGGTTTCTGCTGACGACATTCGAATGGTTTAGGGTAAAGAATTTGGCGTGGTCAACAACATGAACAGCAGGATCATCCTGCTTGTATCAACGGTTTGAGGCTGGTGGTGGGTGGTGTAATGGTGTGGGGAATATTCTTGGCCCCAACAATCTCTTTGGGCCCCTTGGTACCAATTTGAGCAGCGTTGCAAACGCCAAAGCCTACCTCGAGTTATGTTTTGCTGACACATGTCACCCTTTATCGACCACCAATGTACACAACATCTGATGGTAACTTTCAGCGGGATATGCGCCATGTCATTAAAGCGGAATCATCCAGACTGGTTTCTTGAAACATGACAATGGAGGTCACTGTACTCAAATGGCCTCCACAGTCACCAGATCTCAATCCAATAGAGCATCTTTGGGATGTGGTGGAACGGGAGATTCGCATCATGGATGTGCAGCCGACAAATCTGCGGCAACTGTGTGATGCCATCATGTCAATATGGACCAAAATCTCTGAGGAATGCTTCCAGCACCTTGTTGAATCTATGCCACGAAGAATTGAGGCAGTTCTGAAGGCAAAAGGGGGTCCAACCCGTTACTAGCATGGTGTACCTAATAAAGGGGCCGGTGAGTGTAGGTAGAGTATTTTTGATTTCAGTAATCTTTTTTTAAGTTTGCTAGCAAGTAGGGCCCCAGCTTTTTGATCTAGGGAATAACATTTAGTTTTAAGTTTTGCTAGGGAGCGGTCCTTAATAGCCTGTGTTATTGCTTGTTTGTTAATTTGTTCTAATTGTTGTATTTTTGCTAATGATATGCTTATTTCTTTTTCTCTGGCCTTTTTTATTTTGCTAGAGAGTTTGGATAGGTCATCTCTGAAGTAACCTTTGTGGGTAATCCATATTGAAAAGATGTCTGCTTCCCCATTGTTGTTAAAACTGAAAAATTGTAAGTGCTAACTCGATTTTTGCTGAGTGTAGAGGGTGGGATATTGATGTATTTTGATTTATTTTGAGAGCTTCTTGGCCCCTTATGTGCAATATGATACTAATGTCCTACACCTAATTGTTTACCTTTCACCTTGTTTGCTATTGTTCTCATTGTCTTATATGGTGCATGTATGACCCAGAATACGGAGTTCTCTACATGCCACGGTATATCTTGTGGTCATATAAGCCAACACAAGACACACTATAGATTATTATAGATAGCGAACATTGCAAGCCTCATGCATGGTGGCTAGTTCAGACAGAGACAGTTTGGAAACTGAATGGAGGAATCTAATTGGTGAGTGGGCAGCTATTCAATCTCACATGTACACTGGATATTTATACATAAAGCTCATGGTGTCCCATTTCTGTAAAGTAGGAAGTCACTCCTTATTGCAGATTATGTCATATAAGAGGAGAATGATCACATTTATACAATTATAAACAAATTAATAGGATTAATTGAAAATGACCAAAGCCTTTATTTTATTGTTGTTCAGAATCCAGTTGAGTTGCCAGTTACATTCAGCAAATTATTATACTTTCTTGAGAAATATAACTATATTCCACTAATATCTACTGCAGTAGTACAAATATTTCCAGCACCTACAATTATCATGATTTTGTTATGCCATGTTGATTTATACAGAACAAGACATATAATTTCCAGAAAAGCAAACTACATGTAAAATAAGGACAACTAGTGATCACTTTACAGACAGGGTCATGGAACAAAATTTATTGAAATGTTCCAGAAAGATCTGGCCTATAAAATGTTATTTCACAGGAACATCATAATGTTTTAGATTATTGATCTAAGCAAACTGATAAGAGAAAGGTGCTTCACATCTTTAGGAATTCTTCTGAGGGATCTTCATGGTAACTGTTTTCACTTCAGTATAATGATGTAGGCCATATTCACCCCTACGAAAAGAAATATTGCTCATTTATATCATAATGAATAGCTGAAAAATGAAAGATGTAGGTGGAATGATCAAAAAGGGATAGGGTAATGAAAACATTTTTTGCAGTTAAGGAGAAGACTGAAGCGGCATAAGGGCCTACCATGCCCTGTGTTAATATACAATAAATGTCATTTCAAGTAATAAATTCTCTTTATATTTTTGACGACGTGCCCTAGTTTTATACATGATCTTATTTATACTGTACATACTGGAAATTATTATGACTGATTGAGAAAGAGCAAACCCCAAAAAATATTGCTCAGTGAAATGGAACCTAAATAGAACTATTATATTTACATCAGAATTGCCGTTATTCTCCTTGAGGGAAAAAGAGAACAGAAAATAAATCCTGGTGCTAAACAAGAAGGTAATTTGTCACTGATACTAAAAGGGAAGCTTTAGGCCTCTTTCACACTTGCGTTGCAGATCACGTCAGAGTCTGATCAGAGAGCAATCAGGGTTTGGTCAGAGTTTGTTCAGTCTCTCAGTTTTTCACACGGATTGTTTTGGTGTTTTCAATGCATTTTCAATGCCGTGGACTGTGGTCTATCTTTTCTATGGAGATTCACCAGTGAAAAACGCATTGCACTTGCGGATCTCCATAGACTTGTATGGTGCGTTTTCCACATGTGTGACTTTTAAAAGTAGAGCATGCTGAGATTTGAATGTACATTAAAAAAAAATGTGCATGTGTGTGTGAAAAAAAATGCAAGTCTGAAAAAACCCATTGGGGCTGATTTACTAAGGGTCAGGGATCACACTTTTGTCAGACTGTTTGTCTTTTTCAAAGATTGCATGGCTTGGACAGGTATTTAACAGGTGTCTGCGCTGTGATTGTGTTGCACGCAATCGATTTTTGGTGCAGCTGTGCTGGCTTCCATGCGACACAAATTGGGGGCATGCCATCGAACGATTCGACTGATTTGGACTGAGCACGGGATTTAACTTTCAAATTGTGTGGCATGCCCAAGCACTTACATGCACCACTAAAAAGAAGGTGAACTCAGTCGGACCTGAGCGGGGAAGCGACACATGCAGGTTATCGGGCGCACAATCTTAGTGAATCGCGGAACAGTGCATTATCGTTGGCCAATGCACTTTCGGTGAACTCCAGTAGACAGATAAGTAAATGTGCCCCACTGATTACAATGGGTCAGAGTGCAATGCAAGTTCTGCAAGTCAAAACCACAGGCAGAACACACGTGTGAAAACCCAAGTGTAAAAGGGGGCCTTAAAGGAAGAGAACTTTATTGGCCTTTGACTTAAAAAACTCCTATAAGTTATATTAACATGTGAACTTTACAGACTTTACAGATTATAACATACTGTAGTGTGAAAAGTGAAGATGTAGCAAACTTAATTTATGCACAAACTTTGTCCTAACATTTCTAGTGGGAGGTGCAGTTTTTTATGGGCTAGGTTAAAGGGAACTTATCAGCTCACAATCACATATAAACTAGACATATCACCTTGTATGTTAAGTAATCAACAACCTTGGCCTGAATGCGATGCACTCTAACTTGCCCCGGTTTCATACAAGAATCAGGGCACTCTAGGCCAAGGTTTCATGGTACTATAAGTGCTGGGGAGTGAAAGTAGGTAACAGAGTGTACCCTGGGCCTTGCATCCATGCCAATGTTTCATCAAAATTATTAATTGCGTATAAATAAAAGCCCAAATATTTTCTCAAGAAGTGTATGCTTTTAGTATGGAGCACCTCATTTATAGGGCCATACTTTATAACAGACACTGGAGTTGATAGTATTTAAAGTTTGTTGCATCAATGTATTTAAGACATTAATTGTAAAGTTTGTCTGTATCTTCTGTTTTGAAATATGGCAAAGTCTGAGATTAGTAACTTGTAGAAGCAAAATTGTCATATGGCACCATGATCATAGAGCTTGGTGACTATTTTGAATGTCACATATATCTTATAGCATAATTCTTTAGAATGTTTGATTCTGCAATTAATAGAATCTGTAAACCTAATAACTTACATTTCACGTCCATTTCCTGACATCTTAAACCCTCCAAATGGGCAATGAGGAGACACGGCACTGTAGCAATTTATCCTATAAAATAAAAACATAAATATAGCATGAATATAGCATGAATTTAATATTAAATATCTTGATGTCATTTTTATGTATAAAAGTTTTTCCTATACAAAAAAGCAGGAATCTATTGAGGCTACTATTACCTTTTATTCATATTAATGCAAAATCCCTGGCATTACCAATGATAAAAGTGAGTTCATTACAGGCAGATTGCAGTGTTGTTATTTAGAAACTAGATACAGCAAGATACAATATATATTTCAGGTTTTATTTTGTTTGATGAGATCATCTATGAATATATCCTGGAATATTTTAGCCATGGTCAGATATCTGATATTGCCAGCTCCAAACCTCCCGTAATCATTCTCCCCTCTGAAGTTATGCCACATTGCTTCATATGAAAGCCATGAACTATCAAGAGATGACAACATTATCTCCTTGTCCACGCTAATAAGAATATTTATTTCTTCCATTTTAACTTGAAATGCTTTTATTAACACAGATATTTTAATGACATTTCTCTTCTGAATTGTGTGTTGTTCCAAATTTAATAAAGATTTGGAATGGACATCAAAGAACATATTTAGAAAAAGGAAAGGGTAGACTGGTACTTGATCTTACCGAGGAGAAACACAGGAAAATTTTACCTGTTCATAGATCTAACATTTCCCTCACTCAATATTCAAGTCAACGGAAGATAAAAGCAATGATGGGAGAAAGATTTTACTTTTCTGGTAAATGACAAACTCTAAATAGAACATTTTGTGAACAATCTCTTGCAAAAGGGAGTCATTAGGGGACACCAGTTTACTGGAATACAAGCCCTGAAATAATCTCTATTACTTGCAAACCACCATTCATTGCGATTAGTTCCCCAAGTGGGCATAGAGCGTGTGAAGGGGAGCACGACTGACGGCGGAGTGCTGGCGTATGATAAATATCCTACATAATGAAAATTTGAGGCAAATTAGGGGTTCTAGCATTTACAGTGGTAAGAAACTGTTGTAAAATATAGTTTTTATAAAAGGTATACTCAACGATTTCATCAGCATGGTCCCCATTACATGTGCTGATACTTTCCTATTTGGTACACACTGTGATACATGAAGGCTGAGAAAACCCAGATTTCTATGTATACATTTCTTTTCCATCTGTAGTGAAGCTTCCATTGCAGATTCCACAATATTTGACACAAACAATATAAAGTTTGTTATATTTTAATATAAATATATTAAAATAGAGAAAGCTGGAGGGAGTGTTCTTGGGCACCTACTCATCTGCACATCTGTCCGCACTCAGAGATATACATTAATTTGATTGCAGTTGTAGCTCTATGCATCATATTAAAGCAGAAGTCTTTTTATTTACGAATAAAAAAATATTTTTCTCATATAATAATGTCCAACACTTTTGATGAGGTCAACAGTGTCAATTTGCTTCAAATCCTAGTGACAAGTAATGAAAAATGTGTTCTTTATTAACATTCTTAACCCAGAGATTTAGGAATGTTCTCTTATGGGAACAGAAGGGTGCGCCGGGACCAAAAGAGTACTGATGAATGACACCAGGGGCTGTTTTAAGGTAGGTTTTATACTAGAAGGGTGTAATTGGCTGCTATCACTTGACTTTTATGAATCTGGAGCTTGTGGAAGGGACTACAATATCAATATTAAGCTAAGAGCTATCTGTTGGCAGCTTCAATCAACTCTTATAACTCTGGGAAAATATGTGACCTTCTAACATCACCATCAAGCAAACAATTAAGGTTCATTCAAGTTCCCTGTTCGCAACAGTAGCCAAATAAAGCAAAAGGCAACTGCTTCATAAACTCTTTCAGCTTCAATTATATTTGCCTTAACTAGAAAACTTGGTTGATGTTTCATTAGGCTGGCAAATACATTTATGCAAGTACCTATTTATCAGTTTATCTGAAGTCCCAGCAATACATATGATACATTATTTTATTCTATGTGTATAATAATAATCAACTTAATAGTATTCTCAGCTTAATGGGAATTCTCCATTTTATAATCTCAAAGTGCTGCATGTCAATTTATTATTGCAGCATCTATATACATGGAATATGCTAACCAGTGTTAACCGTATGTAAGAAGTTGAGGAAACAGCAAAACATTACTTAGGTACACAAGGGGCGCTATTTATCATTAGGTCAGTTCCTTGGGACAGTTCTATGTCTGCCCATCAGATTCATGAAAATGACGTTGGTCCTTTAATAAATGTTGTTATACTTGGTGTTGCTCTAGCAGTAGTTCGATGTTTTTGCCAGAACCGTGAAGTGGCGAAAAAAGTCCTATGTGACTTTTTACCAGAGAAACATCACAAAAAAACCTCTTTAAGACTTTTTTTTACGCCGAAAAGCTCAGGTTAACGACCAGTTAACCTAATTTTTGCTATGAATATTGTACATAACTACGGTACTATCTACACATGATCTGTTGCAATCACTGTACAAAAATTAAAGTTGAAGATAAAATGAAAGATATCAGTGTTTTAACATCAAATGTCAGATTTGTTATCATCTAATAATGATTAACTCTAATGACTCAAGGGAAATAAGTGACCAGCTAATAAATCAGCATTGCAAAATAATGCTCAATAAAGCTACAGATAATAAACTTATACATGCATAGCCCAAAAATTTTGTTGGAAACCTAAGGGCTGGTCCACACAGGGTTTTTTGGATCGGATCCAAAAACATCCCAGGTAGAAAACTGATGTTGAGCGCATCACTACGGTCCTCATTTATACTACAGGCAGGTTGTAAAAGCCCATTACCTTTGTGCATTCTCTGAGCATTTTAATTACATTATAATGTATTACATTCATTACATTATAATTTTATAATTGTGTTTTAACTTTCCTGGCTTCCTGCCAGAATCTAGAGTCCTCCTCCACACACTTTTCTGCTCCTGTACAACTCCTCACTCCCCCATTGATATCAGCTCACCACACTCTGTGTGAGTGAAGGAGCAGGAGGGAGGAGTAGAGCAGAAATTTGGGGGCTGAGAGCTGATGAGTGATAGAGCAGCAAAGGCAATGACGGTGTTTTTTTTTTTTAAATGAATCCAAACAAGAAACCCTGGACTCAGCATTTGCAATGTGCAATTTTTCTGCACAATTTTTGGTGCAACCTATAGAAAACACCTGGTGGGGATTGGAGTGTATTTGCACATTTTTTGCAATGTTTTAGGTTCGTAGACTTTGGATTAACCTTTTTAGCAGATGTTACACTATAAAATTAGGAACCAGGCTGGAATGGAATTGTAGCCTTTCTGCTTGTCCTTGTACAGACCTCTGTCCAATACACACCTAAATACTTCTATCCAACTTCATAGATGAACTGAGTTGGCAGAATAGTGGAATTTCCTGAAGGAAATCATTCCATGGTATGAAAGCTATTGTTTTCTGGTAGACTTATCTGAAATGACTTTCATTAACTATGTAGAAACCTATTCCATAGTAGTGAAAAGACAGAGTGTAAACCAAATATCCCACAAAGTTGATGTACTCACTATATTTTCATGAATTAAACGGACTATTTATAATTTTGAATTGGTAAGTTTTCATATGGATATTTATTGCATTGCATAAAAAAAATCTATTCATCCAAAGTATATTCACTACTGTATACATTCCTCCCAACTTCCAGAGGATGAAAAGAAGAACATAAGAACAGACCTCATTTCCCTAACACCTTAGTGCCCTTAGACAGTGTAATGTCCTCTTTAGTGCCCCACCCATTAAACCTGCTCTCTGCAATGCTCTCTAGTAGCCTCCACACTTGATGATGACTCCCTTTTATGACAGCAGAGTTGTATAATGTCCCCCACATGCACACATGTGACACCCTGTATTTAACTCTCCCATTGATGCAGAAGAAGTTCACTTTCTGTTCCTGTTCCACTGAAACTGGAATTTTTGGGAGCTAAGTGCACATTAGAATATTTTACTCATAACTAGAGATAAGCTACTATATTCATTAGTACATAAATTCTGTAACAATTTTTAGGCACTGAGGCAAAGAAGAATATTTTATACTTTGCTTCAGAGATACCTTTTAAAATGGCGTTAGTAATTCAACACAAAATTTATGGAGAAGTGATAGGTGGGGAAAATGAAAAAACAAATGTAAAAAAAACTAAATAGAAGCTTTTTATGAAATATCTGCCTCTAGAGGGGGCTATATACCAATCTCAGGGACAACTGGTCTGTGAAACTTCAGCAAAGCAAATCTTGGATAATTCGCACATCTCTACTGGTACTGTTAACACAGTCTAAAGGATCACAATATGTCTATGGGATTTACTACATTGCTTTATCACAAGGGCGACACTCACTGCTGTGCCATCTTTATTTTATGCCTATTTTAAAACATGAAGAATGTCCCTAATTTGCAGTTAGCCCAAATAAATAATAATAATAATTCTTTATTTATATAGCGCACACAGATTACGCAGCGCTGCACAAAGCATATCAAATTGGTCCCTGTCCCCATGGGGCTCACAATCTAAACAACCTAACAGTATGTTTTGAAGTGTGGGAGGAAACTGGAGTAAACCGGAGGAAACCCACGCAAACACGGAGAGAACATACAAACTCTTTGCAGATGTTGACCTGGGTGGGATTCGAACCCAGGACCCCAGTGCTGCAAGGCAGAAGTGCTACTCACTCAGCCACCGTGCCGCCCTTATTATACACACCCTTTAAAAATTGCTCTTTTATGCATTACAGTAACTTATGTGAATTCACTTCTGTAGTCTCCTAATTTAAAAAGTGTAAATCTGATTTCATAATGTTTTTTCCAAGTGGTCATACCCCCTTTCAAAACAAACAGAACAATGCCTATATTGTGTTGCTCAGCCTTTTCTTTCCAGAGTTATAGCATTTTCTGTTCTGAGGCTACTTGTCAGAAATCTTCCTCAGCAGCAGTGAAGTGCACATAGTCTAACTTCTGCCTGTCAATTCCCTTAAGCTGTGTAAGTTAAAAGATGGCCTTTCTTCCAATGATGCTTTGTGTTCTGTCATGAAGTAACTCCATTGAAAAGTAACTCCAAAGTAACGTAAGTAATTCAGTAATTCCAGTGAGCTCTGTATAGTGTGTACAGCTACATGTGACAGCTACTGCAGATACAGGTTATACTGAGGAGAATAGCAAAGAAACTGATGGACATAGGTAAAGTTCATACATACTGCATCCTAAAAGCTATTGATTTGTGAAAAAATATTGGAGTTGCACTGCAAGAGTTAATGGTATTTCACCTAAGCCTCTTTAATGGAAGATACCGTAGTTTGCTTACCAGACAGTTCCTGCTTGAAGAGCGGTAGACATAGTCATTGCTTTGTCAAGGTCTTTGGTGAAAACCCCAGCAGCCAGTCCGTATGTGGTGTTGTTTGCCCTCTCAATCACTTCATCAATAGTCTTGAACTTCATAATTTGCATTACAGGACCAAAAATCTACCCAAAAAGATATATACTTGTATGAAGTAAGAAATTTAATGAGGATATCATAGAAATCTGATTGAAAGAAGAAATTCTATTATGACCAGTCCCAAAAGGGGTTAAGGTCCCTTTAATTTTATAATAACACAAGGCAAAATATTGCAGATGGCATAACATTTAAAACATATTTTGAAAAAAAAGCAAAATATTCTCCAAATTCATTGATGAACATACCTCTTCTTTGGCAATGCGCATGTCATCCTTAACATTTGAGAAGACAGTGGGCTGGATATAGAACCCTTTATTGCCCCATGGGCAACCACCACATTCCAGTTTGGCTCCTTCCTTTTTCCCACTTTCGATTAAATCAAGAATTCTATCATATTGCTCCTTGTCAATCTAAAATATAGAAAACATATAAATTTAGAAAACATTTAATTTACAGGATATTTTTGTACACCTTTTTTCCAGCAAATATTATATTGTCTGTTTTTCACATGTGTTAGAATGCTGTATATACACTCATTATTATGGCTACTTCTCAAATCTATGCAGTATACAGTTTCAATGTTTTTAGTTTTATATTTTTTTAATCTATATAATTTTGCATGTAATATTTTAACATCATATTTTTATATAATTTGCTTATAACTGCTCATTCTTTAGCTTTTATTGTTAGAAATTGTCTGAACAGTATTTTGCATTGTAACGAATTGAGGATGGCTGTACATTTACCCTATGTCTTTATCCTGTTCATCTGACTAGACATAAATTTCATAAACATCCAGCATCGGGCTGGCCCACCAGAGTACTGGAGGATCCTCTGGCGGGCTCAGGCTCTTACATAATACTGGAAACAGTGGATACAACAGAAGACAAACTAATATGGATGAAGGTTGGGTCTTCCTGCTGGGCTTGCAGAATAATTTTATCTGGTGGCTTCAAAAAACTCAGTCGGACACTATATACATCACAGTATGGTATTGCACATGCCTACTGTGATCAACCAACAGTAGACCTTTCTCAGTAAATCTAGAATGCATGCAAAAGTTTAGAAGGACTTGGTGACATGTCTTTAGTCACTGGAGTCATTGTTTTAATTTTTGAAGCTGCCAGACTAGTATGTGAAGGGGTCAACATCAACATTTATGGCTGTTCACTGCACAATAATGGTGATGACATCAATTCCTTTTTAGCATATAGTTTACAGTTACCAGAGCATTTCATTTTTTTTCATTACCATCTCACAATCTCAGGTTTCTTTTATTTCTGATTTTTTTTGTTACTTGTTTATGCTGTAACTTGAGTCAGACACCATAATGCAGGATTTAGGCTTAAGATAATGAGCATGGCTATAAAAGGTTTACGCTTGACTGAAATACAAGTGAAATTACTCCTGTGAAGAAATTTGTAGGCCTTGAGTCTTTCTTTTATGATACAATTTCTGCTTAGTCAATTTCTTGCAGGATTTATTGGAATGTGTATTGTCTATCTGTATCTGAACAATGTAATTAATTACAATGTAATATAACACTTTCTTCTATTTCATAGGAATTCACATAAAAATCTAAGAAATACTATGTCAGCTGTATGTTGTGTCAATGTCATAAACGAAGGATAAAATATTTAAAGTATGATGTTCACTTCTTTCCCATACACAAAGCACATTGCCCTAGCATACAGCTTATATAAAAATATCCTGTGTTCAGATCTGGTTCTTAGAGGTGGGATCTCTGAATTACTTTTTAATGTTTTGTACAGATTGAATTTGTCAAATATGACTCCAAAGTGTTCTACAATTAAATGCCAATTAACCTTTGCTGCAATTCAGAAATGTGTTTTTCGGCTGATGCCCAAAAAGGAAAATATGAAAATGTCAACCTATTAACAGAGCAATGCATGCAGCCCCCATTAGAAGGCAAGTTTAGGAGTTTCTTGTTTCCTACGTACTGTGTCCAATCAACCCTATTTTAAGCAAAATAAAGTATTGGGCCTTATTTATACACATAATCTCAAAGATAAGTCATCTTGCCTGTAGAATCTCAGTGCAGCTTGTGCACTATAACACAGTTGCACTATCCTTGGTTGCTATTAGTAACAAAGACAGTTTTTCTTTTAGACAGTTTTGTCAAAGCAAGTTGACCTACCCCTCGCCTTGCCCTCACTTCTTACAACTTTTAATGTAATGTCAGGTGTTGCGTTTTGAGCTTCCATAAGAACAACTGTGGCAGTTTATGTCAGGACAGAAGTGCTGGAGTGATGTCAATTTGCCAGTTTCGGTATAACACAGAGAAGATCCATTAGGCCACAGTAATAGCAGTAGTAACATAAGGCCCCACTACTGCTACACGTTATTTTAGATAACTTTATAAAACTGAGTTTAGCCATCTATGCGACACTTGTGTTTATTGTACAACATAACCTTACACAGGGATACTTTAATTTAGAAGCACTTAGTGGGTTTAGTTTTTGCCTCTAACAATAAGACATATGTATCTAGGAATGAAACAAAGCACTTTATTTGTGTTAACAATTCAGGGAAGACCTATAGACTTAGGTGTCTAATCAGATTATAGTAACTATGAGAAATTGTGCCTAAAAGGGTATTTGTCTTGTACTCTATGTTCTGCTTGTTAAAATCCCATCAACAACAGTCTCCATTCTACTGTATAATCTCTTTCTGCTTAGATATGGGCTTCTTATCTTCTTTTTTTGTAAAGAAAAAGATGTACACATCAGAATTCAATGTGGTAGTAGTTCAAGCGGTATGTTTAATCATGTGGCTGAAAACAACACCTTGGAGGCTTGCCAAAACCAGACTAGTTATTTTCTCGCACATTTTGATCCCTTAGCATAGAAAGCCTGGGAAACTTGCAAATTCACACACTCCACATTGATACTACAGCTCTTACTCGACTATATAATTATATTACCTTTTGGTATGATTATGCACAGTACTCTTTTATAAAGGTACACAAGTGAATAATTCAAGACTCACTGGGAAACTAAATGTGTATGTAAACATTGCCCTGTTCTGGTAGTAGGAACATCCCAGTGGCGGACACAGAAAGTAGAAGGTCCCTGTGCAGATGTACTATACAGACCTCTAATTATCCTATATCGTAACATAGAGCACCATCCTCTGACTCCCTATACAATCTATTAGAATTTGTTATCCATGAAATTCATAATTCCGGGCATTCATATACAATATAGCTAGGAACAGCTTTGGGGTGACAATGGGCCCTCTTATCTACAGGACCCCTGTGCAGCTACACCGGCTGCACCATAGGAGTGTCTTCATTACAAGAATACTTTCTATTGAACACTATGAGGGTATTTGCACACAGAGGGGGCATTTTATCAAACTTTGTACAGCACATTCCTGGCACCAAAAAGGAGAAAAATAGGACTTTGAAACTTTTTGGGATTACTTGAACAATTAACTTACAAAAGTGTTGCAGTTACTGGAGCTGCTATACACCTGATTTAACAAGAAACAGTAGCGTAGGGTAGTGTAGAATTTTCCACATTTTAAAACTGATGCAAAAAGAAGCTGATGTGCAGACTTTAGAAGAAAGTTAAAAACAATTAAAAAACATCAGGTCAGTCAGCAAGTCAATAACTGCTGTACTGAAACTCACCTAACTCCCCATAGGCGGTATGGCTCAACACTGGTGCAAACAGAATATGCTGCTATAAGAAGTGCTAACAATGCATGTGAAGCACCATAACCTCAAGCATCACAATTCATCATCGCAAGATGCCATGGAGTATTCCCTACCAAATGTCCTGCACGTTACTGGTAGAACGCATGGGGAAGCCTGTCCTTTCCTCGTTCCCACTGATGATATCCATTGTCCTATTTGTTTTATCCATTGTCCTATATGTTATCTGATGAATGACCTGGTGCATTTATGTGACATTTTATGTGTTTTTTAATTGTTTTTAAGATATGGACTTGGCTATATTTGACTAGGATGATTTATTGGGTACTTGTACATCAGCTTCTTTTGGTGGTTTTCAAAAGCAGATAATCTGACATTTCGGTCAAAAGTGCTTTCTCAAGAAAGCACTGTTGCGTGAAATGGTCCATTTTCTTGTGGGCCAAGCTCATGTATACTTCTACAATTTCCACAAAAGTACGGAAAATTGTTTCTTCAAAAGCTTCTCTTTAAATAGATGCTACGCTGCTGGGCAGAGGTCTACAGAAATTGTGGGGAATCGAAGACTGACATTTTATACAGTCTTAATCTCCCTGATATTACTAAGTGCTCCAACCACTTAGTAGATCCAGACATGTGTTTTCGCCAAACTTCCAGCCATGGGCCGTGTTCACCTACTCGCTACCTTGTCTGCCCCACTATCAGCTGCATCACACCCGAACTGGCATGTAGGGCAAAAAAAATAAAGACGGGGATGGGGATTTTTACATGCCTTCATAGTACAGGCAGTCCCCGGGTTACATACAAGATAGGGTCTGGAGGTTTGTTCTTAAGTTGAATTTGTATGTAAGTCGAAACTGTATATTTTATAATGGAAGTTCTAGACAATTTTTTTTCTTTTGCCCCAGTGACAATTGGAGTTTCAAATTTTTTGGTGTAATTGGACCAAGAATTATCAATAAAGCTTCATTACAGACATCTTACAGCTGATCATTGCAGTCTGGGACTATAGTAAAGCATCCAGAGAGCTTCACCAGAGGTCACAGTGGGCAAAGGGGTCCGTCTGTAACTATGGGTTGTCTGTAAGTCGGGTGTCCTTAAGTAGGGGACCGCCTGTATAGGCATAGTAGTTCTGCACCATTGTTGGCAGATACTTTAATGCTTGGAAAGTCTAACAAAATGATGGGAAATTGGAGATTTCAAGAATTGGACAAGTGCCATTATATTCTCCCCCCCCCACATAAGGAATAAAGATATTTTGCATAATGTTTGCCCAAAAATGCCCAATAATCTCATACTCCCTAATCTGTATCCTTTTGACACCAAAGAACAGGTACATTTGATTTTAGCCATAGTTTCCAAGTTGGTTTCATTCAAGCTTTGCAATTGTTAAATTATAAAAATCTAAAAGCAAACATTTACCTGTGGACCTTGCTGTGTTGTAGGTAAGAAGGTATCCCCTAAAACCCGACTCTTAGCTTTCTCAACACTTCTCCTCACAAATTCTTCATAAATCGATTCTTCTACAAATATTCGAGAACCGGCTATACAACACTGTCCTTGATGATAGAACAGCCCTTGGTGGGTCGTCTCTAGTGCAAGGTCCACTGGGAGAAATAGGATAAAACTTAAGTTATTCTAGAAATTGAAATGTGGCTGAAATGTCCAGAAGTTTTAACACTGTCAGTTACATTTATTGCCTCTAGGCACTTATATATTATAAAAAGGAATAAAGAAAAAGTAAAGAACGATCTATTTTAGTCAAAGGTCACAATCAAATACAATTATATAAATGAATCCCAAAATCACTATGATAATTTTAACAAAGGATAAATCACTGATGCTTTAATGTATTATCGTAGTTTTGACAACTGTTTATCCATGAAGTGCATGTATGGCCTCATGGACATGGAGCCTTGAATTCTGAAATGAAATTACCATATATAGCCTGTTTGGGGCCTATGCATTGTTTTTTTGTGACACATGGGGCTTCCTTTACCCTGAGAGACCTGAGAGACTACCCTGAAAATTATGCAGGACTGCAGTAGGAACACTTGGTATAGGTTGCTTAAAAATAAATCCTAGCTGAGTGCTTACTGTACATAACAGTGCTTATGTTTTTTTCTGTCTGATTCTGTACAAAATCAACTAGTCATATGTGTACTAAACATGGCCACATGAACTTCTATATAGGCCCCATGGATTCAAACTGACTCAAACTGATCTATGGTGGAACTAAGGAACCTCAGTTCAATACTTCACATGCATGTTCCTTGTAATAATAATAATAATTCTTTATTTATATAGCGCACACAGATTACGCAGTCTTAAACAGAGCTTGCCAAATCGGTTCCTGTCCCCAATGGGGCTCACAATATTATCAACTTACCAGGGTTGTTTTGGAGTGTGGGAGGAAACCAGAGGAAACCCACGCAAACACGGAGAGAACATACAAACTGTTCACATTTTTCAGAAAAATAACTTAACATGTTAAAAAAAACAAAATAAAACTATATAAAAGTAACCTATTCTCCTATCGTGACTATATGAACACTCTAATCATGCATATGTAAACTCTCATATTGGATCTCTGAACACTTTGGAGCTGGCCTGCCCCCTGCCATTTTGCACATCATCATCTATTGCTGAGATCCATTAACATAGGTTTGTTACTAGTGTAGCTACACATAGCTATAAAGGTTTTTTAGCTATTGATTGGCTGCAGCAGGTACAATGTTACTGAGCTGGTTTTGCTCAGCTGGTTTTAGTTATCTCATCAGCCTCCTATAAAACTTCCATGGTGCTGGACTTCCTTGCCAGAGCTTATATTCTTTTGGCTCATTCACTGCTACTGTTGTCTAGATGTTCTGTGCTTTTAATGATATTGTTACCGATTTGGACTATCTCATGTTGTTTTTGTACTTATATTATATCTCAGTTTATATCCTGTTGTATCTTTAAACTAGCTGACTTCCCTTTGTGCTATTATATCTACCTGTTTACTCCAACTACCAGTTGAAAGCAAGTTAACGTCTTTCCCTTGAAGGATCACTTAGGGTTCTCTAGCAGGTTCCAGATGTGTCTACTCTTATCAGGGAAGATTATCTGCTGCAGTCAGGGCTTCTGATAGCTCAGTAGAGTCAGGGTGTGGGTGTGCCTTTTGCTGGAGTAGTTCTAACCCTATCATTACAGGCTAGCACCTATGTTAATGTGTTTGTCGGTTTGAATGCCCCTTTAAATAAGTGATAATGATAATTACAATAAGGAACAAAATATAGCAATACTAACAGTCTGCATCAGCAAAAATGACAACTGGACTTTTTCCTCCTAGCTCCAGTGTGACTCTCTTGAGGTTACTCTTCCCAGCAGCTTCTTTTATTAACTTCCCAACCTAAATATATAAAGAAACACAAATGTTAAATACCAGACACAGATAAACACAACCAATATCACATAAAGTCAACATGCAACTTTTAGTTTTATAGTTTTACAGTATAGACAAAATATTCCTTTACAGTATATGTTGATAAAAACTATGGCCAGAGACATAACTGCTTACCTAGTGCATATTCTGCCCCAAAAAATGATGCTGAAGCTTCAGTTTAGGTAAGCTAGACACACAAGCACTACATGAATATCTACTACTTTAGGAGCAAATATGCAGCAGATTCATTATAAGGGCAACTTCATACTACATAGAAGGAAAGATCTCTGGCGGGCACTATCTTCACCCCAGGGAAATCCTCTCAACCACACAATTGGACCACGGACTGGGACCCAACAACACAGTGTTGGACTCTCTGGCAGTGCTCAGCCATAGAGAGAATATAACCGATGAGTAGAATAAAGTAACGGCACTCACCAGCTCCGGTAGATGTGGAAGAAAACGTCCTTTATTGTGAACAAGACATACAGGGAGGTAATATTGTAAACCTCAGTTTTATCAATCACCTGTTTTCATGTACCACCATTTGGTTTGGCCGAGGCTCGCAATATTAGCTCCCTGTACGTCTTGTTCACAATAAAGGACGTTTTCTTCCGCATCTACCGAAGCTGGTGAGTGCCATTACTTTGTTCTACTCATCGGTGAATCTAATACTACCACTGCCCATCTACTAGAAGCCAGGAGCCTACTAAAGATTACAACAACATTAATATTAGATTCTACATGCAAACTTTACACATCTTCCAACATTTTTATATTGGCACCCTCATTTTTTTGTAAGTATTATGTATCATCAGTTTGAACCTACTGCTACATTTAAGGTCTATAGATGCCCTATTATGAGTCTGAAGAAGTCTGATAAGTGTATGATTGTAACTTACATGTTTGTGTATACACTATTCTATGACGCCCTACCTTTTCTAGTTATGCCCCTATAAATCTAGTCTTCCTCATTAACCTTAGCAGTCCCTGGCAAGTTTATGATCAACTTTGGTTCTAGTATTAGCCCGACACCTAATGAAGCCAGGTCACTGGTGAAACATGTCAGGGACTAATCTCTATTACATTTAATGTGCATTGCGCTTAGGCTGGGAGGGGACTTGCACCTATTTAGCTGGGCAAAATTCAGGGTTTTTTCCTAGTAGAGGAATAGGTCTCTGTATACGATTGGGATCGGTTGCGATCTCATGCTACAGAAACCAATGCATGGGTTTAGAAGATAATAACTCATTGCATTTATATCTATACTACTGGCGATATCCCTACTAGCTATTGATATTTTATATCCTATACCATAACTCCAACACCCTGAATAGGTACTGGCTAGGACTCTAACCTCCCCCCCCCCCTCCCACAGGGGGGCTTCTCCCAGCTAATCTAATTTTGATATATAGACATAGTTTTAAACTAGTCACTGTCTCATATCTGAAAGCCTACCAAGCCTAGGGCATCTGTGTTTTTAAACACACCTCTTGAGTTGAGCACTAAGTGCTTACTCCACAGTTAGTTTTACAATATCGAATATATAATAAATGTTAAGTTTTAGTCAGCAGCTTTGTTGTCCAGATATGGGCTTCTCTGTGCCGTCTCAAGACGTTTTTTTGTAATGGACCCTCAATAATGCACAATGTATTACATGTTTTTGTGCATGTATGTGCAGTACAAAAAACAAACTATTAATATCCAATTGATCTCCTACCATGGTGTTATTCTAACGTGTTATAAAAGGTAACCAGACCCAGCAGATTATTGAACACACAGTTATGTTTAGACACCTATATTGATTGTGTAATTCTAGTACTTCACAATTAGTGACCTTTATTCTGTTTCACACAATATTCCTTTACAGTGTATGTTGATAAAAACTATTTTTATTTCAGCATAAAATTCATAATAAATCTAGTTCTCACTAGTTGTTAAATAGACACTTTACCAGTGTTATGGTAAGTTAAATGAGAGTAATACCTCAGTTGAACCAGTGAATGCAACTTTATCAATGTCCATGTGATGTGATATGGCTGCACCAGCTGTCGGACCATATCCAGGAACGATACTCACTACTCCTGGGGGAAAGCCTGCCTACAAAAGAGAAAGTAAAGGAAGATAAATAATTACTTAGTGGCTATACACACAAAATATGTTAAAGGGGTATTTCCATTACAGAAAATTAAGGTTATTGTTTGACAGTCTTCTAGATCTCTATCTGACCATGGTCACACAGGTGCACGGCTCGTTATATCACACAGCTCTGATTACTCTTTATGATACTAACGAGCCGAGTAACCATGGTCCACAAGAAGTAAACATAGAAGTTTTCTATAGAATGACAGCAAGCAGATATATAGATTTATATTTATTTATAGATATATATTTATAGATATAAAACCACGAGGAATTAATACCGAAAGTACATAGGAAAATTGTCTAACTTTTTAAACAACATTAAAAGGGTTGTCCACTTTCAATAAGTGATATTGTTTGTGTAATGAAAAGTTATACAATTTTCCAATATACTGTCTGTATCAATTTTCTAGATCTCTGCTTGTTGTCCTTCTGTAGAAAGCTTCTTTGTTTCCCCCAGTGAATAGAAATCTGTCCATGGTCATGTGATGGACATGGAGGTGCACGAGCCGTTAGTATCATACGGCTCCTATCACTCTCTGAGGTAATAACAACTTGTGTATCTGTGTGTCCATCACATTACCATAGACAGATTTCTATTCACTGGAGTAAAAATAGAAGCTTCCTATAGCAGCAAAGCAAGCAGAGATCTAGAAAACTGTGAGGAATTGTTCCAGACAGCATATATTTGCTGAAAGTTGACAACCCCCCTTACCATTAATTTGCTGAAATGAAAGTACCCCTTTAAGTTTTGAGTTTCCTTATCATGCTAACTGCAATATTAAGCTTTATAGAGCCTGGGTCTGGAAGATCTATCAACAGCTGGAAATCATGAAAGCTTAGGACTAGAATTTTATATTGAAGTCCTATCTTCAGCACATGGTAAACATTTTTCATGCCCTCCACAATGCCCTCCACAATAATCAACTGTAAGTAAATATTGGGAACAGTGCCAGAAGAAATTTATCAAGACTGACACATTGTGCACCAGTCTTAATCCCTGTACTGGCACATGCAGCATGATACAATTCATGACCGCCTGTGTCTAAGTATTTCTGTGTGTGCCTGAATAAAATCTATGCAAGGTTTCACCTATTTTTTATAAAAGTGACACAATGATGGCAAAAGGGGGGAAAAAGTCACAATTTATGGCTGCACACCAGGATTTTCATGTCTTGTACACCAGTATATATACACACTGTGGTCTGTTTCAGAGCACTGTCAAGTAAGTGTAAGAAAACACTGCAAGACTAATGCATATTTTGTACTGTACTATAGATTATCCTTGGTCATCAGTTCTCTGTGTCAATTCAGTAGGAGCTGGTGTAGAAAACTACATTGAATACATTCTGCTACTGTTGGTAACACAAAAGCACACACTCAATCAGCCATTCTATTTGTTTTAGTACAGGTAGCACATACCTCTTTTATTAGTGATCCCATGTACAGAGCAGTCAGTGGTGTTTGTTCTGCTGGTTTGACAATGACTGTATTGCCACAGCAGAGTGCAGGAGCGATTTTCCAAGAAAACATTACAAGCGGAAAATTCCACTATAAAACAAAAAAGTTATATGATATCATTACAGTATTCTTTACAAATAAAACATTGTGCAACTTCGCATAGCCTATAGTAAAAGGAGAGCAGCATTATTGTTAAAAGTTGAAATAGTTGAAATGTAAATACTGGTCTTTATCACTATCATTTTTTAATTTGTTGGGCTTATATTGTATATTTTGACTGGTTTTCTGCTTCATACACATTGGCCAATGATGAGAAAAATTATTTAGCCAGCTCAAGCACACTTTTCAATTTACTGGTTGAAGCCTTTTGCAAACAGCGAGCTCATTTTCATGTAACAGAGCCGCGATGCCAGCACATAACATGGACAGTTGTGGCAGCCATGTCCTGATGACCCATTTCATTGATCTCAAATTAACCAAAACTTGTGATTTCAAAATCTGTGTCTAGCAAGTAAAAACTATATTTTGGAACCCTTTCTATGCGTTTGGCAACTCAGTTGCTTGTAATATTTACTTACAGGGATGATTTGACCGCATACTCCCACAGGTTCATGTCTTGTGAAAGTAAAGAAATCTCCATCTATAAGAATAAGAACTCTGTTATTTAAAATGATTATATATTGCTTCCTGGGAGCATTAAACAGCTATAAAACAACCTACCCATGGGAATGGTGCGGCCATGAATTTTGTCCGCCCAGCCTGCACAGTAGCGGAAGGATTTAATAGCCCCTGGCAAGTCTGCAAAGTAGGACGAGGTAAAGGTCTTCCCTGCATCGATAGTTTCCAATGTCTGAAAAAAGTCCCATGCTTCAGTCAAACATAAATGTATCATTGTTTTCCAGTAAAAAAAAAATTGATATGTCATCTCATGAAGGTTACTTACGCTTAGAATCAAGATGTCACGTTCTATGAGGTCTGCTAACTTATTCAAGAGTTTACCCCTCTCCGAAGCATTCATCGTGCGCCATGGTGACCCCAACTTGAATGCTTCCCTTGCTGCTTTCACTGCTTTATCTACATCTGCCTGCAAAAGAACATTTACTTTAAAAATAAACAAATTCTCTGTAACAAGGATCCAGATATCCAGAATAGGATGAAGGAATTGGTTGGTGAGATTCTCACATGGACATGGTCTTTGAGGATTTTTGCATAATGACTATAGAACTAAAGCCTAGCTTAGCTTTCAGCAAAAATCAATAGTGCAGCGTGTATTATGTTCTGTGACTTGCAACCTTCAGCTTTCCACGATACAGTTTCTGCCTGTGAATTTGCAATTGTCTTAGTACTGCTGGGTGGAAAATTAGGAGCTGCGACTCACTGTAGCCCCATTCTACACAGAACTTCTACCTATCTAATCTGACCCTAATCTGCTGGGTGGAGAATTAGCAGCTGCGACTCACTGTAGTCCTATTCTACACAGAATTTCTGCCTATCTAATCTGACACCTAATCTGCTGGGTGGAGAATTAGCAGATGCAACCCACTGTAGCCTCATTCTACACAGAACTTCTACCTATTTAATCAGAGACCTCAGTGGCACAGAATTCACAAAAAGTGAAGTGAAAAGAAGTTTAGGAAGGTAGGAAAGTGGATAATAAGAGCCAAAGTTAAAAGGTAAAAGAGGCACTTCCCTCTCATAAAATATGTTACAAAGTTTCTGGTATTCACCTGTACTATTCACTTATGCAGTGTCTGTTGAAAAGTTGAAAACAATGCGAATTCTCATGAACACAAACCATATCATCATGCTCTCTAAGGACATATAGATTTCGTAGAGGAAATCCTCTAGAAATCGGAGAGAGTTACAGTGTTGTGCAAGTGTTACATGGATGGCTATTTATCTAGATGGTGGCCTCGTAATACTACATTTCCCCTACAGCAACATCAAGGGAATTGTTTGGCAAGCTGTTGCTTCTCTTGTTTCAAGGAATCAACCATCAAAGTCAAGCATGATAAACCAGGGACGCTTACCAGTCCACGGTCTATCTTGCTTGATATTAGGTTTTCTTTAAGGAGATTATTATGAACAGTAACATTGAAAATTACATTCCATCATGAGATTTTTAGGTACATCAGATAACTTTATGGGAAGGCATTAAACCAGCAACTAATTCTGGGAGTTTCGCAGCTCCCATCATAGCTTTAGGTTATCAGAGCATATAGGGAGCTAGGAGTTTTGCAACTGGTGGAAAACTATAAAGCCAAGGACAACTCAGAATCTAGACTCAAAGTTCAAGAAATCCCCAGATGTATTTCAAAGTAATGATTCAAACAATTTGCCCTTTCCATTCATCCACTCATGGTACACTTCAACCACGGCAGCCTGTTTCCAAAATACTGTCATTCTTGTTTCTATAGCGGACGATCATACCTTTTGCAATGTTTAACAAATTATTTATTTCCCCTATGACAACAGTGTTTGGTAAATTCTGGGGTGGTCATAATAATGTTATATATAATAAGTAGAGGATAAATATTTACATGTCAGATCGTCTTTATGATCCATATTATGAAATCAATGTCAGAAAACAATTTAGCATACTTATTCAAATAATTGTGAATTTTAATCTAGAAAAATATTGAATATGTGTTCCTTACCTTATCTCCCTCTTCGATCTCGCAGATCTTTTCTCCTGTGGCTGGGTTGAAGACAGGGAATTTCTTTCCACTCACTGAATTGTGCCATTCATTGTTAATGAAGATCTGTGAGGAGAAAAAAACAATCTCATGTAATAGACTCTTTGCAGTGTAATTTTCTGTGATATTTGCTGAGGGATAGAAGAAAATATACATGACACTGTAATTATGTAGCTCCCAATATGATTGTCATAATAAGAACGGCTATGTTCACAGAGGCTTTGTCTGCCTGTGGATAAAATAAGCACAGATTTTGCTCAAAGCAAATGCATGTCTGCGAAAAGCATGTAAGAAAGTCATAGTGCAGCTTCTGTTGGAAAATGTGCTTCCAATTTTGAAGCGAACAAGCCCCAATACTGCATGTTTTATACTTACATCTCATTTATTGTTTCACATTGTAATTCATGTGCGATTTGTAAATTAATTGATTAGCTAGTTACAGTATATTATACATTAGTTATACTCATGTGTATAGGGGACACTGATTAAATGGACAGGTATCTAGAAGCTACTTACACTCTTTCAGCATAATTTTAGTCCAAGCAAACATACATGACAATGGCAAAATAAGAGAAAATAGCTGTCAACTATACAATCTTACCTAAGATTTCAAGCATGTGGCTTTGCTACGGCTAACAGTGGAGTACATCACTGAGATTTGTTATAAAGGCTATGTGTATGGTTTTCCATTAATTTTTTTCTTTTACTATGGAAAGACATTGAATATTACGTTGGTGATGCAATGGTGCTCAGATGAGAACAGTTTTTCTGTCAGGCCAGTGATGTATCATTCGTTGTTCATATGGCCTTACTATAACTCAGACGAAGGCTGTATTCACATGACCGTCAGGGGGACGCATGTCATATCTTTCCCCGTGTTACAGTGCCGTGTGCCATGCATCACTATGGAATGGGGAGGGGTCACCCCTCCTCTCCATCATGGCGAACATATGCCCGCCGCGCATAGGTTCATTTGAATGCAGCCTTATTCAAATAAATTGGGCTCAACTGCAATACCAACCACAACCACTATAAAAAGAAATGTGCAATGCCTGTTTAAACTGATGAATGGGTTAGGTTTTAAGTGTCAGACCCTTCTGATTCCTAAGTATAGCTCATTAATATACAGCAGTAGCTATTTTCTATTCTTATTTTCATAGAACTGCATCCACTTTTTAAAATATTATTCTACTAAAACACATATTGTGAAATTTAGATGTCTTAAATCTGTGTATGCGTGCCTGGACAGTTAGGCGATAATTATATACAATTCTTCTAAGAGAAAATGTAATTAGACAGGGTGTTAAATATTGAAACAATTTCTGTGATTTTTTTTTTTTTTTGGTGAGTGATTATTTAAAAAAAAAAATCTACTTGGCTGTGATAGTGAAGGCATCCTGCCAGAAGTCACATATTACCCTCAGACGTGAGTAGGCAGGGTTTACTTTGCCTCATTATGCAGCCTCCATGCTGTGATCATCTGTATATGGTCACATATTGACTCTTCCATGCATGGCAAGTTACTTATTCCTTTCAAAGGAAATTACTTGAAAAACCACAGGAAGCATTGCCTTGATTAGTGAGAAATGCCGGGTCACAGACTTTGTTACATTGCTTTTTAGTATTCTCAGAAATAATGTGTACGGCACAGTCAAGTGAGTTGTACAGTAGATTGGATATCAAGCACACACTGTGCTCATTTCATTCCACACTCAGCTATTGGACCTCTCAACTGACCTTCCTTGGCCATGCAGATGGAGGCCTTCACTTTGTCTTAGACAGAGACATCTCTGTTTCTTGTGGCACCATGTGAATTACATTATTGTACAAACTCATCTATGATCCATGGTCTGCTGATGTGTAATAATTATTTCTGAAATGTATCTTACTAAATATAGCTCAACAATTTGGGTCTTGTACTCAACTTGTGGACAACAGATTAGCCTGACAATTTCTGTGCCATGATGGAGCCATGGCAGATGTCATAGGAAATTAAGATGTCTCAGAGAAAATAAGTTGATTTCAGAAGTCACTTACTCCACTCTTTCTATGTGGCCATTTATATGTGGCTTACTTTACTCCTTGGTGGCCTGTACTGCCTAAAACAAAAAAGATTTTAACACTGTAAGCATTGGCAGAAGAAAAGCCTTATGCCATTGGATTCTGTTTAGCCTCTCCGTGCATTGCGTTCATACCAGTAAAATTAATTATTCAGACGAAGCTTGAAAGAGTCTTCATGTTCAGTTGTATTAATCTATTCATATTATTTACATATTTAGAAGAGCTTATAATATCCAATGAAGCTGTTAACATTATGATCCCTATATAATCCATATAACAGAAAGAAATTTTTAACAAGAGCAGAAAATATTAAAAGTAAACTACCAGAGGCACCAACAGTAACTCCAGTTGTGTCTGTTGGGCTTCTATCAAGCTTTGCTATTTCCCCCTAAAATATGCAGAAACTTTCTACTAAGGCTACGAAAGACATACCGTAGATCTAAATGTGAACAGAGTCTTATGTGGATAATTAAATAATAATCAATACTCCACTAAGTCTTATTCCAGTGTGAGATACAGATGCATGCTCTGAGAAGAATACTGTTAATAAGGCCTAAGTGATGTCTTGGTGATGCACTTTGGTTATGGGAGGTATCAATGTATTCCCAGCTCAGGTGGTATCTATCTATCTATCTATCTATCTATCTATCTATCTATTATTCTCTCTTTCTTTCCTTCTTTCTTCCTTTATATGATATCTATCTATTAATGCACACAATGGCCACATTTATTAAAACTGCTGTGCCAGTTTTGTGTCTGACCCTAAAGGGGCTCTAGGTTCCATTAGGCTTGATTAAGCTCAATTGTTTGCATAATTATAAAAGAAGATAAAAGAAGAGCAGATCCTGCCAGAGGGGCACACAACCGTATTTCTGTGCTTGGCTTACAATTCTTCATCCTGATGGTAGATGTCCTTTAAGAAGTGTCTGCAACACAAATGTGTCGCACGAGACACATTTGTGTCGCAGCTGCATTATACCCGACGCAACACAAAATACTCCACTGAAAGGGGTGTTCCTGTGCACAGTTAGACCGTGCGACAAATTTATGATGCAGTGTCTGAAAGAATAGACACAATTGTGGCACATGTTGAACAGAATTGTGGAGCACGCACCGATTAAGCAGTCACACGCCCCTTTTTTTGCACATTTTTCTGTCTTGTTGGACACCGTGCAGCCGCGTCATAAAACTGGCGCAGACACTTTATAAATACATGTGCAAGCAGTTTGCACATTCTTTCTAGTGCAAGGTCAGACAGAAAACTGGCGCAAACACTTTACAAATACATGTGCAAGCAGTTTGCACGTTCTAGTGCAAAATCCGACACTTTAATAAATATGGGCGAATATGTGAAGGTAAAGAGCCTTCCCATAATATATCCATGCTGTCTTTGCATGATTTCTTAGCTCTTCTATCGGGGAACACTTGATATTGTGTACTTAGGTTGTCACACCTAGACTCTGTAAATGAACACCTTTGTCCTGCACAGTTTGTCAGTGCAATAAATTGAATCCTTGAAAATGATTCTCCTACAGCACAGCTCAGAAGTTCACATCAAACAGAATTCCTACAAGTGGCTTATAAATGAAAACTCCCATGGAATTCTGGAATCTGGTGGGTTCTACCATATTATTCTTCTACAATATGAAAACATTACTTCCAAATGGTAAACACTTTCAAAAATATATAATGGAATTATTAAAAAATAAGGCACATACGGTATATTTAATTTCTCATTTACTTTTGGATGTAAAGGAAGGATATGGTCACATACAGCAGATTTCTTTAAGAACTTTTGTGTGACTGCCCTATACATCTGAAAGAGGTTTCTATGATATATATTCTGATTTTGGAGCTCAGTACCATCAGAACCATTGGTGTACTAGTGCCTATAATCAGTGACCACCAATTGTAAATTCATCAGAATCAGGGATTAGTGCACTGTTCCTGATGATTAGTGTCACTAATGTTAGGAAAGAAAAGATTGGGGCCAAAGTGATTACTTTCTGTCCTCTTGTACCACTGTAGGTGTGATGATGGGAATATGAAGGTATATAAATATACATTTTGTAATGATCTCTGGTGACTGTAACTGTATTTAAACAGTTCTGCAAAGCACTGATACTTAGAGAGAGTCCAGATATAAGGTTTCAGATACTTTTTGGCTATGTATGACTAAAAATGCCACAAAAACAGCATACATTTCTGAGACTTCTACAACATAACCAAGACCTATGGCTTTCTTCCTTAGAGTGTTCTGATACACTTGACATACTTTGAACATGTGTGAGTAGTAGCACACGTTATAAGGAGACGTTTTCTGGCTTAGGATCCAAGCCAAATGTTTTTATTCACTGGATGCAATCAGAGATTTTGAAAAGAAAAGTTACATTTGAAATTTGCATAAAAAAGGGTGTTCACTGTATGCTGAACAGGGCAGAGGGCATATATGGAAATCTGAGTGTGCATTGTTTACAAATTACTGCTTCGACAAGATGGTAAACTTTATTTTATTTATTTTTATCAGATTATCAGAAATTACTTAATAAAGATAGATAAAATCTGTGCCTTTGTGAAACATTTCCCCAAGGGCGATGCACACTACAGCATATGGCTGCAGTAAATGCAATACCTTTTAATGGATCAGTCTTTCCCGGCCACTATTTTCAGTTAAAAAGTAGAGCATGTCTTAATGAAAACAATTTTTCATGGATCACTCATAGACTGTAGTTCATGAGGATTCATAAAAAACAAATATCAAACAGATGTAAATTGGGGCAATGAATAAGGACCTTAATGTCTGTGTGCAGGTAGTCTAACACAATCTTCTGTGCTGACAATGTCCTATATTCTACAGAGAAGACAAGCCCCATTGCAATAGAAGAAGTGAACAGACGATATTGACATAATACACAATAATTTAGGTAAATATTTGCAATGTACTACGACTCTTCTAAACTGTCTCACTAAGCATTCACATTGTTAAAGCTATTGCTTAAAGGGCCGAATAGGATCTTTTTTTTTTGAATGTACATATGGCTTTTGGGGTGGGTGGGGGGGCGCTATAAAACAATAAACACTTTATACTCATCTACTCCTGCACTCCATTTCTACCACAGTGCCACTCGCGACTGACGACCTCTGATTTTTTTACAGTGGCAGGCGCTCCCATCCCTACTAGTTTCACTGTGGTAGTAGTCGGGACAGGAGCACCTGCCACTATATACAAACAGAGGCCGGCAGTGATGGGTGCCCACATTTATCAAAAACATATGTTATTGCACGTTCTTCATGAATGTGGCGCGTCCTGCACTGCCCCTGAAGAATGCACTCAAGGTCCTACTAAGCACTAACACGCCGCTCTGGGAGCGCATTTTTTCTGTCTTGTGCATCCATGACACAAAACTGGTGCAGACACTTTATAAATACATGTACAGGCACTTTGCACTATATTTCTAGTGCCAAGTCAGACAGTAAACTGGTGCAAACACTTTTATAAATGTGGGCGAAAGTGTTTATTGTCTTATAGTCACCCCCCAGCCCTATACACATTTTTTAAAGATCCCGGACGACCCTTTTAAACCCCACATTTCCACATTTATGGAGTTGTCCTAGGGAATTTGCAAGCTGTGTGTGCAGCATGCTACACTTGCACTTGGTTACCTTCATACTTCATACTGTACTTAGCCCCCTGATAGTTCAGTCCGCATTCTGCAAGATACTTATTTCACTAAACAGGTCAGACGTTCCCAGACCTGCATTCCTCTACTATCTGACAGTGTCTAAAGTACACAAGGGAAATAGTCAATGTGCAGTAACATATTCTGCAGGATAAAATAGTAAAAAGACTTTTTGGAGCAATAACAGAGACATTTCTTATATCCTTTATTTGCTTTAGTGTGTACTGATAGAAGAGAGCTTAACTGCTATTTAATGTCCTGCATTACCTATAGAAGAACAGGTAACGAATTGCATGCATATGCTAATGACAAACTGAGCTCTGCTACATCTGAGTGCTCTAACAGTGATATAGTCTAGTTTTTTTATAGCACGTTGGCCTGCACACAAGTGTATGTGTCCCAGTATGAACCTGGAGGTTGTTTGTAAGGCTGTGAATGTTTGGAAAAGTGTTATTCCTAGTTTGCTTATGTTTAAAAAGGTCACTTACAGAACCGCCCCAGCACTACATTTATTAACCCCTGCATTGCTGAACTGCAATCCCTAGAGGAATCTACTTCTCCATGCAGAATATAATAATATTTGTTTTCTAAACTTCTAATATGTTATTAAACATTTATAAAGAGCCATGGATATAAACAAGTAGCTTATGGTTTCTTACCTTGGTGTATTTGATTTCCAAGTTGCTGAGAGGAGTAGGCATAGTGAACTGGGCAGGTTTTCCCTTGTTTTCAGATGACATGTTAAGCTTATTTACTGCAACACAGGTGGAATAAAGTACAGTATTAGTCAGGCTCAGGGTCTTATCCTGACTGCGGACTTGGCTTTCTTTTTCGCCTTTAAGTTCACATTGGTCACACAAGTATTTGCATACAAAGCTGGGATTGGACAAACCCATTCATAGTCAGGAAAGAAGACTACTACAAGTAGCACCACCCCTAATATGCTTCTACTCTGGATGACATATCACTTTTCTATCCTGTCTTTATAGCTGCTGCCCAACTATCTACCTCCTTAATGTCTGCCTATCTATCCATCTTACTTGAGTCTAACTAATTTCCATCTTCATGACTGTATACCCATGAACTATGAATCGCTTACATATTTTATTGATTTATAATCTACCGTATTTATTTATCTATCCATCGCTACCTAACTTTACCTCTGCAATTTACCTTTCTACATTATAGCAAATTTGCTTACATATTACCAAATTCATGAAAAAAAGGTTAGGGTAGAAGGAGAAGCTTACATGTATTATATGGTGGGTAAATCACTGTATCCATACAGAATGGGAAAATTACAACAAAAAGAATATTTTTCTGCTGCATATATAAACAATCTAGGTTATTATTAGAGATGAGCGAGTATACTTGTCCGAGTATACTGCTTGGTCGAGTATTAGCATACTCGGACCGGCTCGTTACTCGGACGAGTATCTCGGCTGCTCGAAATCGAGCATTAAATTAATAAAATAAAGTGAAGAAAAGTATTTAAATTGCAAAATAAAATATTCCACATGTTTCCAGATGTTTTAATTGTTAAAATACATTGAAAAAAACACTATTCTTCACTTTCCAGGTGTTCGCGCTTGTCTCCTGCTAAGTTCGTAGATGTGCACGCACATCTGGAATGTGAAGAATATTGTTCTTTCAATGTGTTCTGCTCCTGTGTTCACTGTTTTTATTCTATTCTTCACATTGCAGGTGTTCGCGCGTGTCTTCCGATAATGTCGGAGATGTGTGCGCACATCAGCAAGGTGAAGAATAGAATAAAAACATTAAAAACAGTGAAAACATGAACATTTAAGTGCAGAACACATTCAAATAACACTATTCTTCACATTGCTGATGTGGTATGTTGAGAAAATTGTTGACGTACCGTGTTAGCCAGGAAAAATCAAAAATCTGCTGTAAATACTTTTGTGTAAAAACTACAAAAGTGCTTAAGGAATGATACCTTTATTGGCTAACCAGAAAAATTATATTTGGTGCAAGCTTTCAGGGCACACAGGCCCCTTCTTCCGGCATGGATACAAATGAAGCACTGAGAGAAAAACACAATATTTGAGGGATGTTACAACAAGACAATTAGTACATATGGTGAGACTCGATTAAGATAAGCTGGGGCAATAAAACTAGAGGTTATGTTACACAGAGAAGGGTGATGGGCAGGGGGAGGGGGCTAGGATGGCAGGGGTCTGGAGTTAGTCTCTTGTGGGGATTGAAGCGAGTCCATGTAATGAGCCATAAACCCAGGTGCAATATTGAGGCCTTGTGTCAGTGACTGGAAGGTCATCATCAGTTTGCACTCCCAGGTTTTCCTTTCTCTGCTGTCCTTAAAGTCACCTTTCAATATCTGACTCTCTACTGGATTTAATACCAAACACTCCCAGAATAGGTACATTCTACATGCTCCCAAAAATACATAAAGATGGAAATCCAGGAAGACCAATAATTTCTGGTGTTGGAACCCTAACTGAAGGTATCTCTGGCTGGGTGGAGAACATTTTAAAACCTTTAGTGAAGGAGACGCCTAGCTATGTCCAAGACACCTCCGACATCCTCCGTAAACTTTCCAACCTGGGTCCACTACCAGATGGCACAATATTGGCAACTATGGATGTTGCATCCCTCTATTCCAACATCCCACATGAAGATGGTATAGCTGCTTGTAAATACTTTCTGCAGAAGAACAACATGGCCACAGAACCTGTCCTACAGCTCATCAGGTTTGTACTGCATCAAAATTATTTCTCCTTTGGTGAGGACATTTACTTGCAGTGTATGGGAAGTGCCATGGGAAGCAGAATGTCACCACAGTATGCAAACCTGTTCATGGCAAAACTAGAGGAGGAGTTTCTTACAACCTGCGCCACTCAACCTCTAGCATACTTCCGCTATATTGATGACCTGCTTAATATCTGGTCAGGATCTGAGGATGAACTGTTGTCTTTCCACAGAAGTTATAACAAATTTCATCCTACCATAAAACTCTCCCTGGACTACTCAAAATCTAAGGTACATTTCCTGGATACAACCATATACATTCAGGACAACAGCATACAAACTACAATTTATCAAAAACCTACAGGCCATCCAGCGTACCTAAAGTGGAACAGTTTTCATCCAAAACATATCAAGAAATCTATTGTCTACAGCCAAGCTCTGAGATACATCAGGATCTGCTCAGAGAGTGAGGATAGAGAACAACACCTTCTATCACTAAGAAGAACATTCTTGCAACAGGGGTATCACCCCCTAGTTATAGATAGACAGATCCACAGAGCTAGAAGGATTCCAAGGAGCAGCCTGCTGGAATACCAACAGAAAGAGGACAAGTGCAGAGTGCCCTTGGTGGTCATGTACAACCCACAAATGAAGATTTTAAAGAAAATTGCAGAAGATCTCCAAGCCATTCTTCATAAGGACAACAGGCTAAAGGACATATTCCCAGACCTACCTCTCCTTGCTTACAAACAGCCACCAAACATAAGGAATCTCCTGGTAAGAAGTGCCCTCTCACCACCAACACAGACGGGCACTTTTCCCTGCCATAACAAAAGATGCAAGACTTGTGCCCATGTTCTAACATCAAGCACAGTCCACATCCCCAACACACAACAGGAGTATAAAATCCTGGGCACATTCTCCTGTAGTTCCTCCAATGTTGTGTACATGATACTGTGCATGAGGTGTCACACAAATAATATATACATTGGGGAGACTCAACAAAAACTTCAGGGCAGGATGAATTCTCACAGACACACCATAAGTGAGGGGATGGACACACCTGTGGGAAAACACTTTTCTGGACCAGGCCACAGCGAGGAGGATTTAAAGGTCCTAATACTGAAAGGTGACTTTAACCCCTTCACGACTTGGCCTTTTTTAGTTTTTTCACTTCCATTTTTCACTCACCAACTTCAAAAATCTATAACTATTTTATTTTTCCACATAAAGAGCTCTGTTATGGCTTATTTTCTGCGTAACAAACTGCACTTCATAGTGACGGTATTTAATATTCTATGGTGTGTACTGGGAAGCGGGAAAAAAATTCCAAATGCAGTGAAAATGGTGAAAAACCACATTTGTGACGTTTTCTTGTGGGCTTGGATTTTACAGCTTTCACTCTGCGTCCCAAATGACATGTCTACTTTATTCTTTGGGTCGGTACGATCACGTGGATACCAAATTTGTATAGGTTTTATAATGTTTTCATACAATTAAAAAAATTAAAACCTCCTGTACAAAATATTTTTTTTTTATTTTGCCATCTTCTGGGGCCAATAACTTTTTCATACTTTAGTGTACAAAGCTGTGGATAGTGTCATTTTTTGCAAATTTTGATGCCGTTTTCATTACTATAATTTTTGGGACTGTGCGACCTTTTGATCACTTTTTATTAATTTTTTTATATTTATATTACGGGGTTAAACATAGTGAAAAAACATTATCATATTTTGATAGATCGGGCATTTTCGGACGTGGCGATACCTAATGTGTTTAGGATTTTTACTGTTTATTTATTTTTATATCTGTTCTAGGGAAAGGGGGGTGATTTGAATTTTTAGGTTTTTTTATTATAATTTTTTTTTTTTACTTTTTTTTATTTTTACTTTTACTATTTTTCAGACTCCCTAGGGTACTCTAACCCTAGGTAGTCTGATCGATCCTATCATATACTGCCATACTACGGTATGGCAGTATATGTGGATTTTACTCCCCATGCATTACAATGTGCAATTAGCACATTGTAATGCATGGGTTAAAACGAAGTAGCCTCGGGTGTTCGGAACACCCGAGGTAACCATGGCGACGAATCGCCGTGACGTCATCGGGGAGCAGCGATCCACGACAAGATGGCGGCGCCCATGCGGGGTTAAGGACAGCAGAGAAAGTAAAACCTGGGAGTTCAAACTGATGATGACCTTCCAGTCACTGACACAAGGCTTCAATATTGCACCTGGGTTTATGGCCCATTACATGGACTCGCTTCAATTCCCACAAGAGACTAACTCCAGACCCCTGCCATCCTAGCCCCCCCCCCTGCCTATCACCCTTCTCTGTGTAACATAACCTCTAGTTTTATTGCCCCAGCTTATCTTGAGTCTCACCATATGTCCTAATTGTCTTGTTGTAACATCCCTCAAATATTGTGTTTTTCTCTCAGTGCTTCATTTGTATCCATGCCTGAAGAAGGGGCCTGTGTGCCCTGAAAGCTTGCACCAAATATAATTTTTTCTGGTTAGCCAATAAAGGTATCATTCCTTAAGCACTTTTGTAGTTTTTATACAAAAGTATTTACATCAGATTTTTCATTGCTGATGTGCGCGCACAGTGAAGAATAGAATAAAAACAGTTAAAACAGTGAACACAGGAGCATTTAAGTGCAGAACACATTGAAAGAACACTATTCTTCACATCTCCTAACTTAGCGGGAGACACGTGCGCACACCTGTAAAGTGAAGAATAGTGTTTTTTCAATGTATTCTAACAATTAAAAATTCTGGAAACATGTGAAATATTTTATTATGCACTGTTCTTTTAATGTTCTATTTTATTAAAAAAAATGCTCGGGTCTCCCATTGACTTTAATGGGGCTCGTTATTCGGTACGAGCACTCGAGCATCGGGAAAAGTTCGTACCGAATAACAAGCACCCGAGCATTTTAGTGCTTGCTCATCTCTAGTTATTATATGTTTATTTATTAAATTACCAAACTGTTTGAAATTTGACTTTGTTTAAACTGTATGTATGGTAAGTGTATGCCATTTTTCTAGGGAGCATAGCACTTGGCTTAGAAACTCTGAAGTAAACTCTGCAAATCCTTTCCAAAAATAAACTTAAACTTGCCAATGTGCTGGAATATAAAATCTTTAATTGAATTTAGGAGACATTGGGGGTCACTTGTCTTTAGTGAGAGTCTTTTTTTGGTTTTCCCGGGTTGCTTGATTTACCTTAGAGGTTGGTATATTTGGCAGCTGAATCTGTGGGGTTTTTACAATTTTTTAATCACAAGTCAAATGAAAGTTGTATACTCTTCTGCAATCTCTTTTAAAGTTTTTCCTACACAACATCTGGACTGGAGTTTATTTGCGACTTTTTGAACACGATTTGCGCCAAAAATGTGCCATTTTTATACATCAACATCTGGATTTTAAAGATATATCAGGTGCAATACTGAAAAATTCTTGTGTGTTTAACTTTGCCAGGGGAGTGGAAAAGTCACAAATTTTGGCACAAATATACAAATATAAGCAAAAACAAACTGAGAAAAGCTAAGATAAATGAACCCATCGACTAGTTGAAACCTTCTTATGGACATGTACTGGACACCACATAAGGAAGGCTCTGGGTAACAAATTGCCTGTAGGCGGCTGCTTGTGTTGAAATCTAACAGCACAATCAAACCACATAATTTAACAATACAAAAAATGTAAAATGTTTATGAAAAACGCCAGCACATAAATAGCTAAATAGCCCATACTCTGTAGAGACATGCATTATTTATAGTAATTAATGTAATTGCACTAAAAACCTTTTCTCTTAATCTATGACTAACATACCAGTTACTAATCATTTCCGCAAATCATGTCAATAGAAAGTATTCCTATTTTTCTTGCCCAAACTATGTGTGTTCAGGGAAACAATGCAGAAGATGAGGCAGAGATATGAGTGTACAGGTTGCAAACATTTACAAAAACACAATCAGCAACCCACACTTACAATTACAGGATGATGAGTCCATTCTGTGGGCAGAGAACACACATATTCCAAAGACATGACCAAACCATACATTTCTGAGATTCCTTTCCGTGTCCAAAAACAAAATTTCAAAAAACGGTTTTATTTTAGTTTGAATAATTTCAATTGCATTGAAAAGACTTAGGTCTGTTTCACATTAATCCGTGATCACTCTGGTGGGGATTGAACTCAATGAATTATATTGATATATGATGCACAGAGTTCTTATTACCCCAACATTTCTACCCTTCATATCGGGAAAACAATAGCTCCATGCATCAAATATCAATATAATGCAAAGAGTTCAATCCACACCATAGTGATCAATCCGTGGCATGGCACTCGTCACGTCCATGATCACGGAGTAATGTGAAACAACCCCATCATGCAGCCTCTACCCCAACTTGGGGGGGGTTCTATACCATAGAACCATTGCTGTCTATGGTAACGTATATGTGGCCGCAAATTTGCGGCCGCATGTACGTCCCCATGAACGGCCGTGTGAATGAGCCCAAAGCAAGTTAACTGCAGACACTTGGGTCAATGCAAGGCTCCACCCACAATACTAACTAAATGAGCAATAGTTAACTCTATTTGTTGCTTCGAAGATTTGACATTTTTCATGTACCTCTTGACATCTTTTCTCATTGGCTTTGAATGAATCATTCAAAACGGTGCCAAGCAAATACTATCATTCAGTATGTGAGTGGGTGAGTGACTGGTAAGGGAAAAATGTATAAAAATGTATAAAATTAGATTTTTTAATGAAAAAAATAGTGTTTTAGAGGACTAGTGCGGGTAATATATTGATTTTAAGGACAATTGCAGTGACATTGATTCAGATGTATTTGATTTAAACCCGAACCAAATATTTTGAATAATTCTAAAAAGCTTCTACAAATTGTATCTTGGATGATTCACTGATATTTACTCCATAATAAGGCAACTCTCAAGTCACATGAGTGGCCAGGTAAATTCAAGCAGCCTCCATACATCACTTTTAATTCACATTTCAAGGACAGCTGGCAGAATGCTCCTCCTACTGGTTCTGGTCCCCCTGGATACTGCATGTATATATGGCAGGAAATGGTGCACAACCCTATGCAGAACATATGCAACACATATTTTAAATGTTCCCATAGGAACATGGGGCGTACGAAAGGAAATACTGAAGAAGGATATCCACTATATTTGTTTTACGTCTCACTCACAGTACAGTGCGCTGGATAATACGGCTATTTAAATGGACGACCATTTTGCTCATTGAAATGAATGTGGCTGTATGCTAGAAGTATTGAAACATATGGTACTGGTAGCATATGTTCGTGTGAAAGAGGTCTAAAATTGCAGAAACCCTGGACAAAGGGTTCCACATGCCAAGTGGGCCTGCCTAGGTCATGAAAGGAAACTGACTCCTAATGATGTACTATCTATTCAGCTTAAAGGGGTTTTCCCATGAAGCAAAGTTAGGCGGGATAGGACCTAACTTGCGGATCAGTGGGGGTCTCAGTGCAGAGACCCCAGCAGATCGCAAAAGTGAGAGGTCCAACTGACCCCTTGCTGCTCCTCAGACTAATGAAGAAGACTGCCGCGCATAACTGTTCTGCTCCATTAATCTCTATGACGCTGACGGAGATTGCCGAGCATGGATAGGGCCTAACTTTGCTGCGTGGGAAAACCACTATATTTATTATTTATTTACTGCTTTGCAGCTACTTTCTCCATGTTTTTCTCACTCCCCTTTCTTCACCCTTACCCCCTCATCCCCTCCCCACCTGTTAGTTTATATGCTGTTCTTTTTACTTATTAATTGAATTTCACTTGGCATCTAGGTTGTCTTTTGCAAACAGATGGTCATGAATGAAAACTTGTTGTCATGTTATATAAATCATTAAGAAACTTTGTAATGTAACAGAAGGGAGGAAATAGTATTAGTCATTACTACAATATCCTTAGTGCCCTAAGTACCAGTTTAGCAGCCTAGTAACTTAAAGGTAAACTGTCACCAGGGACCGCAATTTCACTAAAGACAGAGTGCAAGAGCCCATTACAGCTGCATTGCAAACATGTCTTTCTGCCTTTTCTAAGCATTTGCATTACAGTATAATTGTGTGTTTTAACTTATCTTGCAACCTGACAGAATCCTCTTACGAAATAATTGGCTTTGGTTTGGATGTGTGCTGCTCACTCCTAAAGCTTTTAGCCCCCACCTTTGTGTTCCTGTACAGCTCTGCCCCCCGCCCCACCACTGATGTCAGCACTGATGCTCAGCGTATACATAGACATACTGGCAGACAAGGGCATAGTTTTTGCCTCATGTTTCTCCAGTATACATTAAATACTGTATACCCAGCCAAAGATATCCAAGACACCTCACAAATACATTGTAAAAATAAAAGTATATGTATATTTGATAACAAATCTAAAACCACATAAAAAGAGGAACAATACACAGGGCCCACAGTGTATACTAGTAAAATCTTTGTGGAGACTCACTCCTGCTACACTGAATCTGATAGCTAGATCCACGTCTTTCCATCCATCTGCCTCTTGCTGAGCGACACATGCGCCCAGCGGAGGCCATCTATGGGGGACTCAAACGATTGGCTGAACAGTGATTGGCTGCTGCTCCCACCACATTCAGGGAGAAGGTCCCGGGCCACATGCAGTGGGATACTCTACATATAACACTGCTTGTTATGTTAAAGAACAATCAAATTACCTGTGCAAATACTTATATTGTTAACTTATATGCCTCTGCATCCAAATGCATTGCAAACAAGTAAAGTGTTCTGTACAATAGGCACTGTATATAACTTCTACATGAGTATAAAAAGTGTAATTCATGTAATTCATAATATCCTAGTTAACAATAATCATTGCTTAAGCGCAGCAGTTTTGGAATCAGTCCATAGTTTTAAGATTGTAGTGGCAAATGTTAGAAGGATCAGCTTAGCTAAAAAAAGCATTTAAAATAGGGCAATGTGTAAAAATAAAACTATGCGTGCATCCATTCATAGGATAATCTTATTTTAAAAAAATGAAGCTTAAAATTAAAACATACATTTTAGTATTCAATATTAGGCACAGTTGCATTTTATTTTGTGCTGCAAATGGAATTTATTTTCACACTGCATTTTTCTTCTCTGTAATGATACGGTGAGAGGATTCACAATGTATCCCACTCTATGGAGCACATTTACTAAGGGTCCGTCGGACGCATTTTTGTTGGGTTTCCCGAATATTTCCGATTTGCCCTGAATTGCACAGCGATTTTTGGCGCATGCGATCAGATTTTGGCACATCGGCGCTGGCTTTCATGCGACACAAATTGGGGGGCGTGGCCATCAGACAACCCGAATGAGTCGGGCAAACCGCAGAATTTAAAATTCAAATTGTGTCACAAGATCAGCACTCACTTGCACCAGGAAGAAGGTGGTGAACTCCGCCGGACCTGATCGGGAAAGGGAAATATTCAAGAAATCTGGCACATGCTGTAAGTGAATTGCGGCAGCTCTGAATCCTTTTTGGCCATTTCGGATCAGCGGACGCAACGGGACGGGTAATTAAATGTGACCCTATATATCGCGGGAAGGGGGACGTCTTTCTGAAGTTTGCTTCAGGCAGCAGGAGGCTAGGTTCACCCTTTCCTACCCTATCACTTTTTTCATGGTTTACATAGTAAATGGCTCTACTTTGGGCAACTAGTGCTATTTACATGAGCTGAACCATCTTCATTGTTAGCACATCCATTAATTTGTTTACACCAGGTATTTACTGTGTAATGTGCCAACTTTGGAAACTGTTGAGTCTTTTCCATGGCTATTCATTGCTAAGATACATAAACAGTGTCACACTAGCATAGAGAAATACATCAACTATATCTACAGTAATAAACAACAAGCCTAAAATACAAATCAAATACATTAGAAACAAGTAATTATACCATAAACATGTCTTACTAAAATAACACTACTCTGGCAACACAGTTTATTAATGGACAGAATTACAGCATTAAAATTTGTAAAAAACCTATAAAAAAAACTATTATTATGGATTGGTCCTTGATATGCGTTTGATGGGGGCTCAGCATTTCCTACAGATCAATCAGCACCCCCTACAAAATAGCTGTCCTCCTGCTACCACGATAACTGAAATCTATTTAAAAGGATGTCATTAGGTGCCCTTTTCCAGGCTCCTCTATGTCTCAATAAAGAATTGTGTACACATTGTACAGAATTTTAAAGAAAAACTGTCTTTTTCCGATAAGTTTACCTTTCTGTATGGCGAGCTGCATCCCTAGTGGGAGTTGGCAGTGAGGAGTGGAGCAGACACAAATGTTTTTATTTGAAATTGATGCATGATGGAGTGGTTTCCCAATGTTTCTCACTGGCCACTCCCATGAGACTAGGGACACAGTTCTGCATACAGAAAGGTAAACTTTGATCTAATTTAGCTTTTTGGGGGGAAAAATCTTAAATTTTACTATGAAAACTCTTTTGCAACGGGTGCAAAATGGGGGAGCCATAAAAAGGGCTCCTGATGACAGGTTCCCTTTAATAATTTGAAGAAAGGCCTTTGCTGTTGATGACAGCGTAAATATGCCTCCTTAAGAGAGAAATGAGTTAAATGCATTACTTTGATGTGATTTTGGTATTAACTTCCTCACATATAGTATTCAGTCCTAGAGGTTCTGTGGGCTCGTTCTATGAACTCAGAGCTTTCTCTCCAAGGGAGAGTTTTCTTGGCTGTGTGTTTGGGATTATTGTCCCGCTGAAATGTCAGACCTTGTTTCATTTTTACCATCCTGTTAGATGGCAGCAGATTTTTATCAAGAATGTCTCTGAATATTTCTTTACTAATCCTCTTTTCAATTTTGTGAAGCTTCCAAGTGATGTGAGCCCCCACACAATGATGTCCCCACCTGCAAACTTTACTTTCCATTGTGCCTTTTGGCTTGTAAAATAAGGTGTCTGTTATGGCATTCAAATGGCATTCCATATAACCAGCCTATATTTTCCCAGTATTTCAGAAGCTTGACTAAATTTTGTTGAGCCAGACTCGGAGCCCTCTCTGTGGGCACAAGGCTCTTGCACCAGCATCGAGTGTTGGTAGACAGGACTTTAAGCCTCCTTTTACAATCACTAGAAGTCAATGATGTTCCGCGCTCAGCATAGTTTTGAAGCAACATCCTAAACTGCAGGAAGAGTGAGAAGGACGAGATCTTCTTCAGCTCTAGGTGTTGCCTCACCATGCCAACAGGCACGCTAAGCAGGTACAAGGCACTGGCCGCAACTCTAGCTCAGCTCTTGGTTCCTCCTCGTGCTCCCCTCCGCCTCCCTCACAAAGCAATGCAGAAGTTGATCTTTCTGTAAATCTCTTCTTGGCTCTTGACCTCATCTGATAATATATTTTTTTGAAATCTCTATCTGCAATCTTGGCTTTGCCAATTTATGGTAAAATGATGTTCTTTTCACTCCCAGATAATGTCTAGAACCTTCAGTAGTTTAGAATTTCTTTTGTAACCAATACCATCATTATGTTTTATAAAAATAAGATTGTCAAGGTATTGTGCCAACTCACTGGTTTTATCCATCATTAGATATTTATTTTGTGGCATAATGGTAATGATACACCTTATTCAGTAGAACCAGCAGTGGCAGAATTGCCTTCTAATTACTGAAAGATTTCCATTGGTGTTATGACTTTCCATGGCTTTTTGCACCTTTCTTCATGTGTTCAATACTTTTTCCCTGTGTCATCTCTGTACACATTTAACCATGGACATCTATGGCATTACGATTATGATTTGGATAGGCTGTACTTGTTATGGACATCTGGGAGAATTCCAGGTCAATAACACCTTAGAAGTATATTTATTTAGCTCACATTCTGCAAGGTGTCTAGAGTCCAGGAGATGAAATCTTGTCAAAGAGTGGATGCATAACTGTAGGTAACATAAACAAATACTAGAGATACTGGGTACTAGAGTACTGGGTACTAGAGATGGTCATTAAAAAGCTACTTACCACTATGTAAGAATAACATTTTTCTAGTTTTAGAATTGTTCTCCTTCCACAGTAATTCTGTAAAAAGATGCATTAAAAAATAAATAAATAACCTAAAAAATATTGTTTCAGTATATTGTTAATTTAACAAAACAACACATTTTATCTTATTTGTCCTATGATAATGGTTCTTTTTTTTAACCAGGGTTCTTTTTCTTAAATTTATACAATGAACCCAACCACACCATATATACCATACAAGGGACCACATGGCTAAATTTATGGGAAATTATCTTCAAACACACACACATATATATATATATATATATATATATATAATGGCAGCACTCCAAAATTTTTAAGCGAAATAGACGTACTGGTTAATTACAACATGTGCTAAGCTTGGCACATGTTGGAATAAACCAGTATGTCTATTTCACTTTCAAATATCATTTTATTTTTACTTACATGTGGAGGGACTCTGGTCCGGGTCCTGGGAAGTGCACCTTATTCCAACGTACTTCATAGAGAGTGCTTCCACAGTTACTATATATATATATATATATATATGTCTGTATGTATGTACACCACCGGCCCCTTTATTAGGTACAGGACAGAAAGCAACCATTCTATTAACACACCGGGTTGGACCCCCTTTTGCCTTCAGAACTGCCTCAATTCTCAGAGATTTGTCCATATTGACATGAATGGCATCACACAGTTTGCCGCAGATTTGTCGGCTGCACATCCATGAATGCGAATCTCCCTCCCCGTCCACACCACATCCCAAAGATCTCTATTGGATTGAGATCTTGTGACTGTGGACCATTTGAGTACAGTGAACTCATTGTCATGTTCAAGAAACCAGTCTGAGATGATTCCAGCTTTATGAATGGTGCATTATCTTGCTGTAAGTAGCCATCAGATGTTGGGTACATTGTGGTCATAAAGGGATGGACAACGTCGCAACACTACTCAGGTAGGCTGTGGCGTTGCAACGATGCTCAATTGGTACCAAGGGGCCCAAAGTGTCCAAGAAAATATTCCCCACACCAATGACAACCACCACCACCACGAACATTGATACCAAGGCAGATGGATCCCATGCTTTCATGTTGTTGACGCCAAATTCTGACCCTACCATCTGCAGAAATCAAGACTCATCAGACAAGGCAACGTTTTTCCAATCTTCTACTGTCCAATTTCGATGAGCTTGTGCAAATTGTAGCCTCAGTTTCCTGTTCTTAGCTGAAAGGATGTGGCACCCGGTGGGGTCTTTTCTTTCTGCTGCTGTAGCCCATCTCCTCAAAGTTCGACTTACTGTGCGTTCAGAGATGCTCTTCTGCCTCCTTGGTTGTAACGGGTGGCGATTTGAGTCACTGTTGCCTTTCTATCAGCTCATACCAGTCTGCTTATTCTCCTCTGACCTCTGGCATCAACAAGGCATTTCCGCCCACAGAACTGTTTTTTCTTTTTCGGACCATTCTCTGTAAACCCTAGAGATGGTTGTGCGTGAAAATCCCAGTAGATCAGTAGTTTCTGAAATACTCAGACCAGCCCTTCTGGCACCACAACACATGCCACGTTCAAAGGCACTCAAATCACCTTTCTTCCCCATACTGATGCTCGGTTTTGAACTGCAGGAGATTGTCTTGACCATGTCTACATGCCTAAATGCACTGAGTTGCCGCCCTGTGATTGGCTGATTAGAATTAAGTGTTAACGAGGCAGTTGGACAGGTGCACCTAATATATCTTATATATTATTTTATGTCTGTAATTATATATATAATATATTATTCTATCTATTATCTATATATATATATCTATGATTGTATTTATGTATGTATCAGAAACAAATACACAGACAGTTGGAGACAGACAAAGAAAACTGGAGTCAGAGACAGACAGATAGAGACACTCAGAGTCAGAGACAGTCAGAGACAGTCATAGAAAACCAGAGTCAGAGACATACAGAGACAGACAGAGGCAGTTATAGTCATTCAAAGACAGACAGAGATAGAAATGGACAGAGACCGTGAGATATGGGACAGGGGCAGTCAGAGACAGAGATAGTCAGAGACAGAAAAGGTCAGAGACAGAGACAGCAAAGACAGTCAGAGAAATAGACAGTCAGAGATAGTCAGGGACAGAAATAGTCAGATACAGAGACAGTCAGAGACCTTCACTGATAGAGACGGTCAGAAACCACCACTGACAGAGATGAGCAGTGACAGACGGTCAGAGACCATCACTGACAGAGATGGTCAGAAATGGAGACAGTCAATGACAGAGACAGAGACAGATAGACACAGACAGGGACAGTCAAAGACGGTGCGAATATCAACACCAGAACTTACCGCAAGCCCACGGCAGGCAACACGATTTTGCATGCCAAATCCCAGCATCCACCTCATACGATCCAGGCTATCCCTGTAGGAGAACTAATAAGAGCGAGGCGCAACTGTTCTAATATTTCTGAATTTCGTGGGGAGGCATTTCAAGTCTGCAATAGACTTAGAAGTAGAGGCTATCCAAACTGGACATTAGAGAAAGCTTATAACAGAGCCCTCAATAAAAACAGACATGATCTTATACACCCGCAACAATCAAAAGATTTAAACAACCACTCTAAACCCTGTCATACTCCTACATTGGTTCTGCAGTATAGCCCACAGTTTAAAGCCATTTCTGACATCGTGAATCACCATATTCCCCTATTAAAAACAGACCCTATATTGGAAGATATCCTTGGGAATGGATGCCGCATAGTCTCCAGAAGAGGTCAAAGTAGGGAATTTACTATCCCCTTCCCTCTTCTCTGCACAACCCAAATCTACGTGGCTTTCCACCCAGGGTTTCTTCAAATGTGGGGCTACTCGGTGCCAAACCTGTAAATTTGTGGCCAACAAAAAGAAGGACTTTGTGTCAAGTGATGGCATGAAACAATTTGCCATCAAAAAATTCATAAACTGTAATACGGACAACGTGGTGTATATTATACACTGCACTACTTGCAATCTTATGTATGTTGGACACACATCCCGTAAATTCAAGATACGGTTCTTAGAACACTTACGAGATATCTCTAACCCTACAGGTCGGAATCTATCAGGTGCATCACAGCACTTTGTTACATCTCACAACGGGGATGTTCAGCATTTGACCGCTTATGCCATAGAAAAAGTCCACGCAAATGTTAGAGGAGGCAATATGGCAGTCCGCTTGGCCAGTAGGGAGGCCTATTGGATTTTTTCTCTAGGTACTCGCTTCCCGCAAGGCCTTAACATGAGAAGAGAACTCATGTACCATTATTAACCTTAACATGCTTGTTGCTCTATTCTACTCAGTGTTATTCGATATATGACCAATACTGTGCTATACCATCTGTGTCATTTGATATATGATCATTACTGCGTTATACTTTCGCGGTTTTATGACACTTTTGTCTCTCTTTGTCTTTGTCCATTTTTATACAAAAAAGTTATTGTTTTTTACTCACAGTACTGATTAATTGTTGATTTTAACGTATTGCATTGTTTCTTGGTCTAATATCTTTATTTTTTGGATTTAGATCCATTGGCACCTACCGTGACGTTGGGGGGAGCCTTTTTCGGTTGCGCCGCGAGGATCCTCGCCGATGCCCGGACTCGTTGTTCCCGTGGTCTCCGTCGGGGGTCTCCGCTGCGGTACCGATGGGACTCCTCCTCGCCTCTGGTCTCCCTTCTATGACAACTCCCACTATCCCGTGTATATTTCTCTAACTGTGTTGTTGGGTTACTAAGCAACCTGCAATGCATTACATCACACGATCACGTGACCCGGATGGATCACGTGACCCAAGTCATGTGACTGAACACGATTCGTTGATATTATGTGGACTGTTTCATTTATTTCCCTCGGACTTTGTACAACTGGTCTGATGTAGTGTGATGTTTACACCAGCGTGGGACAAATAGCAGAGCAGCACATGGCGGAGAGAAAAAAAATGTCTGCTCTAGGGGTTTCTAACATTTGTCTGCTCTGATGGTATTCAGAATGTTGTCTGCTCTTGGGGTCTCTTGTCTTATTATTGTCTGCTCTCGCATATTGTTGTGTGCTCTGAGGTCTCTACTAGAGATGAGCGAGCACTAAAATGCTCGGGTACTCGTTATTCGAGACAAACTTTTCCCGATGCTCGAGTGCTCGTCTCGAATAACGAGCCCCATTGAAGTCAATGGGAGACTCGAGCATTTTTCAAGAGGACCAAGGCTCTGCACAGGGAAGCTTGGCCAAACACCTGGGAATCTCAGAAAAGGATGGAAACACCACGGAAATGGACAGGAAACAACAGGGGCACAAGCTGCCTGCTCGCCTACTCTCCCTCGCTACTTGTCCCGCAGAAGTACGCCCTCTGCCGCTAGCGCTGTCAGAAGGGAAATATTGTTTCAGCTTGTGCACCAGGGCCTGCTGGTATTTATGCATTCTCACACTCCTTTCCTCTCCAGGGATGAGAGTGGAAAGATATGCATTCTCACACTCCTTTCCTCTCCAGGGATGAGAGTGGAAAGATTTTGCTTGTACCGTGGGTCCAGGAGAGTGAATACCCAGTAATCGGTGCTGGAATAAATTCTTTGAACGCGAGGGTCACGGGATAGGCAGCCTAGCATGAAATCTGCCATATGCACAAGTCCCAACGCGCAGGAATTCACTCCCCTCACTGGCCTGACTGCCCATTTCCTCCTCCTCCAACTCCTCCAACTCCTCTTCTTTTGCCCATACACGCTGAACAGTGAAGGACTGAACAATGGTCCCCTCTTCTGTCTCGCCAACATTCTCCTCCTCTTCCTCCTCATCCTCCTCCACCTCCTCCGATATGCGCTGAGAAACAGACCTAAGGGTGCTTTGGCTATCAACAAGGGAATCTTCTTCCCCCGTCTCTTGTGACGAGCGCAAAGCTTCCGACTTCATGCTGACCAGAGAGTTTTTCAACAGGTTAAGCAGCTAGATGGTGAGGCTGATGATGGCGGCATCGCCACTGACCATCTGTGTTAACTCCTCAAAGTCACTCAGCACCTGACAGATATCAGACATCCACGTCCACTCCTCATTGTAGACTTGAGGAAGCTGACTGACCTGACTACCAGTTCTGGTGGAAGTTGACATCTGGCAGTCTACAATCGCTCTGCGCTGCTGGTAAACTCTGGATAACATGGTTAATGTTGAATTCCACCTCGTGGAATGCACAACTGTCAGTGAGCGGGCAGTTGGAGGCGGCACTGCACTGCCCTGAGAGTGGCAGCATCTGTGCTGGACTTCCTGAAATGCGCACAGATGCGGCGCACCTTCGTGAGCAAATCAGACAGATTAGGGTATGTCTTGAGGAAACGCTGAACTATGAGATTTAACACATGGGCCAGGCATGGCACATGTGTCAGTCTGCCGAGTTGCAGAGTCGCCACCAGGTTACGGCCGTTGTCACACACAACCATGCCTGGCTTCAGGTTCAGCGGTGCCAGCCACAGATCAGTGTGCGCCGTGATGCCCTGTAATAGCTCTTGGGCGGTGTGCCTTTTATCGCCTAGGCTCAGCAGTTTGAGCACCGCCTGCTGTCGCTTAGTAATTCGGAGGAGGGGTGGGAGCAGGAGGAGGCATAGTAGGCCTTTGAGACCTGGACCGAGGTAGGCCCCGCAATCCTCGGCGTCGGCAGTATATGACCAGCCCCATGGTCAGACTCGTTCCCAGCCTCCACCAAGTTAACCCAATGTGCCGTCAGCGATATATAGTGGCCCTGCCCGGCAGCAATCATCCACGTGTCCGTGGTCTGGTGGACCTTGTCAGAAACAGCGCTGGTCAGGGCACGGATGATGTTCTCTGACACGTGCTTGTGCAGGGCTGGGACGGCACATTGGGAAAAGTAGTGGCGGCTGGGGACCGAATACCGAGGGGCGGCGGCCGCCATGAGGTTTCGAAAGGCCTCGGTCTCTACCAGCCTATAGGGCAGCATCTCCAGGCTAAGCAATTTGGAGATGTGGATGTTGAGGGCTTAGGCGTGTGGGTGGGTTGCACTATACTTCCTTTTGCGCTCCAGCGTCTGGGGTATGGAGAGCTGAACGCTGGTGGATGCTGTGGAGGATCGTGGAGGCAAAGATGGGGTTTTCACTTGGGAGGTGTTTGGGCCGGGGTCCTGGGCAGGGGGCTGACTAGCAGATGACACAGGGGAAGGAGCAGTAGTGTGCCTGGCCGGAGGTGAACGGGCTTGGTGCCATTGAGTGGGGTGTTTAGCATTCATATGCCTGCACATACTGGTGGTAGTTAAGCTAGTAGTTGTGGAACCCCTGCTGATCCTGGTTTGGCACAGGTTGCACACCACAGTCCGTCAGTCATCCGGTGTTTCTTTAAAGAACCTCCAGACTTCTGTAAATCTAGCCCTCGCCACAGGAGCTTGACTACGGGAAACATTTGGCGCTGATGCACCAGCTCTGGCCCTGCCTCTCCGTCTGGCCCCACCACTGCCTCTTCCAACCTGTTCTGCTATAGGACTCGCCTCCGTCTCAGAAGCACTGTGTTCACCCGGCCTATCAACCCAGCTTGGGTCTGTCACCTCATCATACTCCGATCCCTCAGTCTGCTCCCTGACAACAACTTCACCACTGTCTGACAACCGTGTCTCCTCATCGTCCGACACCTCTTTACACACTTCTTCCACTACGTCAATAATGTTATCATCACCCACAGACTGCGACCGGTGGAAAACCTGGGCAACGGAAAATAGCTCTGCAGCCACCGGACAAGTGGTTTGTGACTGTGGAAGGGTCCAGAAAACAGTTCCTCAGAGTATGCCGGTTCAAATGCCAAATTTTGCTGGGAGGGGGCAGACTGGGGGGAAGGTGGCTGAGGTGCAGGAGCTGGAGGAGTGCTGATTTCGTTGACATGGGTGGACTGCGTGGAAGACTGACTGGTGGACGAATGGCTAGAAGCATTGTCCGCAATCCACGACATCACCTCTTCGCACTGTTCTGGCCTCAACAGTGCTCTACCACGAGTCCCAGTAACTTGAGACATGATGAACCTAGGGAGTGTAGCTCTGCGGCGTTCCCCTGCTCCCTCATCAGCAGGTGGTGTCTCACCCCGCCCAGTGTCTCACGCCCGGCCTCTGACCCCTACAGTAGTTGGACGCCCAAGTCCACGCCCTCGTCCTCTACCCCTAGCCCTCGGGTTAAACATTTTCCAAATTAAAGTGTAAACTTAATTTTTTTTTTTTTAAACAAAACGATGCTATCCTATTGCTATGGCTAGTTTCTAACCTACACTGACAGCACACAACTGGATTTTGTGCTGTGCCTGATGACTTTGAGTTATAAAAAAAAATAAACATAAAAAAAAAATAAATCAGCAGACTGTGCCTAATTCAAATCAAACCCCTAATAAATTGTCCCACTTCGGTGTTTGAGGTGGATATGTGTGTCACTAAGAGCTAAACACAACGGTCGCAAGTCTCCCAGCATATTCCTCACAATATGGTACTAGCTGCGCTACTAATGCCAGCAAGCCCAGCCACAAGCAAACAAAAAAAAGTAAAATATAACGCTATTGTAGGCCTAAGTAAGCCGTTGGGGTTCTCCTATATCTATTTTCTAGCCTACACTGAAAGCAAACTACTTTGCCAGATTACTTTGAGCTATAAAAAGAAATAAACGTAAAAAAAATAAATCAGCAGACTGTGCCTAATTCAAATCAAACCCCTAATAAATTGTCCGACTTCGGTGTTTAAGGTGGATATGTGTGTCACTAAGAGCTAAACACAACGGTAGCAAGTCTCCCTGCAAATTACTCACAATATGGTACTAGCTGCACTACTAATGGCAGCAAGCCCAGCCACAGGCAAACCAAAAAAAAGTAAAATAAAACGTTATTGTAGCCCTAAGAAGGGCTGTTGGGTTCTTGTAGAATCACTCCTGCCTAACACTATTCTAATAGAACACCCTAACGCTTTCCCTGACCAGCAGCAGCTCTCTCCCTAGCGGCATCCAGACAGAGAATGATCCGAGCAGCGCGGGCAGGGGCAGGGGCCAGCCAACCACTGCTATTGACGTGTAAGGGTACCACATCATTCTGGGTGGAGTGCAGAGTCTCCTGGCTTGTGATTGGCTCTGTTTCTGGCCGCCAAAAATCACAACGGCGGGAGATGCCATTTTCTCGAGCGGGCGAAGTTTTCGTCCGAGCCACGAGCAGTTTCGAGTACGCTAATGCTCGAGTATGTTCGCTCATCTCTAATCTGTAAGGATCAGGGGTAGTGGACCCACTGGATCACTGCGAGTGATGACGTAAGCCGACACCTGGGAGTGGAGTCTAAGTGGCACCCAGTTTTCAACAGAGCCCGCAGCAAAGCGGGCTGGAATACCAGCAGGTCGCTCCACAGGCGTGACTTTACTTTTGGTGGTGGCCAATACGGTGTATAGAATCAGGGGTCACAGGAAGAGGCCAGCTATTTAACAGGTCAGCGACTGGCGCACTGGCCCTTTAAATCTTACTGTGCCGGTAGAAGTGCAACCTAGGAGATGCTGCTGCAGCACAGCTGGCTTGGCAGGGCACACAGAGGCACACAGGTGCGTCTTCAACCCAAGACATGGGTTGCAGGGGCACGCGTGACAGTACCCCCCCCCTTCGGCCTCCCCCTCTTCTTGGCCTGAAGGAACCTCTGAAGAACACAACAGTCCAGAATGTTGTCTTCAGGCTCTCAAGACCTCTCATCCGGCCCAAACCCCTTCCAGTTGACAAGAACAGCTTCCCTCAGGATCTCTTTTACCTCATAGACATCGGCGGAATCAGGAGCAGGAGATGGTACTTGCCGGGAGAAGCAGTTCAGGAGGACAGGTTTCAGAAGGGAGACATGGAAGGAGTTCAGGATGCTCATGGTAGGAGGAAGACAAAGCTTACAGGCCATAGGGTTGATGGGCTTCAGCACCTCAAAAAGATCCAGGAACCGAGGACCAAGTTTGTAACTGGGAATCTTCAGCCGGATGTATCTAGAAGACAGCCACACTTTATCACCTGGAGAGAAGACAGGAGGAGACCTGCATCTCTTGTCCGCCAGGGTTTTGGGGCGGGCGGACACCCAAAGTAGAGACTTAAAAGTTTGCCCAAGATGGACTTGAGTTCTTGAACCAATTCTTCCATGGCAGGAACATCAGAAGGCAGTGACAGGGCGAGGTGTAGGCATGGATGTCGTCCATAGAAAATAAACATGGGAGTGACATTGGCACATTCAGAGTCCAGAGAATTATATGAGAATTTTGTCCAAGGTAAGAAGGTAGACTAATCGTCCTGATGAGCAGAGACAAAGTGCCGTAGAAGAAGTCCTTGAAGGAAGAACTGTGGAAGTAGTACATGTCACTCATGACATGGGTGCACAAGTAGGCTGCAACACCTCTCAATAAATCTTGAAAAACACTATAGTCAATCGGCAATCCAAAATTAATGCAACGTTTCGGTCTTATAACATCAGACCTTCTTGACGCACGGATTGCTGGGCTTGCGGTGGTGTGAATACGGTTCTATGACCGTTGTTCTATGCCCAGCGCAGCCAATCTACAGCGGGGTCTCCCGCGCTCCACAGCTCCCCAAGTGCCACAATGGTCATAGAACCATATTCACACCACCGCATGCCAAGCAATCCATGCCTGAAGAAGGTCTGATGTTATAAGACCGAAACCTTGAAGGAAGAACTGGCTGGCAAGATGAGGAGCTGACGGCAGACTTGGCAAAGGAATGAGGCGGGACATCTTAGAGAACCAGTCTGTGACCTCCCAGATGACGGTATTACCGGAGGATGGCGGAAGATCTGTAACAAAGTCTATGGCTATGTGAGTCCACGGGCAACTGCGTATCGGCAATGGCAGGAGCACACCAGCTGGCTTGAGATGTGACGACTTATCGGCACAGAAAGTGCAGGAATTCACAAAATGTTGTACATCCTTGACCAGATCTGGCGACCAATAGAAATGGGATATGAGAGGGACATATCTCTGCACCCCAGGGTGCCCAGCCACATGAGAGCACTGTCCCCAACTTAGTATCCTCTACCGAACAGCAGGTCGGACATAGGTCTTGCCATTCTTCCAAAGCTAGCTTTATTGCCAGAAGCTCCTGGCTAGGGAATAATTACTCTCTGCAGCTGAGAATGTCTTTGACAAGAAGTTGCAAGTGTGGGTTCGACCTTTGGGCCCTTTCTGGGTAAAAATGGCTCCAGCACCAACCGTGGAGGTTTCAACCTCTAGCAGGAACGGTTTATCAGTATCAGGCCGGGTGAGAATGGAAGCAGAGGCAAAGGCAGACTTCAGCTTGGAGAAAGCTTCTTCAGCCGCCAGAGTCCAGAGTTTTGGATCAGTGTTTTCCTTAGTCAGCGTCACAATGGGGGACACAAGAGAGAAAAAATTTGGTATGAACTGCCAGTAATAGCTAGCGAAGCCCAGGAATATCTGGATAGCATGAAGCCCCACTGGGCGAGTCCTCTGAAGTACCGCAGACAACTTTGTAGGATCTGTAGATCCTTTTCAGAAATGACATACCCAAGGAATGTAAGACCCTTTTAGAGTAACTGGAACTTCTCAAGCTTGGCATATAGGTGATTGGCCCGTAAGTGCCTGAGAACTTGTCTTGAAATACAGCAGTCGTGTTAGAGTCTAAAGGGCATGGCCAGATACTCGAAGTTCCCATCACGAGTATTTGAGTATTGAAGGTAGTCTTCCAATTGTCCTCTTCATGTATGCAGATGACATTATATGCCCCCCGGAGGTCCAATTTCATGTAGACCTTGGCTCCATGATGGTGGTGGAAGAGTTCTGTGATCAGAGGTAGTGCGTCAATGCACGGGATGAGAGAACCATCCTTCTTGGTGATGTAGAAGAATCCAGTACCCGCAAGAGAAGAGAGCTTACGTATGAACCCCTTCTGCAGATTCTCCCTCACATAAGTCGACATAGATGCGGTTTCAGGTACTGACAGAGAATACACCCGACCCCGTGGCAGAGAAGTGCCCGGCAACAGGTCTAAAGGGCAGTCATAGGTTCGGTGTGGTGGCAAAGTCTCCACTTGGACATCTGCAAATTCCATTATGGAGCAGGGAGACCCACAAGAGGCTTGGGGGACACCAAAGAAACCGTGGTGGATACAGGATGAGGTACCACAAAACAGTGTGACTGGCATTCTGGTTCCCAGCAAAAAACCTCCCAGTTGAACATGGTTGCATTGCCCTGCAACCACAGAAGACCCAGAAGGAAGGAAGTGGACCGAGTCTCTCCTTGTCTCCTTGTGCAGTGCACCGACTTGCAGAAATAGAGGCTCGGTGCAGTACCAGAACGGATTGCAGAGGATCTGCCCACTGACGGAGGAGATGACCAGCACCTTCTAAAGATGGACTACAGGGAGATAATGCTGGGAGACCAGGGCAGCATCCACGAAGTTTCCTGCAGAGCTAGAATCCAGGAAGGCAGACACATAAAACTGGCCATGGAACTAAGTAAGACTGGAATATTCAGGAGGGGAAAAGCTCTATTCTCACATAGTGATGCCTCTCCCAGAAACCCTAGATGCATGTGTTTCCCAAACATCGTGGGCAGAGTGGACAGGACCAGAAAGTGCTCTGGCCTGGCACAATAGAGACTCAAATTCTCTTGACAACATCTGGAGCGTTCTTGGGGGGTCAAACATGCTTTATCCACCTGCATGTCCTCCTCTGGAGCAGACAAGATGGATGGCTGTGGTGGCCTTTGAAAGAGTGGTGCCGAGCAGGGCAGTCAAAAAATTCTGGTCTCAATTTGTTCCAGATGCTGCTCTTCAAGATGCCCTGAGAACCGGATGTCAATGCGAGTGGCCAAGGAGATGAGACCACTCAGAGACGACAGTACGTCTAATGCAGACAGGGTGTCTTTAATATGCCCAGAGAGTCCTTTTTTAAAGGTGCCGACCAAGGCTGCTTCATTCCTAGCAAGCTCAGAAGCTAAAGTGCGGAACTGAACCGCGTAGACAAGTTCAGCAGGTGACGCCCTAGCTGGTTCCCCGAAGACAGATGGGAATTCAGCGAGGAATGCGGTGAAATCAGCCATGAACAGTTTTTTCCTATCCCTGATCATGAAAGCCACCTTAGACCGTTCTGTGGTGAACTGTGAAGGCATCAGTTCGATATGCAAAGAGCACTGGGTGATAAAGCCCCTGCATAACTGCGTTTCCGTCATACTTGGTGGGCATGGAAAGTTGAAGCCTGTCTTCAGCAGTAGACAATGTAGCTGTAGTAATGGGAGGTACCGCAGACACTGCACGCTAGTGCTGGGCCACCAACAGTTGCTGCTGGAGGTGAGCTGATCAAGTTGTTGGCCCTGAATGGCAATCTGCTGGGTCACAATGGTGGTGAGATCAGCCAGTTAAAGTAGCGGAAACTTGGCGGGATCCATGGACGGATCTTACTGTCAGGATCAGAGCAAGTGGACCCACTGTGCCACCGCGAGCATTCAGTTTTCACCAGAGCCTGCTGCAAAGCAGGTTGGACTTGCTGCGGCGGGATACACCCAGGTCGCTCCACAGGCCCTTTGCTTGCGGTGGTGGCCAAGGCGAGGTACAGAATTGCATGGTTGAGAGTGGTGGATAGGCTGGAGGTCAGGACAGATGACACGGGATTGGAGTCAGGAACAAAGCAGATGGTCAGGGCTGTTAGCAGAGGAGCGTGGTCAGGAACAGAATCAGAGTCACAGGAAATCACACTAAACGCACTAGGAACAGGAGACATGCTTTCTCTAAGGCACAGGGCACAAAGATCCGTCTGGGGTCACAGGAAGAGGCCAGCGCCAATTAGTGATGCACTGACCCTTTAAATTTTACAGAGTCGGTGCTCATGCCGTGCGAGACGCTGCTGGAGTTTTGAGAGGTAAGCAGGTCTGCAGCTGGCACAGAGGGGCTAACTGAGACACACGGGTGTGCCTGCGACCCAAGATATGGGTCATAGGGGCACTCGTGACAGTTTCCGTGCAAGTAGAAATCTCCTGATTGTCTTTCTGCCATTACAATTCTGCACCTAACCCCCTCCCCCCACAATTTGAAACGACTTAGACCATTGCTTAAAACTTTTGACAAGTATTATTGCAATCCATTCACAGGATTAAGGGTAACAATCTCATAATAATCCCATACTGATACTGGCTCTCTCTTGGACTCTCATAGGCACAGAATAATGAGTGTCGGAGATAGCTGAGCACTGTGCTTGGAAACCTCAAATGCTCCAATACTATTGAAGCAACAATACACAAGCTCAGACTGTCACGTTCAACAGAGGAGGTTCATTGTCATCAATGTATTCAACAATAATACTTTTCACTAACTCTTTAAGAATTCAAAGCCTTGTGTGCACACCCAAACCATAAGTGACCACCCTGAGTGGACAGTGTGACCTCAAACAATTCTGTTTTTTTTATTTCTATTTTTGTATTAGGATATTGAGTATGTACTTATTTTTCAAGAGTATAAATACTATAATAATGCCTCCTATGTACAAGAATATACTATAATAGAGCCTTCTTTATATAAGAATATAACACTTATCATAATATTTAACAATACTTGTACCATAAATACAGCACCAGAATGAAGCTAAACATACAAATTCTGCCATGTGCACTGCAACTATACTTCTGTAGTATACTGCTATACACCCCCCAACCCGACATCGATGTCGGGACTTCAACTCTGGTATGAGAGGGTCCACAATATGAGAGAGAGATGAGAGGGTCCACAAAATGAGGGAGAGATGTGAGTCCATAATATGAGGGTCCACAATATGAGGAGGAGATGAGAGGGGCCATAATATGAGTGGGAGAGGAGAGCTCAAAATATGAGCAGGAGGTGAGGGGCCACAATAGGAGATGGCAGAGGCACTGATAGCTTTTAATAGATCCTACCTAATGCTGGACCTTACATTCATTTTCACAAGATTGAATTACATTTTATTTGGAGAATCTCCTCCGGGAATGCAGATGTGTTTAGACTTAAATGCTTGCATTGGGTAAGTAGCAACAACGCACGTTACTACTTACGAACACAAGCAATTAGGTCTAAACAACACAATTCAATGGCATCTTGTGCTCATGGTCTTAAGCTGCATTTACATTATGGGGTAGATTTACTTACCTGGTCCTGTCGCGATCCCCGAGGTGCGTTATCGAACGAAGATGAAGTCCGGCGCGATTCATCAAGAGCGTGCGCCCGAGATCCTGCATGTGTCGCTTCCCGGTCGCCGGTCCGCCGGAGTTCACCTTCTTCCTCCTGGTGTATGCGAGTGCATGTCTTGCGACACAATTTGAATTTTAAATCCCGCGCTTAGTCCGAATCAGTCGGGTTGTCCGACGACCACGCCCCTCGATATGTGTGGCAAGAAAATCTGATTGCGTGCGCCAAAAACCCCACTTAAATGCGGCACAAATCGGAAATAGTCAGGAAACCCGACGAAAATGCGCCGTGTGGACCCTTGGTAAAGGTGCCCCTATGTGTTTGCATTGCATTTTAAAACACATGCATTTTAAAACAAAAACGCACATTAAAATACTTACGTGTTTTTACTATCATTGCTGTTTTTTGCCTGGTGCATTTGTTGTGCCTTTTAGATGACCCAGGCACTATTGGCTAAGCAACGACACTGGTGGCCATGGCTCCTGTGTCATAAAGAGTGTGGGAGCAGGGAGGAGCCAGCTGCATGGAGCACAAGTAGGTGAGTATCAATTAGAATTTTGTTTTGCTATGACTACCTATATACTCAGAGGCATGTGCAGGGGCTACAGTACCTACCTATTGTGGGGTATGTGCTGTGCTTGGAAACTACCATTTCTCAGATACCATTAAGGTAACAATATGCATGTTTAGAATGTCACATTTAGTTACTGGCTCCCATTCTCGTGAATGGAAAAGGTCTTTTCTCATCAATGTTGGGGGACCCAGCTGCATGTGCTGGGGCTACCTATCTACTGTGGCAAAGTGCGGTGGCTACTTATCTACTAGGGGGCAATGTCTGTTAACTATCTACTAGGGGCATGTGCTTTAGTCACCTGTCTTTTGGGGGCATGTACTGTGGCTACTAATCTACTGGGGGGCATGTGCTGTGGCTACCTATCTACTGGGGGCTTGTGATTGGGCTACCTATCTAATGGCGGCATGTGCTTTTATATCCCCCCTCCTTAAAGCAGTTGGGTACTATATTTTTCTATAAATGCACTTGCACTGGCCATTCAGTGGAATCTGGGATGATGCCATTTCAGGTCATGCAGCAGGATACTATGTGTACAATTCAGTGTGAAGGTGGTATAATAACACCCATGGTGGTTATGCTGTTTGCCACCCCATCAAGGCTCATCTTGCCTTATGACAGATGCCCTGTGTGTAAAATCCTCCAAAGGTCCTAAAAACACAGAGTAAAAGCAGGCAGAACTGAAGCATCCTCCTTTTCCGAAGAAGCTTGATTATAATACCATATGTAGGAAGTGAATCCCAGATTTGTAGGACTATAATATTCATACATCCCAGGTGCATCGCAGTCTCCATTGCAGTTTTAATCTGCCCCCAATTGTGGTGTCTCAAACGGTAATATGTATATCTCTAATATATTATATATATAATATATATATTATATATATATATAACTATGATAAACACACAATACAATCTGTCATTCATGACACTCTTTAAACAATGAAAAACAAACATGAACAAACATGTAAATCAAGAGTGTGTACAATAACCATAGACGAGCCCCCTCCACCGAGCCACCCCCTCGACCCCCCCGCCCCTCGACCACCCGCCCCAAAAAAACCACCCACATGTCAGAAAAACTGATGGAAAGATCAACAATGTAAAATAGACCGTACTGTATGAATAAGTTCAAAATCTCCAATCAGAATATGCTGAATAATGGGCACAATAAAAAAGATAATATCAGGTCCCCATATGAATATGGAACGCATGACAGAAGCAAACACACATCACAATCCACATAGCCCCCTAAAATAAGGACCATTGATCTCAAGTGGTAGTCGAGTAGGTGGTGGAGAAACCAAAGCCCCATGTTAATTCTACTAACTCTCACCTCTACTCACATGTCACTGCACTTCCACATGTGGTACTGGATACGAAAAGTATACAGGTTAGAAATAAAAAATGCAGGAAGTAGGTGGATACGTGAAAATTAACCTAGACATATGTGCTTGTAAGCTAGCAAGTGAACAATGGTTGTTTGTGCACGTGAGCAATCACTCAACCACGTTATTGCCCACCCTTTGGCGCGGGAAGGTCCCGTATCACACTGCAGAGACAACACCAGACTGGGCCATTGGGGGCTGGAGTGTTAGGGTTCACTGTCCTTTTGTGTTGTTCCTGAACCCAATGTCACCATTCACATATATATATATATATATATATATATATATATATATATACACAATACATATCTGTATTCAGGACTCTTTAAAACAATGAAAAACACATGAACAAACATGTAAATCCAGAGGTGTGGTACAATAAACCATAGACCTGAAGCCCCCCTCCCCCCCAAAAAAACCACACAAATGTCAGAAAACATGATGGAAAAGATCAACATAGTGTAAATAGAGACGTACTGTATGAATAAGTTCAAAATATGCCAATCAGAATAATGCTGAATAATGGCACAATAAAAAAAGATAATATACAGGTCCCCATATGAATAGGGAACGCAATGAGGCAGAACAAACACACATCCACATAGCCCCCTAAGAAATAAGGACCATTGATACTCAAGAGTGTAGCGAGTAAGGTGGTGGGAGAAACCAAAGCCCCATGTTAATTACTACTACTGTCACTTCCACATGTGTACTGGATACAGAAAAGTATACAGGTTTAAATAATACAAATGCAGGAAGTAGGTGGATACATGAAAATTACCTAGACATGTGCTTGTAGACTAGCAAAGTGAACAATGGTGTTTGTGCACGTGAGGCTCCTTCAACCGTTATTGCCCACACTTTGGCGCAGGGAAGGTCCCGTATCACTGCAGAGACAAGCAGACTGGGCCATTGGGGGCTGGAGTGTTAGGGTTCACTGTCCTTTGTGTTGTTCCTGAACCCAATGTCCCCATTACAGGCTGTTGTCCCCATCTAAAGAAGTCATCTCTTGACCAAACTTTATTCACTTCAACTTGAAAACCTGGAACTATCCTCTCTCTTTCCTCATACTAACTTTTGCCAAGCTACAATCTTGTCTGTCCTAGCTAAAATTTCCAATGACCTACTGTTTGACATGGCCAAAAAGCTCTGATTTCCTCTTTCTTGATCTATCCGCTGCCTTTGAAACTGCTGACTGATTTATTCCTTTACTTATCTCGCCGTTTCCTGGATCTCTCTCACATAACTCACATCACCTTTTCCCCTTGACCTCTCTATGTTGGTGTCAAGTACTGTATTAGGACCCTGCTCTTCTCCATTGATACTTTAGGCCTAGGAGAAAGCCACATCACTTAAAATATTAGTACATTGCTTAGACCCAGATTTTTATCTCTGGTATAGACATTCAGTCCCCAACCATGGAATACTCAATTACAGTTTTATATGCCTAATTGCGAATGATAGGCAGTGGAACATACTATTTTCCGGGCATGGGAGGAAGTCATGGAAGGAGATGGCCCACTGCGGATAATGGGTTAGGGGGTGCATATCTGTAAAGCAGTAGTATGTGAGAGATGGCGGGATAGCCACTTTAGGTTCATACACAGAGTAATCTATAGGTTTAATATTCCCCCTCATTCTAATACCCCAGATCATCTTATTGCATGCTCAAAATGTGAATTCACACCCCTTGCATGATGTCACCTCCCAGGATGGGAGAGGAAGGTGTAGGGGTGTGCATAATTAGCAGCACGGAGTGCCGGACATCTTGTCCTTATGTTCTGTGCTGCTTATTACTATCTACTATGACTTTCCTATTCCCCTACTACTATATATTACAATAATACTTGGCCCCCATTCCTATATTCTGATACACTATGGGTATGTCTTATTTTGCTATGAACATGAATTTTCATTTATACTTGAACAAAAAAATTAACATTTATTGGTATACTGTAGTCATGTTATCACAAACATCTGAATACTAGAGATGAGCGAGCACTAAAATGCTCGGGTACTCGTTATTCGAGACGAACTTTTCCTGATGCTCGAGTGCTCGTCTCGAATAACGAGCCCCATTAAGTCAATGGGAGACTCGAGCATTTTTCAAGGGGACCAAGGCTCTGCACAGGGAAGCTTGGCCAAACACCTGGGAACCTCAGAAAAGGATGGAAACACCACGGAAATGGACAGGAAACAGCAGGGCAGCATGCATGGATGCCTCTGAGGCTTCTTAAGTCGTACCATTATGCAACAGCATGGCCATGACAGAGTGACAGAATGAAGCTAGATAGCATGTAAAACATCCAATAATTGACCCTGACACTATAGGGGACGGCATGCAGAGGCAGCGGCAGCAGCGGCAGGCTAGAGAGTGTCATGGTGACATATTCTAAATGGACTCAGGCTTCAAACCAATGGGTGGCAGAGAGGAACCAAAGGAGGTGAGCAAGAAGCGCTGAAATGATTTCCTATGTCAACAAAAGGTTGACGGTATATTTAGTCGATAACACAGCATGGTGGCGACATAGTGACCAAGTTCCATAACGTATCTGGTGAAACACCCGAAAAATGAGCCTGATAAGGGGACGACATGTGGAGGCAGCCATGGAGACGACTTCCATGATTAAGAGCGACAGTATGGGGCATCCATATTGCGCTGCTATGATTGAAACTTCAGGTCTCCAGCATGGCGGCAACAGATGGGCCGAGTTCCACTATGTATCTGGTGAAACACCTGAAAATTCTGCCTGACACAGCTCATTTGATAAGTGGATGATGTGCTGCATATCCTCTCGTGCTCCAGCGTCTGGGGTATAGAGAGTTGAAAGTTGCGCATGGAGACATTGGTGGACGCTGTGGATGATTAAGGAGGAAAAATGGACAGGAAACAGCAGGGGCAGCATGCATGGATGCCTCTGAGGCTGCCTAATCTTGGGATGGAGCTGGCGGTCCGCTGCCAGGCGAGCTTTCGCCTGTCCAAGCCCCTGTCTCTCGGCTCCTCCCCACCCAAAATGGGCGTTTACTTTGAAAAAATTATAATTTTCAAAGCAGGCCGGGTCGTTTGAATATTTCACCTAGGAATAATGGAATAGCATAGTGGTTCTATTATTAATTGTTTTTTCGGAAATGGTTCCATGATTAAGAGCGACAGTATGGGGCATCCATATTGCGCTGCTATGATTGCAACTTCAGGTCTCCAGCATGGCGGCGACAGATGGGCCGAGTTCTACTATGTATCTGGTGAAACACCTGAAAATTCTGCCTGACACAGCTTGTTTAATAAGGGGACAATGTATGGAGGCAGTGAAGTAGTAATAGATTAAAGGTGCTGCAGTTAAAACTATGTTAGTTGGATCTTGGGATGGAGCTTGCGCTCCGCTGCCAGGTAAGCTTTCGCCTATCCAAGCCCCTGTCTCTCAGCTACTCCCCAAACAGCACTTCTAAGAACCTTTTGTATAAGATCAAGTGTAGTAGTGTTCTTATAAGTTTGGGTTATGGCGGGTGAGGGGAATGTAAACAGATGCGCAAGAAGCGCTGAAATAATATCGGTAAATGATAAAAGTTTGCCAGTATATTTTGTGGATAACACAGCAGGGTGGCGACAAAGTTAACAAGTTTGATGTGGAAGCCATGAAAACAACCCAAAATTCTGCCTGACACAGCTCGTTTGCTAAGGGGACGATGTATGGAGGCAGCTATATGGACGACTTTTGGAGGCAGCTATGGTGATGACGTGTGGAGGTAGCAATGGAGACAACGTGTGGAGGCAGCTAAAAAGACGACGTGTGGAGGCTGCTATGGAGACAATTTAATTTGGATAGTGCCTGTATGTGGCAGTCCAAAAAAGTTTTCAAACCAGAGGAGCAGGTAGGTGGTCCTCCAGAAAAATTAAATAGATTGAGTGCCTGTATGTGGCACTCCCAAAAATTGTTTAAAACAGAGGACCGGGTAGGTGGCCCTCCAGAAAAATTAAATACATAGAGTACTACCACACGTTGTCTCCATTGCTACCTCCAAAAGTCGTCCATATAGCTGCCTCCATACATCGTCCCCTTATCAAACGAGGTGTGTCAGGCAGAAATTTGGGTTGTTTTCATGGATTCCACATCAAAGTTGTTAACTTTGTCGCCACCCTGCTGTGTTATCCACAAAATATACTGGCAAACTTTTATGATTAACCGATATTAATAACAAGTACCCGAGCATTTTAGTGCTCGCTCATCTCTAAACGCTAGCAGACACTGCCACGATGTATACTAGCGAACGCTGGCGGCGGTGACTGCCAAGTGTCATGCGGCAGTTACCAGCTCTAATCCTGCCCCCTCATGACTACGTCAGACCGCTTTGAGAGCGGTCCAGCATTTGTAATGTACATCATGGCAGTTTCTGCTAGCGTTATCGGAGGTTATCTGGCACCCACTGGGAGCTCTGCTAGGTGCCGCGGTTGACCACAGTACTTAATAGGTTTCCTGCCATGATTGGTGCCAGCACCGATTGGGACAGTTAAAGACAGGTGTCAGGTGTGAAATACAGCTGGCACCCGCTGTTTATGGAGACAACTCAGCCCTAAGCTCACCCCATACACCCGCTACCACACCACAACATACTTTTCTTTTTCTTGACTGGGAAAGAGTTAAATCTTCATCGGGCTAGCAGGGTAGAAAATGAAAGGAGCTAACTCTGTCTAGGGGAATGTACTCGCTGACGTCCACTTCCATTACCACCCCCCTAGTACCGTCCTTTCGGGGCATCTGTTTCCTAGAATGTGGCCACTCACTTCAGTCACTGTGCGTCACCGGTCCGCAACGTTTGTCAGTCTCACTTTGGCGGTTGTCTGTGAAACTGGTCTCTCTGTTCCTCACAGTCTTATCAGTCCCACTTAGATTAAGTGTTGGTCTGTTCGAGGAATACACAAGAGGACATCACGTGGCATACAGGGCAAACTGCATTACCACTGCCTGTGAGCTATGGGATAACAAAGCACAGCATTCCAAGCAGCTCAATATGGATAAATTCTGCTTTCTGTGCACTTCAGGTCTAAGCATAACAAAACACAGATTCAACCCCCCCCCCCTCGCTCTGCCTCGTTAACCCATTAAACTCCAGAAAGCAGGTACCAGCAACACTTTTTATAGTAATTTTTCTACAAACGTCAACGTTTTAACTGGACCATAATAAAACAAGCAGCATCCTACTCCAAGAATCTGAGCAGAGATCTAGAATTAGGTGAAATCACCTGTTGCCGGCTCTTACTCCAGACATCTGTCACGACTCTCCAAGGGTGCTCAGCTGCTAAACTACAACAAAAACCAGGTATTTTATACAACTATTATCCTCAACCAGCCTTTATGGCTGCCAGCAGAGTAGAGTCATAGGCAATTAACTTTTAGGGACTTGAAGGGAATATAACTGTCCTAAGATGGCCATTGCTGAAGGATGGTAGGGTCTTCTTCTCTAACTACCAAATACGGGGGTGGAGTCTCTGCATTCCAGACGCCATCTTTCTTTTTTTCTTTTTTCCAGGGAGGAAAATATAATAAAATCTCTTTTTTCTCAAATTCTCTCCACATCATTCTCACTTGTACATTCATCAGATCCTCTGACACATCCCAAAACCTTCAAACCTTCACTACTACTTTTCTTTTCACTACAATGCTTCCAGCCCTTATGTTTCATTATATCAACTTTGCACTTTTCCATCAATCCTACTTAACTCAACAACCAACCTTCTGTCTGTGCATCTTTTCCCTTCATGTCAAAAACAATCTCAGTCCCTTGACCGCAATTCCCATGAAATCAATTCACTACTCTGTTCAAAACTCATAGTAAATGTCTACAACTGCAACACAACCAAACTTGTCGCCACAGCGAATGCCAACACCTCAATTTACCGACCCCAAAGAAACTAGATACCAGACTTCCACAAAGGACTCTTTACCAAGTCCACTCTTATCTGTCACCACTCTCTCACCGACTCTTTACCAAGTCAACTCTCTTACTGACTCTTTAACAAGTCACAACTAGTTCTTACAGTCCCACAAGGCTGTTCAGACTCCCCGAAGAGAGTGGAACACACACCTGGCCAGGGCAGGGAATGCTGTATGATGGCCAAATGTCCATTTCTAGTATGCCCACCCTAGTACGCCAATTGATATAGATTTTTATCTTGGGCTTAAACCACCCTTATTTCAGTTGTAAAGATGACTTTGACCCTTTCATAGCTGCCTGGTACCATGATGAGAGGACAAACCCAAGACACAGATACGGTCTTCTGCTGCCCACAAATCACACTGTTTATTTCAAAACTGCAGTCGTGTATATAAAAACAGAAAAAGCTTGCAAAGGGCGTGAAAAAAAGATAGGATACTGCAATGCTATTGGCCATAATGAATTTACCAGGACATTCTCCGAAAAGGTTAACTATTTCTTCTCAGAGGCCTTGTTTATACTAATTTCTATGAGAAGAAGACTCGGGCAAGTCAAAACATAAGATATGCAGGTGCTAGAGCAAGAATATATAACAAAAGTGAAGAACACACTGGCTTCTCATTAAATGTCAATGGGAGTTAGCTGGCAGGCGAGCAAGCAGGTTACAAAAAAATTAAGTTTGAATCATGACATTAGCTGGACAGTGCTTGACCCCTTGCATGACCCCCAGCTAATACTTAAAATGTCCGCTTGACTTTCAAAATGTTTTTTGTTTGGTTCTCTTGGTCCAAGATGGCCGCTGTAGTGGAATATATCATTAACAGCCATCATAATTTATTATGAACACATTTTTAAGATGAAAGCCCTAGTAGAAAGTGAAACAAATAATAATAATAAAACATTTTTTAGACAATTGCTTCCACCTAGTAAAACAAGTGCGTAATGCACCACATGCTGAGCAAAAGCTGACTGTCAGTAGAATTCACTCCTATCCGTTGATAATTGAGGTGCGCCAAAGGGAAGACTGAGTGTCTTGAGAAAAAAAGGAAGAAAAAAAAAAGAGAAGGAGGGGAAAAATCACACGAGAATACAAAATAAAACAATACAAATTAAGATGAGGGTCCAAAGCAATAAAGACCTTAAGGCACCCAAAATGTGCACACTAATGTGATAGAAGAAAGGGATTGGTGAATATACTGCATGACTGAGTAGTCACTGAAGTAATAGGCTTACCTTTTTTTAGGTCGGTCGCTGCATTTTTCACATTGGAAGGATGTTGCTGAAACTGTTTCCTCAGTTCCTGTGTTGCTTGACCTGTCCCACAGGATCCACAAACTGATTTGACCATAATACATGCAGGCAAACTACAATCACCAAACAGATAAGTACACTGAAGTCGCATGCTCTCTCCAGTGAGGATGTTTAAAGGGATTGGAAGTCAGGGTGTCAAGAAAGTTTCTCGCCCATCTTGCTGTTAGTGGGGGTTTCTTGGTAATAGATGATGATAAACGTGGGTCACTGAGAAGAATCCCCATTTTTTGTCTAAAATTTGATGAATATCAGCCCACTTATTATTGAATGTAATAATTATACGGGGCTTAGAGTCACTTGTACAAGCTCTAGGTATGAGTAAGTCACTGCAGGAACTGTCTCGCACTTGTTTAAAAACTTTGGAGATTACCTTACGGGGATAGCCATGATTTTTTAGACATTGCGTCAAGCATGCGATCTGAATTCGTTTTCCGTGCTACAATTGCGTCTCACCCTTAAGAACTGAGTGGTGGGAATCCCAGATTTCAGATGGTGAGGATGGAAGCTGGAGAAATGGAGCAGATTATTAGTAGCTGTATCTTTACGGAGCAAAGTTGTGGTCAATATGGAGTCTGCGTTGCGGAGTGGGATATCCAGAAAATGTACTGTGGTAGTGGAGAAGTGGGATGTCAGATGTATGATCAAATCGGGATGTCAAATCGTTGATATTGTTCACAATCTTGGCGTGTAACAGTCCATAACAAAAGCACATCGGCAATGTAGCGGTACCACCCCACTACAAATTTTTTATAAATTTCTGAAGAATATACCACCTTTTTTTTCCCACCATCCTAAAAACATGTTTGTGTATGAAAGTGCACTGCATCGCTATAACCGAAATTTACTTATAGAATGTGTCATCAAACACAAAGTTTGCACAGCAAATGTGAAATATTTTTTTCAGATTATGAAGTCACATATCTCAAGAAATTTGAACATATGTCTTCCTCGTCTCTGTAGTGATTTTTAATTATTATTTGTGATATTGACATTTTTTCTGTAAAAAATTGTGTTTTTTATATGGAGGGTTGGCATCAAGTTCTTCTGTATTTCATATTTGCAGTCATGTCTTTTCATATATTAATTGTTATTTCCTATGGGGTCAGCACTAGAGATGAGCGAGCACTAAAATGCTCGGGTACTCGTTATTCGAGACTAACTTTTCCCGATGCTTGAGTGCTCGTCTCGAATAACGAGCCCCATTGAAGTCAATGGGAGACTCGAGCATTTTTCAAGGGGACCAAGGCTCTGCACAGGGAAGCTTGGCCAAACACCTGGGAACCTCAGAAAAGGATGGAAACACCACGGAAATGGACAGGAAACAGCAGGGGCAGCATGCATGGATGCCTCTGAGGCTGCTTAATCGCACCATTATGCCAAAATTATGGGCAACAGCATGGCCATGACAGAGTGACCGAATGAGGCTAGATAGCATCTAAAACATGCAATAATTGACCCTGACACTATAGGGGACGGCATGCAGAGGCAGCGGCAGGCTAGAGAGTGTAATGGCGACATACCCTAAATGGACTCAGGCTTCACCAAAGGAGGTGAGCAAGAAGCGCTTAAATGATTTCCTATGTGAACAAAAGGTTGACGGTATATTTAGTCGATAACACAGCATGGTGGCGACATAGTGACCAAGTTCCATAACATATCTGGTGAAACACCCGGAAAATGAGCCTGACACAGCTCTTTTGAAAAGGGGACGACATGTGGAGGCAGCCATGGAGACGACTTCCATGATTAAGAGCGACAGTATGGGGCATTCCTATTGCGCTGCTATGATTGCAACTTCAGGTCTCCAGCATGGCGGCGACAGATAGACCGAGTTCCACTATGTATCTGGTGAAACACCTGAAAATTCTGCCTGACACAGCTCGTTTGATAAGGGGATGATGTGCTGCATATCCTCTCGTGCTCCACCGTCTGGGGTATAGAGAGTTGAAATGAGACATTGGTGGACGCTGTGGAGGATCGTGGAGGCAAAATGGACAGGAAACAGCAGGGGCAGCATGCATGGATGCCTCTGAGGCTGCCTAATATTGGGATGGAGCTGGCGGTCCACTGCCAGGCGAGCTTTCGCCTGTCCAAGCCCCTGTCTCTCGGCTCCTCCCCACCCAAAAAGGGCCTGGGGCCAGAAGCGTTTACTTTGAAAAAATTATAATTTTCAAAGCAGGCCGGGTCGTTTGAATATTTCACCTAGGAATAATGGAATAGCATAGTGGTTCTATTTTTAATTGTTTTTACGGAAATGGTTCCATGATTAAGAGCGACAGTATGGGGCATCCAGATTGTGCTGCTATGATTGCAACTTCAGGTCTCCAGCATGGCGGCGACAGATGGGCCGCATTCCACTATGTATCTGGTGAAACACCTGAAGATTCTGCCTGACACAGCTCGTTTGATAAGGGGACCATGTATGGAGGCAGTGAACTAGTAGTAGATTAAAGGTGCTGCAGTTAAAACTATGTTAGTTGGATCGTGAGATGGAGCTGGCGCTCCGCTGCCAGGCGAGCTTTCGCCAATCCAAGCCCCTGTCTCTAGGCTACTCCCCAAACAGCACTTCTAAGAACCTTTTGTATGAGATCAAGTGTAGTAGCGTTCTTATAAGTTTGGGTTATGGCGGGTGAGGGGAATGTAAACAGATGCGCAAGAAGCGCTGAAATAATATTGGTAAATGATAAAAGTTTGCCAGTATATTTTGTGGATTACACAGCAGGGTGGCGACAAAGTTAACAAGTTTGATGTGGAATCCATGAAAACAACCCAAAATTCTGCCTGACACAGTTCGTTTGATAAGGAGACCATGTATGGAGGGAGCTATATGGACGACTTTTGGAGGCAGCTATGGCGATGACGTGTGGAGGTAGCAATGGAGACAACGTGTGGAGCCAGCTAAAAAGACGACATGTGGAGGCTGCTATGGAGACAATTTAATTTGGATAGTGACTGTATGTGACAGTCCAAAAAAGTTTTCAAACCAGAGGAGCAGGTAGGTGGTCCTCCAGAAAAATTAAATAGATTAAGTGCTATAGATAGAGCCAGTTGGCCCTGGCAAAAAATAGCCAGTTTCCTCTGCTTTAGTGTACAAAGAGGAGGAGAAGGAGGACAATGAGGAGGAGGAGTGCATACATTATTCAGGTTGAGCTTCTTTCACCTGGTGGAGAATGAAAATCCGGAGAAATCAAGGCTTTATTCATCTTGATAAGCGTCAGCCTGTCAGTCGACAGGCGTGTATGCTTATCGGTGATGATGCCACCAGCTGCACTGAAAACCCGCTCGGACAACACGCTAGCGGCAGGGCAGGCAAGAACCTCCAAGGCGTACAGCGCCAGTTCGTGCCACATGTCCAGCTTTGAAACCCAGTAGTTGTAGGGAGCTGTGTGATCATTTAGGACGATGGTATGGTCAGCTACGTACTCCCTCACCATCTTTCTGTAAAGATCAGCCCTACTCTGCCGAGACTGGGGACAGGTGACAGTGTCTTGCTGGGGTGACATAAAGCTGGCAAAAGCCTTGTAAAGCGTACCCTTGCCAGTGCTGGACAAGCTGCCTGCTCGCCTACTCTCCCTCGCTACTTGTCCCGCAGAACTATGCACTCTGCCGCTAGCGCTGTCAGAAGGGAAATACTGTTTCAGCTTGTGCACCAGGGCCTGCTGGTATTCATGCATTCTCACACTCCTTTCCTCTCCAGGGATGAGAGTGGGAAGATTTTGCTTGTACCGTGGGTCCAGGAGAGTGAACACCCAGTAATCGGTGCTGGAATAAATTCTTTGAACGCGAGGGTCACGGGATAGGCAGCCTAGCATGAAATCTGCCATATGCGCCAGAGTACCAACGCGTAAGAATTCACTCCCCTCACTGGCCTGACTGTCCATTTCCTCCTCCTCCAACTCCTCCAACTCCTCTTCTTCTGCCCATACACGCTGAACAGTGAAGGACTCAACAATGGTCCCCTCTTGTGTCTCACCAACATTCTCCTCCTCTTCCTCCTCATCCTCCTCCACCTCCACCTCCTCCGATATGCGCTGAGAAACAGACCTGAGGGTGCTTTGGCTATCAACAAGGGAATATTCTTCCCCTGTCTCTTGTGACGAGCGCAAAGCTTCCGACTTCATGCTGACCAGAGAGTTTTTCAACAGGCCAAGCAGCGGGATGGTGAGGCTGATGATGGCGGCATCACCACTGACCATCTGTGTTGACTCCTCAAAGTTACTCAGCACCTGACAGATATCAGACATCCACGTCCACTCCTCATTGTAGACTTGAGGAAGCTGACTGACCTGACTACCAGTTCTGGTGGAAGTTGACATCTGGCAGTCTACAATCGCTCTGCGCTGCTGGTAAACTCTGGATAACATGGTTAATGTTGAATTCCACCTCGTGGGCACGTCGCACAATAGTTGGTGAGCGGGCAGTTGGAGGCGGCGCTGCGCTGCCCTGAGAGTGGCAGCATCTGTGCTGGACTTCCTGAAATGCGCACAGATGCGGCGCACCTTCGTGAGCAAATCAGACAGATTGGGGTATGTCTTGAGGAAACGCTGAACTATGAGATTTAACACATGGGCCAGGCATGGCACATGTGTCAGTCTGCCGAGTTGCAGAGCCGCCACCAGGTTACGGCCATTGTCACACACAACCATGCCTGTCTTCAGGTTCAGCGGTGCCAGCCACAGATCGGTCTGCGCCGTGATGCCCTGTAATAGCTCTTGGGCGGTGTGCCTTTTATCGCCTAGGCTCAGCAGTTTGAGCACCGCCTGCTGTCTCTTAGCGACGGCACTGCTGCTGTGCCTAGAGCTACCGACTTATGGCGCCATGCCCACGGATGGTAATTCGGAGGAGGAGGTGGAGGAGGGGTGGGAGGAGGAGGAGGCATAGTAGGCCTTTGAGACCTGGACCGAGGTAGGCCCCACAATCAGGCTCAGACTCGGTCCCAGCCTCCACCAACTTAACCCAATGTGCCGTCAGTGATATATAGTGGCCCTGCCCGTCAGCACTCGTCCACGTGTCCGTGGTCAGGTGGACCTTGTCAGAAACGGCGTTGGTCAGGGCACAGATGATGTTCTCTGACACGTGCTTGTGCAGTGCTGGGACGGCACATCGGGAAAAGTAGTGGCGGCTGGGGACCGAATACCGAGGGGCGGCCGCCGCCATGAGGTTTCGAAAGGCCTCGGTCTCTACCAGCCTATAGGGCAGCATCTCCAGGCTAAGCAACTTGGAGATGTGGACGTTGAGGGCTTGGGCGTGTGGGTGGGTTGTGCTATACTTCCTTTTGCGCTCCAGCGTCTGGGGTATGGAGAGCTGAACGCTGGTGGATGCTGTGGAGGATCGTGGAGGCGAAGATGGGGTTTTTCGCACGGGAGGTGTTTGGGCCGGGGTCCTGGGCAGGGGGCTGACTAGCAGATGACACAGGGGAAGGAGCAGTGGTGTGCCCGGCCGGAGGTGAACGGGCTTGGTGCCATTGAGTGGGGTGTTTAGCATTCATATGCCTGCGCATACTGGTGGTAGTTAAGCTAGTAGTTGTGGAACCCCTGCTGATCCTGGTTTGGCACAGGTTGCACACCACAGTCCGTTGGTCATCCGGTGTTTCTTTAAAGAACCTCCAGACTTCCGAAAATCTAGCCCTCGCCACGGGAGCTTGACTACGGGCAACTTTTGGCGCTGATGCACCAGCTCTGGCCCTGCCTCTCCGTCTGGCCCCACCACTGCCTCTTCCAACCTGTTCTGCTATAGGACTCGCCTCCGTCTCAGAAGCACTGTGTTCACCCGGCCTATCAACCCAGCTTGGGTCTGTCACCTCATCATCCTCCGATCCCTCAGTCTGCTCCCCCCTCGGACTTCCTGCCCTGACAACATCTTCACCACTGTCTGACAACAGTGTCTCCTCATCGTCCGACAACTCTTTACACACTTCTTCCACTACGTCAATAATGTCATCATCACCCACAGACTGCGACCGGTGGAAAACCTGGGCATCGGAAAATAGCTCAGCAGCAACCGGACAAGTGGTTTGTGACTGTGGGAAGGGTCCTCAGAGTATGCCGGTTCAAATGCCAAATTTTGCTGGAAGGGGGCAGACTGGGGGGAAGGAGGCTGAGGTGGAGGAGCTGGAGGAGTGCTGATTTCGGTGACATGAATGGACTGCGTGGAAGACTGACTGGTGGACAAATGGCTAGAAGCATTGTCCGCAATCCACAACATCACCTTTTCACACTGTTCTGACCTCAACAGTGCTCTACCACGAGTCCCAGTAACTTGAGACATGATGAACCTAGGGAGTGTAGCTCTGCGGCGTTCCCCTGCTCCCTCATCAGCAGGTGGTGTCTCACCCCGCCCAGAACCATGGCCTCTGACCCCTGCAGTAGTTAGACGCCCACGTCCACACCCTCGTCCTCTACCCCTAGCCCTCGGGTTAAACATTTTCCAAATTAAAGTGTAAACTTAATTTTTTTTTTTTGTGTTTATTTTTTTTTTATTTATTTATTTTTTAAACAAAACAATGCTATCCTATTGCTATGGCTAGTTTCTAACCTACACTGGATTTTGTGCTGTGCCTGATGACTTTGAGCTATAAAAAGAAATAAACGTAAAAAAAAATAAATCGGCAGACTGTGCCCAATTCAAATCAAACCCCTAATAAATTGTCCCACTTCGGTGTTTGAGGTGGATATGTGTGTCACTAAGAGCTAAACACAACGGTCGCAAGTCTCCCAGCAAATTCCTCACAATATGGTACTAGCTGCACTACTAATGCCAGCAAGCCCAGCCACAGGCAAACCAAAAAAAAGTAAAATAAAACGTTATTGTAGCCCTAAGAAGGGCTGTTGGGTTCTTGTAGAATCACTCCTGCCTAACACTATTCTAATATAGAACACCCTAACGCTTTCCCTGACCAGCAGCAGCTCTCTCCCTAGCGGCATCCAGACAGAGAATGATCCAAGCAGCTGGGGCAGGGGCTAGTCTGTTCCAGGGTCACCTGATCTGGCCAGCCAACCACTGCTATCGACGTGTAAGGGTACCACGTCATGCTGGGTGGAGTGCAGAGTCTCCTGGCTTGTGATTGGCTCTGTTTCTGGCGGCCAAAAATCACAACGGCGGGAGATGCCATTTTCTCGAGCGGGCTAAGTATTCGTCCGAGCAACGAGCAGTTTCGAGTACACTAATGCTCGAACGAGCATCAAGCTCGGACGAGTATGTTCGCTCATCTCTAATATTGACCGATACTATTATCCGATCCTGTTAAAAAATATATTTCAGACCAACTGAGCATCACTGCATGTATGTCAAGAAACCTCTGCAATATCTTGGTACGTAGCCACCATGACAACGATAGACAAAGTACTATCATTGGAGCAGGTCCACCCCAGTTCGGATGTAGACCATGTGGTGAGGGTGTGGCCTGCCCTAACGTTGAACGTACAGATATCTTTTACAACACCGCAGGAACAAGAAAGTATAAAATCAAACACATCATTACCTGCAATACAAAGGCAGTGGTATACTATGCCACTTGCCTTTGTAACATGATTTATATTGGTTTAACTACATGTGAAATGAAAACCCGCATAAGAGAGCATATGCAGGATATTAGTGCTGCGAAAATTTATCACGGAAGGAAGACCTGTAGCATAGCACTTTAGGTAGAAACACAATGCTGACCCCCGTGGCCTCAAGGGTCTAGGCATAGACAGAATTAACTTGGGCATTAGGGGTGGTCCAATCCAGAAGAAATTTGCACCATGCGAATGACGCTGGATTTGGAACCCAATATCCTTGAACCTCATGGTTTCAATGAGACGTTAAGCTTTGCACCCTTTCTATAAATGATCTCTACCTAATAAGCTTTATTGTGCGACTCTGGGTTGTGTCCCACAATGCCTTGACCATATGTCATCCCACAGGGCGGAAATAGAATTCCGGATTTTATTTGTTTTTAATTTAAAATATTTTTTCTCTTTCGTCTGATCATGTCGCAGATACTCTTGCCATATGCTGTGTCCGTATGATGCTATCCCAAACAACACTGACCAAGATGAACCTCTATAATAACCAGCAGCAGTCAAAATCCATCACAGTCTTCACTGGTTCTATAGCACTAGCCAGCGGGACTGCTGTAATAGCCAAAATTTAGTTGGGTTTTTACTATATATCATTATAATGCTTTCGTATTGCCAAGAATGCAGAATCATTTATCATGCGTAAGTTTCGTTCATATCACAATGTTTTATTTTACAGTGTTCATGTGTATCCTGATGAAATAATATTTTATCTATTATAAGTTTTATGTACTTCACAAATTGTTATCTGATACTTTCCATGTGTAATTTTATGAATTGATATTTATTTATTCATATATTTAAGCATGTATTCACTCATTTCACTTATCCTCACTGTTCCTTCACTCCTCTGCCCTCACCTGCCTTCCCCCTTTCATGCGCAATCGTTGTATACATTTCTACATTTTCATTAGATAATAGCACTCTATATTCATCTAATGGTGCAATATGTTTGTTTGTCGTTATTGTGTGATGATACAGTACATGCTGCTGACTATATATTTTCATGTACTTAATTATACGTACCATATTTTCTGTGGTTGCCTAGCAATGCATCTCAACACGATTGTTGTGCGCAGCCGCGGAACACTTGCATCCTCAGCCGCACACACCACGGTAGACATTTTTACATGCACGGGTTACTTCCAGGGCTGCGCTTTTGTAATTTTCACTTGGTCCGACACACCCTTTGCTTGTATTAACCTGTATTTAACAACATTTCTTTTTTTCCCTTCTTTTTGTATGGTCTTGTGTATTGTTATAAAGGAAAACCTTTATTAAAGATATTTTGACTATAAATACCAGGATCATCAAAGTACATGTCTGTATGGACCTGTGATTTAGGGTTCCAAATTGACCTGTATAGAATCTGTAACGGCTGCAATGAAAAAAAACAAAAACATTTTACTTACCTGGATGTGAGGCACATCTAACTCACATCAATAGGTAGTATCCCGGCTTCACTTTGCATGCTCCATATCAACGGTGTTTGTGCAGTGAAGCCGGGGTGCACTAGTCCAGCTTCACTAGCTGCCAGGTAAGTATAAATGTTTAGTGTCTGAAGTTGGGCTTTACTTAGGGCCATGCTCCAGTTTTTTGGCAGACTTTGCACACTCTTTTCAGTGCAAACTGCTTGCACAGGTATTTAAGAAGCCTGCGTCACATTTGTGTCAATGTCGCGGCTACAAAATTCTTTATGTGCCACAAATTTCTGCATTGAAATGGACGTTCTGGTGCTCAGTTGGACCATGCACCACATTTATCTTTCAAAGTCTGACAGAAATGTGTCACACACCCCATGTTAAAGGTGCACCGAAAAAAAGTGGTGCACTCTGTCAGGTCAATGAAGAGGACGCCAGATTCATGAAAAATGTGCACCATAAATCCTAAATCTGGCACCCTCTGCACATTACACAGGTAAACTGCACTGGATTGTTCTTAGTAAATGTGCCCCAATGTGGTATGTTTGGTGAAACACGGTAACATTGTTTCCACATTGTGTCTTGAAGTGAACATTGGCAGTAGTTAGATGTTTGTTTTACTTATGCCTCCCAGGAATTTGGCATGCCATGATCTTGTGATCTTAATAAAGTGCACAGTAGGTGTACTGTATTTAAATTCAAAACACATGCTGACAACTAAACTATAAAAATCTTCTCACACTGAAAAAGCATTTACTCTTGTACCAGAGGCAGATTGTGAACTTACAATGGCTGTGGAAAAAAATTGCAAAAGCAGCCATATATTGTATAAGGACTAATATTACTGCCTCACAGGGTCCTCAAATAGTGTAATGTGTGTTCAAAAGGTGAATACTACAATGTTGGAAATATGTATATGATAGATGGAGGTTTTAAAAGACTTGTTTTGTTAACCACTACAGAAAGACAATGAAAATAGTGGCTCAGACTCTCGTCTATTATATTGGCACACACATATAGATAGTCCAATAGGTTTGGAAATATGATATGGTCTGGGTTGGCCACAACATTATGGTCCTTTGCGCTGTGAATCATTGAATCAAAGGGGGCGTGTCCTGGGCATCCAGCTCCTCCCATTTAATACTCCCCATGTCTTATGCCTCCTTACTGGTCACAGTTCATTTAGTCTCTTAACAATAGCAAATTGTACTCCTGTATGTATGTGACCACATGAAGTCATAGCTGCCTCCATGGACTTCTACTCTTTTCCATTCTCCATGGAGGCTGCTGTAATTTCATGTAATCATATACTGTACATACTGTCACCCTGGTCACAAGACATGAATGTAACACAAGGCATTGTGTAAAAAAATTGACACAGTATTTCCCATTGGTACATAGAGCTCTACATACACTCACCGGCCACTTTATTAGGTACACCATGCTAGTAACGGGGGCTGTTGGGTTCTTGTTGAATCACTCCTGCCTAACACTATTCTAATAGAACATCCTAACGCTTTTCCTGACCAGCAGCAGCTCTCTCCCTAGCGGCATCCAGACAGAGAATGATCCGAGCAGCGCGGGCAGGGGCTAGTCTATTCCAGGGTCAGAGGGGCTAGTCTATTCCAGGGTCACCTGATCAGGCCAGCCAACCACTGCTATCGACGTGTAAGGGTACCACGTCATGCTGGGTGGAGTGCAGAGTCTCCTGGCTTGTGATTGGCTCTGTTTCTGGCCGCCAAAAATCACAACGGCGGGAGATGCCATTTTCTCGAGCGGGCGAAATATTCGTCCGAGCAACGAGCAGTTTCGAGTACGCTAATGCTCGAACGAGCATCAAGCTCCGACGAGTATGTTCGCTCATCTCTACAGAATACCCATCTGAATTTTATTAAGAAAGTTTTGTGAATCTATTTCCATGTACAACAATCTATGGTACATTTAACAACCCTAGTATTCATGAGCGAATATGTCGAGGACTTCTCTAACATCCCTATAACTCTCCAAACTCTGAATTTCATGTTGAGCTTTTTGTGACTCCATTTCTATAAAAATCATTGGCCCCAGTCTCTCATGTTTAGCACTTTCATTCAATGACACCTTCTTGTCCAGGTAGCTGCTTGTAGCGCAATTGTCAGGGATTTTATTCTGTGAATTCCTCAGCCATGTCACAATCTCCTGCAGTGTCTAGAAGATTTACTTACACTAATGTATAGCATGGGGGAGCTCCCCTTTCAGGGGAAGACTGATATTTCTAAGCTTGAAAAAAATCAGATTTAAAAAGAAAAAACTAAATTAAAAACCAAAAAAAAAAAACTTCAGAGAATGTTAACTCTGTAACTGGACACCCTGGACACAGGCCCTGAAGTGCTAAGTGACAAATTCAGACTTGATAACTAGAACAAGCAATTCAGCAATTCAGCCTCTAGCAGGATTTTAAAACAAAAGCAATCCAACATCAAGTTTATTAACTATACTCTGTGTGACAGGTTCCCTACAATATACTGTCCGTGATCCAGTAGTGAAGTTGTGCAGACTTTGTACTTTATACAGCCTTCCAAAGGCCGTCCTGATAAATTCATTAAAATGTGCTCTGTATACTTACACCCCCTGGTAAAGCTACATAAACCTGGGCGACCCTTACAAGTAAACTCAGATCACCATTTATCATCCAAGTTGTGCCAATTAATAAGTAAGTCATTTGTGTGATATGTGATAGATAAAATTGTTAATGATTAAGCTTTGTGTTACTCAGCACTGTACTGTAGCGAGGATCTTTCATGCACACTGCATTGCTTCTAGGGCACATGGAAATAATCTCTGTTTCTAGTGTCATATAATTGCATGAAATGAATACCTGTTCTCCAATATATACTGTACATAGTTGTAAAACATAGAACATGCATCTAATTCTGCATTCCACATTTGTAAGGATGTAGATGGAAGTCACAATAGGCAGAACAGAGTAAGGCCGCATTTACACAAACGTTACCAGGGTGGGCATACGGCCGGCGCACTGGAGTGTAGGAGGGGTGCATACAGATGCACCATGCACTGCCGTGCACACGGGGAAAGATAGGACGGATAGGGGTGCCACACATATGGGGAGACGTGCAGCCTGAAACTATGAGGAAGTGTCTCTGGTTTATCATGCTTGATTTAATAATAACAGTGCCTACTATAATAAAGCAAAACATACTATCCCCCATAATAAATAAATAAAATGAATTAAGTTATGTGTCCCCCACAATACATTTACTTAAAATGTGCTAACTAAGGTACGGTTCATGTCTAGGCTAGTACCATTAGAAACAGATCATTGAAAAAACATAGAAGTATAGAGTACTTTAATTCAGTCCTTTCATCCAGCATTTTCTCCATAAATTTCCCATTAGTAAAGAGAAAACAGGATAATGCAGTTCGCAATCCTAATAAAATATTAGAGTTTTCTATGATTGCGGGAAGAAGGCATGCTATAGTGGGGCTAAAAATAAAACTAGTCTAACAGTAAAATTACCAGCCATATCAGCTGGAAACCCTGACCGTGATCCACCTGTGACTGCTTGTATATTCCCTTACCAAAACAGTTTTGCAAATTTCCAGACCTCGAACATCAGTCTCATCTTAGAAGCCCTGGAGTCATTGGCCCAGGTCTAGTAAACTGGCTGCCCCAGTCTTCTGTCTGACTTTGCACTGAAAACAAAGTCTTTGGAGCTTGTACATGTATTAATAAAGTGTCTGCGCCAGTTTTGTGTCATGGCTGCACTGTGTCCGACAAGACAGAAAAAATGTGCACCAAGAGGGACGTGTTACTGCTTAGTTGGAGTTTTGCTACACATTTAATACGACGACTTGGTACAGAATTTTGTCAAGCATTGTACATAAAAGGTGCACCGAAAAAGAGGGCGCACACTCTCCAAACAGTGTAGGGTGCGTCTGATAATTGAAGACAGTGGTCCAGCGTTCACTAATCTGCCGCACAATGTCCTTTGCTAGGCGAACTGCACTTAACCCTTTCAGGACCTGGCCCTTTTTTGTTTTTTCATTTTCATTTTTTACTCCCCATGATCAAAAATCCATAACTTTTTTTTTTTTCCATGTACAGAGCTGTGTGACGGCTTATTTTCTGCGTAACAAATTGCACTTCATAGAGATGGTATTGAATATTCCATGCCGTTGGACTAGGAACGGGAAAAAAAAATTCCAAATGCCGTGAAATTGGTTTTAAAAAAAAAACGCATTTGGCAGTCTTCTTGTGGGCCTTGGCTCTTACGGATTTCCTTGTGGACACAAAATGACATGCCTACTTTATTCTTTGGGTCTGTGCGATACGGGGATACCAAAATTTATTAGGTTTTATAATGTTTTCATACATTTAAAAAAATGAAAAACTTCCTGCTACAAAATTTTTTGGGGGATTTTGCATCTTTCTGGCCCAATAACTTTTATACTTTGGTTTACGGCTGTGGGGTGGTTGTCGTTTTTTGTGGATTTTGATGAGTTTACAATATGTTATTAATTTGAGGACTGTTTCAAAACTTGTTTTTTGTTGATCCACTTTATAGAATTTTTTTATTTTTTTTAATGACAAAAAAAGTGCCATTTTCGATTTTCCATTACGGGATTAAACGCAGTGAAAAACCATTATCATATTTTGATAGATTGGGCATTTTCGGACGCGGCGATACCTAATGTGTTTATGATTTTTACTGTTTATTTATATTTATATCAGTTCTAGGGAAAGAGGGGTGATTTGAGTTTTTAGGGTTTTTTTATTATAATTATTTTTTTAAACTTTTTTTTATTTTTAGTATTTTTCAGACTCCCTAGAGTACTTTAACCCTAGGGTGTCTGCACGATCCCATCATATACTGCCATACTACAGTATGGCAGTATATGTGTATTTTACTACTCATACATTACAATGTGCTGATAGCACATTGTAATGCATGGATTAACCTGAAGTAGCCTCGGGTCTTCGTGAGACCCGAGGTTACCATGGCGACGGATCGCCGCTCCCCGATGACGTCACGGGGAGCGGCGATCCTCGAAAAAAAGATGGCGGCGCCCATGGGCGCCGCAATCCTTTTGAAGCCTCCGGCAGCTTTGCCGGCGGCGATCAGCGGGAAAACGCCCGCGATCGGTGCTGCCACCGATCGCGGGTGTTACCGGTAAGCCTTTGCTGCAATATGCAGCAAAGACTTACCGACTATGGAGAGGGCTCAGCGCGTGAGCCCTCTCCATGCACCCACGGCCGACCCGTGACGTGCTATTACGTCACGGGTCGTGAACGGGTTAATGAAGTTTGTGTCACTTTTCATAGATCTGGCCCATTGTCTCCAATTACTGTTCTGTACTGAAGTTTTCATAAGTAATGAACGCAGTTACTACAGTAAAGTACTACAGACCTCTATAAGTCATGTCATGTGCATAGAATTGTAAACCTTTTTTTTTTTTTTGCACAGAATTAAATTTCACATTTAGATATTAATGGACTGACAGTCCATTAAGTGTCAATGCACATTTGCCAAGTTATGTAAAGTGTTGTAGAAAAGTGATAGGAATATGCTGTCATACTATTGATTATGTAAGATTTAATCATATGAAATTGTATTACTAAGTTATATTAAAAAAATTATAAAACATTTTTCCACAATCCATCAAAGCTGCTCAATCCACAATCCTTTTTACCTACATCATTTAAACTTGGAAATGTATGTATGCACTTTTGTAATATTTCTAAATCTATTATGCAAGAAGCAGCAATGTTTCATAACGGTATATTGTTAAGAACCTGAGAACTGTTCTCATATGAAATCTAGTAGCATGAATACATCTACCAATACACTTACTGATAATCTGCTAACACAATACCATATCGTTAATAGAAAATATTAAAGGCTTACATTTATCTAGGATTACTATAAATCAGGTGAAGGATATTTAATGCCATGTGTACACTTACCTCAATAATGTAGTAAACAGCACCAGGGATAACACTGTGTACATGCAACAAAAAATATGATGATATAATAACTGTAATATTTAAAATAAAATCTATTTAAATTTAATTCCTGATTTTTGTCACATACTTTTATCTAAAAGCCTGAAGGACATATTTTATATTGTTTGCAAAAGGCAAATAGCAAAGGGAATCTGGAAGCATAAGCTTTGTGTGTGGATGAGCATGCAAAAGATAGAATCAGTCATGTGATAAATTAATGGCAACTCAACCCAAGTTTTTGGATTTTGTCATATGTGCCAGGCCCAGTCCAGTCATTATAGCAAATTTAGCTCCAAACAAGCAGTAAACAAATATTTTCATCACAAAATGAGTAGTGATTGTCACTATTGATGTCCAATGCCTGTTATGTGTGCTATGGCAATGGTGGAGCATTCCACTGATTCAAAGTAAATGAGAATGCTGTGCTACACATTTGTATACAGGATTAGGCTGGCTCTTTAGAGCACTACAAAATGCTACACTGAGTACATGTTTTGACATAAAAATGTGCCCCAAAATTCTAACAAAGGCTACCTTATTTCAGCATGGTTATAGAGTTACCATATTACATTAGGGTCCATTTGTTATGGGTTCATTATAAACATTATAATCAACCTTACGGATTAAATGTTCTTAACGTGCATTAAACCTTCTCTGACTGTATCGGTAGATACTTTCTAAACAATGTGTGGTGTTCATATTTACAAACAAGAAAAAGTAATAGAATGTTGACACTGCTTTACATGAAAGACTTGATATCAACTGTATATTGGGCGAGCTGGAATGTTATGGTTCAGACATGTGCAGCTCAATATCAAAATTCATTATGAATTCTTTATTATAATCATCAGTGTAAGGAAAATAAACATTTAGATTCCATCGTTATTGTGGAAACATTTTAGTATACGTAAATCTCTATCTTTCTTCCTAAATTCTCTCTCATATGTTTATATGAGATTCTGGAAAATGTGTGAAAATATAAAACTTGTAAAAGTCTTTACTTATTGAAATTACCACCACAATTACCTTTGAGGTCTTTTCCAAAAAGTCCATATTTATGCAGGATTGTCATATACTTTTAATTAATATAAAAGTTTTTTAATGTAAAATAGGTAAATGATATTCATCTCCAAACAAAAATGGATTTGTTGTACAGGATCCTCCAAAGCTTACATCTAAGGCTAAGGCTGAGGCTTAGTGACAGCTACAGTTCAAGCTTAAGACTTTTGCATTCAATCTTGAACCGCAACAGTAGATGTATAAAGAAAATTGGACAAGCTACAAAAGGTCATAATGAACCAAAGCTTTTGAAGAATCAGAAAACTTAAATACATCTTGACAAATTTAAAGATTGAAACGTTAAAATCTAATGGTTTTATGCATTGTAATAAGAAAAGTGACAATGGAAATTCAATACTAGTTCTATAAAGATATATACAGTTTTTATATCACAAATGATCAATATATTATTTATGTGTTTCAGCTTTTTCTTACAGTTATCTATGTTCAAAGTTTTAGATGTGTGATCATGTCTGTCTTAAATATAGAAATACTTTTAGGCATACTGTATCTATGTATTATCAGCACAGATAGAAATATACCACACTAAATATCTAAAAGGGACAAAATAATATACTTTTGTACATAGGAGCTGATAATATAAACCCCTACTCCTTCAGAATGCACGTAGGCCCACATATATAAATGCATGTGTGCATGTTACTTAAAAGAAATATTGTATCTTCTGTCTACTGTGTAAATCAACTATTTGCACCACAGTGTCATTTGAGCCACTGATGTTATTTCCTAAAAGTGGAGTTAAACAAAAGTGGTTATATAGCTTGCACCCGGTCAGGATTCAGACATATTAATAGATTATGACTTTTTAAAGTGTAGCTAAATTTTTGCACCATTTTTAATAAACAAGTGGTGTAAAAATTGAAGAAATATTTCAAGTTATAAGTGTAAAACTCTATGTTTGCAATGTTGCCACAATTAATGTTAGCTACAAGTATATTCTACTGCACCGCAATCATTTTCTAATAAAAATATTTAATATCTAAATTTTGTAATGTAGTAAAAGTTTAAAAAGCTAAAAGCATAATGTTCATATGAAATAACTATTTGCTAGATAATATAACAGTAGATACAAATATCTATCTATCTATCTATCTATGGGAAAACCAAAGCAGCACAACCTATGGCTTTGGGTGCAAATATTTGGGGGGAATCCGTGGCAAGGGGTCCAAATGTAGTTTCAGGAAAAGCAGCACACATGGAGTGCTGCTGCTTTTCCTGAAACTATCTATCTATCCATCGGATATGTGGTAAATTTCATTGTTTTGAGCCTTTAAGGTGCTTTGTAGTTAAATTAAAACTCAAATATTCAGTTTTATATTGTTACATAGAACAGGACACAATTCTAAATGTTCAAAGTACAGGAATTCTAATAATTTTATTGTTGTATTGTCCTTTTTGCTTCTTTGATGCACAGTACAGAACAGCACATTCTATGTTCACCACGAAATGGCAGTTTTCAGAAAAACTCCAGGGGACATGAAACAATCTCATAGCATCTCTAGGTTTGTTTTTATGTAGGTTTGCCAAGTTGCCAAGTACATATTTGCTTTGTAAGCAGTAACGTTTAACAATAGTTTTATCATTTCTATCCTGCATGTATTGTTTGTTTCTTACTGGGGTTTTATGTGGCTTTTATAATATTCTCAGTATTTTTTAGTCTATGATATAAATCAAAGCATGCATGTCGAAACCCACCTACTTAATATATACCTATTTCTATATAAATGTATCCCTTTTGTATTGATGTATCATAATTCATTATTTCTCTTATTATCTTTAATAAATGTGAAAACAATAGCAAGACAATTACATTTTGAATGATAAAAAATAATGACTAACAATCATATACACAACAACGAAAAGCAAAAGACTGCAGTATTTGATAGCATTCTAACATCATGTATGCAGAGACCTATAGATTACATAACTAACTTAATGGACATGTCATTTCATACTATATGCTAATTAAACGTAATATATCTGCATTCATGAGAAACTGAAGATTGAAAGTATTTACCTTGCACATATGTTGGTCAGGTAATGTTCATCTGGAGAGAACTGACTGTGTAACATGTTTTTCATGCCATGCTGGGGTTGATTCTCATGATCCAGTTGTGAAAGGAGCAATTTATTCAGCAAAGAGTAGGCAGCCGAAGTTGTGGCACGTACCACTCATCCTGTTAACCATGAAATATGTATTGTCATCTTGACATGTTCACCATTTCTCTTCCTCCATCACCTTCAAGCCAATCCATTGCTTTTCTTTTGCAAATTGAGTTGAAAAAATAGTTACCTAGGAAATTTAGGAAGTCACTGGTAATCATTCTGCTATTAGGAGAACTGATTGAAGCTATAAAGACAGGGTTCTCTGTAGATGAAGTAAGCCCCAGTTAGTGTTTGTCTTGGACAATTAGTAAACCAGATGAAGCTGAAACATATGTAACAAAAGAGAAGCTTAAGAGGAGCCGCAAAGTGTTTAAGTATTAGGGATCTATGTGAAGCTAAATATTTTTGTGTCAAAGACAATACATCTTGTCTAGGAATGATACCTTAATGGGCTACCAAAGAATATTGGATGCCAAAGAATAGAATATCATTAAAGAAAAGATACATTTATCAATTGCTTATCCTTAGGCGCTGTCTAACATACTGCATCACCTTCCAGTCAGCTGTTGGAAGAAGCAGGCAACATGTTGCATAGAGACATTGGGGGACATTTATTACTACCTTTATGCTAATTGTTAGAACCAAAAAGTCACACATTTTTGTGCAGAGACTTATTTGCACACTTTGCGCATTGGCGCACAACTCGTGGTGCACTGTTTTTCAATGGATTTGTTGTATTCATCTTACAAATCCAGCTGTTTAGACTAAAGTTAAATGTATTTGCCAAGTGGGACTCTTAAAAAAAGTTGCAAAACCTAAACAGCACTGACCTGTCTAACTTCACCACCTTGAAAAACATTGCAGGTTAAAAAAAATGTAGAAAGTTCATTTCAGACAGAAATGTAAAAATGCATTAAAAACATTTTGCTTTATTTAGACACATAAAAAGTTGTGCAAGTTTTGACAAATGGACAAACTGCTGATTACAATTCCTTTTACTTTTTTGGAAAGTATTTCTGCCTGAATGTAAAGAACGTTTAAAATCAACTTTTATTAATTCTGTTAAAAAGTGGGCCTAATATATCCCAAAAATACACTAAGATCAAAATTCAGGCTCTCGTGCAGACTATCTAGGACGATTATAATAGTTGTATTCAAATCGTTCTACTTTGTATATAGCTTGCACGAGACTAAGTTATTTAGGGTCAGTGCGTGACTTAGACATTAGTCAATTTTCGGCTGGTCTTCATTCATCACAGCACCACGTCATGCACGCACAGCCCTAGCCAAGTATTCTCGGCTGAGCAGTGTTCAGACTGTCTCAGTCATACATTCGCCTAATCCCTGCCTGACGCATTTCTACATGAATCCCTTTCGGCTAATGCGTCATCAGAGGCTATTGGACACTGTATTTAGGCTTTCAAGAGTAGTAAGCAACATGGACTGTCTATTTTGTTCATGAATCCATATCTGAACATGTTGGCACTGTGGCTTTTTGGAAAGGCATTTTTTATTTTTGAACAAAAATTGTCTTTTGGCTGCAATATGTAGACAATATAACCAAAAGCATTATTTAAAGAAATGGAGAGTCCTTTCGGACTGCTGGTGTGAGACTTTTTTGCTCAAAAATGTGCAACTTTTTTTTTAAAGAAGTGGTATCCTTCACACCAAGGAGCAATGTTAGCCTAGAAGGCACAGGTACAATTTAACAAAAGGAGAATCCACTTGACACAAAGTAGACTAATAAACTAGACAAAAAAAGAACTAGACAAATAGAAAACTAGAAATAGAAAAGATACATTTCCCCAATTGTACATACATTAATTGGGGGAGATTTACAAGCTGTCTCGGCACAATTTTGTGTGTAATTTGCAACAAAAATCTGTCTTACATTACTTTCATCACTTATATTAATGGTTTTAGACCTTCTTTCACCACTTTTCCGACTAGCACGACACAGGGGTTGTGGCTTCTGTAAAGGGGGCATCACTTTGTGGTAGAAAAGTAACGGCTCCAAAATGTAAACAAAAGCACCTAAATATATTATCCAGCATCAGACTCAGTGATAAATTTGGCACAGAATCGAAGTGTCCAGTTTAACTCTGCACTAGTCCATGTTGCAATAATTTTGATAAGTTTCCCCCATTTACTTTTTCCACAAAAACTGTGCCAAATTATTATTGACTGGATAAGGCATTGCAACTCATGTGTGTGTAAGATCATTTGTTTGCCACTGTTTATCTATGACACACATTAGAGGGTGTAGATTTGGCACAGTGGGTAGGCTTTTTAAATTTGCTTTGTAATGTTTGGTGTTTTGCTTGTGTCTTATTGCTATGAGAAAAATTAAAGACGCAGTCTTTGAAACTATTCTTCTTAATGCAGAAATGAATAGAGAAGGTAATCATAGTAAACTGCAATATATTTCATTAACGAAAGCAGTTTCTCCAAGCCTTTTGTCTGTTTTTTAGTGCTGTAGTGAGTAGTGTATGTGAAAGCCTTCTGCGGTCCTTCCAGAAGACTGATGACTAATCTTTTACCTACCAAGAGCATATTTCCCTTCATCATCCAGCTCTTTAAGGAGAATAGACTATTCAAAGACTGTCTATAATGAGTGTAAAGTCATTCAACATATTGGGGGATGCACCGGCATATGATAGCCCCGCTGACCCTCCTCTTGATGTATCCAGCGGCCAGCACACATTTGAGAAGGTGCTGGCTGCAGCAAGAGTGCCGGCACGGGGACAGGACCGCTCTGCACCAGCCGATAGCCCCACCTGCCGCACCTACTCCTCTAGAGATTTTTAAGTGAACCACCATAGGGGCACTTAAATAGCCAATGCAAATACCACCTGTATTTCCTTTTTATAATATAAATGTTAAATCTGCAAGAAGTTATGGAAAATAGCCTCTTTCTATAGTTAACGCATTGCTGTTTGTTATTTTAGTGGCGACTTTTTATTATGGTAATTTTTTTATAGACCACTGAATACTTCAAGACTCTTAGGCCTCTTGCACACTAGCGTTGCGTTTCACGTGCGGGTGCAATGCGTGAAAAACTGATTCAATGGGTCTTTCTCCATTTGCGTGGTTTTCAACGCGCGTGCTTGCGTTCGTTTGCACGCGCGTCGAAAACCACGCAAATGGAGAAAGACCCATTGAATACAATGGGACAGAGTGCAATGCGAGTTCTGAGCGTCAAATGCACGCGCAGAACTCGCGCGTGAAAAACGCCAGTGGAGAAGGGGCCTAAATACGATCTATTTTAATTACCCAAAATTGTTAAAAAAAACCAGACTGATTCCCCATTACTGTTTATTCTTGTCTAACTTTCCAAGACACAAGAAGGGGATCTGACAGGTAACTGAGAAGTAAAATATTGTCTACTTGTATTATCATTGCTTTGCTTAGTCTAATGAGGTCAGTTTTTTACTAACCACTGTAGAAAGGAAATGAAGCGATGGGATGAATCAGGGTAAAGGAGGTGCTATGTGACAAGCTTAAGTGTGACCTGATTGAATTCTAACCAAAACGGACAAATGAGAGTAAAACCAAGAAGCTCTAACTGAAATGAAAAGTTGAATTAAAAAAAAAGTAGAAAAAAAAGTAGACATATTTGGAACAGACTGAAGAAGATAAAACAGGGAAATGTGCCCTGGCATGATGACTTGCAAAAACTTTAGCACATTAAATATCAATGATTAGCCTGGACATTTCAGTTATGTTAAGCAATATATTAAATCATATCAGTGTTTTAATAAGAACATTTCATTCATTCTAGAAATAGTAAAAATTATTACATTGCAAGTTTACTTCCAGAGGCGTAACTTAAACTAGCAGGTTCCCAATGTAAAATTTGAAAAAGGCCTCACCTTTTAACAAAATCCTATGGGTGGCAAAATGTAAAAAATGCTTCTTTATTTTGAGAGATCAGGTATTTTAGAACGTGGCCATTCCCAACGTGTCTATTATTCTATTTATTTATAAATGTATTCTAGCGAATAGCCAATGATATGAATTTTTTTACTTCTTAATTTTTTGCTTTTGAGTCCTAAGTTGAGTCCAATAGCTGATACAATATTCTTTGATACGACATAGGTAATAGAAATTAGTGAATGAGAGGCCTGGAAGCCTGTGAGAGCTTCTGTGCTGATCACGGCAGATGCAAAATAATTTAGATTGCCCCCATTATAAATTGAGAACCTATAGGGGTCTGAATACATTGGGGCTTATTCAATAAGGGTCGCGGATCGCACTTTCGTTGGACTGTTTGCTGTTTTTGGGATTTGCGCAGTTTTGACAGGTATTTAACAGGGGTTTGCGCAGGGATTGTGTTGCATGCGATCTCCTTCATGCCAGTGTGACGTCATAGTGTGTGTGCTCATTGCGAGATTAGGAAGAGGAGATGAAGCAACAGTTACAAAAGCCGAAGGTGATTTATGAAGTGATTGCGCCACATTTGTGTCTGTTAGGATCAGTGGATCCTCTGGACCACCGCGGGAGATGTAACTAGCCAACACCCGGAACCGGAGCCCAGTGGCACCTGGTATTCACCAGAGCCCGCCGCAAAGTGGGTTGGACTTGCTGCGGCAGGATACCACTAGGTCGTTCCCAGGTGTGACTAGCCCACGGTGGCAGCCGAGGTCGAGGTACCTTAGCAGATGACAATCTCGTAGACAGGTCCAGGCACAGGGTCAGGGCAGGGATGGCAGAGATGCAATGTCAGGTCCAAGTCCGGGGTCAGCAACAGGAGGTCCAGGCAGGTGGGAACGGGAACACAGGCACACGGAACACAGCAACACGGAGGAACTCAGGTAACACAGGACTCAGGAGCGGGAACACACAGGAATACACAGGAACACAGGAATACGCAGGAATACACGGGAACGCAGGAATACTCGCTTGGAAGCTTTCTCTAAGGCTATGAGGCACAAAGATCCGGCAAGGAACACAGGAAGAGGCAGGATTCTTAAAGGTGAGGTGTTCAGCCAGTGCACCAATTAGCGGTGCGCTGGCCCTTTAAATTTTCGGCAGGAGCCGCGCGCGCGCCCTAGGAGGCGGGGACGCGCGCGCACGGCAGTCCGAGGAAGCGCAGGAGCCGGGAGAGGTAAGAGAGACCGGGCAGCAGCGGGGGCACATGAAGGAGCACGGATGCGCCCGCGATCCGTGACAGGGATCGCGGGAGCACCCGTGACAGTGTCACAGTTTCACTATACCCAATGTGATACAAAATTCTGCATTGAAAGAGGGATTCCAGTGCAGTCGGACAATGCAACACATTTATCACGCAGAGTTCGACAGGAATATGTTGCACACCCTATATTAAAGGTGTATCCAAAAAAGTTGGTGTATTCTGTCAGAGCAGTGCAGGGAGCTCCAGATTCATGAAGAATGGGCACCACAAATCATAAATCTGGCGCCCTCTACACACTACACGAGCAAACTGAATATTGTGTCACAGCTGCACTGCACTGTTTTTAGTAAAACTGGGCCAATAACTTTTCCCATTTTTTTGTAGTAAAATTAGGAGCCATTGCTTATACACGAGTATTTACTGTACGAGGGGGAGTTCTGCTGCAGAGGGCACAGGGGTTGGGCCAACCAGTGGTAGCAGTCCACACTGCTACACTCCTACACTGTCTTGAGATCTGGTCTGCATGGTAGCCAGGGTGGATGATTTTTGCATCCAGGGAGGCTTTCCTAAACAGATTGGTTATATGAGGAGGTTTGAAGTTTATCATTAAATTACTTTTCTGAACTGTACAAGTATGTGTGTGTCTGCAGTTTTAGTTTATCATATGTACTGTCTGTATTTATGTGTCTGTCTGCAGTATTAGTGCACCATATGTATCGCATGTATGTATGTGTGAGTGTGCTGTATTAGTGTATCATATCTATAACATGAATTTATGAATGTGTCTGCCGTATTAGTGTATCATGTGTATTGCATGTTTATACCGTATATAATCAAGTATAAGTCAACCCGAGCAGAAGCTGAGGTTTCTTATTTTGCCACAAATAACTGTGAAAACTCATAAGCATAGGGAGGAAAATGCATTGGTCACAGTGCCCCCGAGTAATGGAATGCCAAGCAAACTCCCCCAGTAATGCAATTCCCCATGCATACTTCCACAATAAAATGCCCTGTAGCAGACCCCCTAGTAATGAAATGCCCCATGCAGTCCCCCTAGTAATAAAATGCAGATGCAGCCCCTCCTACTGATGGAATACTCTGCAGCATTGTTTTAGTGCATAATATGTATTGCCTGTATCTGTGCATACGTATTGCCTGTATGTGTGCTGTATTATTGTATCATATGTATTGTATGTATGTATGTGTGTGCGTCTGCAGTTTTAGAGTATCATATGTATTGCCTGTATTTATGTGTTTGTCTGCAGTACACCGCATATACTCAAGTAAAAGCCGGCCTGAGTATAAGCTGAGGTCACAGCCTCCAGCCAGTATAAAGTTGACCAGCCAATATCCCCCAGTGTATAGCCTGCCAGCCCCTGCCCCCCAATATATAGCTTCTTTGTGAGGGGACCCAGAGTACCCGAAGTACCCAAATAGGCGCTGGAGCATCTGAAGTAACAAGAGGACCTGCTGGGGAAGGGGGGTCGGAAAGGCGAGTACAGTGTTCATTTTTTTATAGACTTGAGTATTAGCTAAGTTTTTTGTTAAAATTTTTGTGCTGAAAAACTCGGTTTATACTCGAGTACATACGGTCAGGGGCGTAACGATCGCGGTCGCAGGGGTGATAACTCGCCGAGGCACAGTGGGCAGATGTTTTAAATTGTGACAGCCGCGGGCCTTCCCGTTACAGCGCACAGACTGTTCTGCATCTTGCCCGTGCACTGGATTCGGGGGGCCTGGAGCTGGCACAATTCAAAATGAGCACAGGCCCCCGCTCCGCCCAACGTCCCCACCTACCCCACACTACACACCCGCAGGCTTAGTGATGCGTCTGCCTGCGCCGGGTCTGCTGAGGTCTATGACCCGGCACCTGACCTGGCAGACGCGTAATCAGCCGCCGAATTTTAGGATGAGAGAAGGCGCGAAGAGGAGCGGAAAAAAAAAAAAAGAAGGGTAAGAATTAATTCTTTATTTTACTTAAATAAGGGCACTCGGTTTCTATGGGGGGAAGGGGGGGCATGGGCGGTGCAAGTTAGGAAATGGCTATTTGCGGGGATATTACCTGTGGGGGGACATTTATTAAGGCTATTGGTGGGGGGGGGCATTAATTATGGCTACTGGTGTGGGGGACATTAATTATGGCTACTGGTGAGGGGGGGGGGGAATTTAATTATGGTTACTGGTGGGGGGACATTAATTATGCTTTCTGTGGTTGGGGGGGAACATTATTATGGGCCTGTCTGGTGGAGGGGGGGACTTTAATTATAGCTACTGTGGGGGGACATAAATTATGGCTACTGGTGGATCGGGGGACAGTTAATATGCTACTGCTGGGGGGTGCATTAATTATGGCTTTGAGTGGTTGGGGGGACATTAATTATTGGCTATGGTGGGGGACATTAATTATGGCTACTCGGTGTGGATGGGGGACAATTACTAGGGCTACTTTTATGGATGGGGGACAATTAATTATGGCTAACTGGAGGATGGGGGGGACACATCCTATGATTACATCCTAGAGGATCATATTGTTATTGCCTGTATTTATGGTTTGTCTGCAGTACACCGAATTTACTCAAGTAAAAGCCGGGCCTGGCACTCGTGAGTATAAGCTGAGGTTCACAAGGAGATAAGAAATCATGGGAATGATGGAAAGTAGTACAAGGATTTGGGCAACCCACTATTGGGCCGGGATACCACTCTACCTGGACCAATTATAACCGTCCACTACCCTGTCAAGTGCCTGCTTACAGACAAACTGTGGCATGCAGCATGTTAGAGGAATCAGAGAGGCTCCCGAGTTGCTGCTAGTGAAAAGCCAGAAGAATGAGAGCCGGCACATGCGCGACTCAGTATTGTTGCGTTAGATACAAGGACAAGAGAGAGGTCCTGTATTAACAACATAATATGTGCACATCCCACCCTGTTACTATGTAAGACTTCCCCTTTACACGGTCCCTCATCTATTTACCTGGGCTTCCCCGACTAGCGTTCTCTTCCATTTTCGCAGTCGGCTGCCTCCTTTTTCTTCTTCTATCTCTTCACCCTTTGTCCCAGCCCGGGCTTAACCCCGGTCCCTTGTTTTTAGTAGAGAGATGGGCGGTACCAGTACAAGCCCCAGAATGGACTGTATTTGGGATGATAACAACATCAGATACTTTTTACTGAACCCATTGGTCACAGACACAGAAAGATCGTTTTTCTCGTCCTGGTTTCAGCAGATTGTTTCACTGATTTCTTATGAACCATTCACTTCAATGGGCTCTTTCACACATGAGTTTTTTCACTGGAAACTTATTTTGGGTCAATCTAAAGATTAGCTATAACCATGATAATTTCTTGGCACCATCTTCTTGTGTATGTGTTGGGAATTTTGTGCCAACCTATGACACAAGCCATCCCTGCATATGTAGTTTCTCATACATCATATACATAAGTTTAAGACAATCCAGTCCTGGGCTGTAAATATCTTGTGGCCTCCTACAGTCAATGACTCTGTGCAATAAATATGTTACCGGATATTCCGGCGTATAAGACGACCTGGTGTATAAGACGAACGGGCCCTTCCCCCCCTACTTCCCTGTTTCATAATATAGAGTTTAAGATATATTCGCGACGTATATAAGACTACCCCTTTCCAAGCAGACAAAACCACGGTTAAAAATAGTTAAAAAAACAGGATTTGAATTTAACATGGCCTTTTTTTTTATTTAAAATCTTATGACATGCAGGTTTATGTAGCAGGAAAACTGCGCTCAGTAGACACTAAGGCAGTACAACAACAACATTACCATTACAGCCACAGCCCCAGTGAGTAACCCCCAGCACAGTCACAGTAGTATACAGCACGTGCCACCGCAGTAGTATACGGAGCACAAGCCCGGCCGAGAGTATACAGCACGCAGCCCCAGTAGTATACAGCATTGCACCAGTAGTTATAAGCCACTGCCTCCAGAGTATACAGCCACCTAAGCCTGACCCAGTAGTATACAGCTTGCCCAGACGAGTCCAGTATGACAGCACAGCCCCCAAGTCGTATCGCACTGGCCCCCCGTAGTATACAGCACCAGCCCCCAGTAGTATACAGCACAGCCCCCAGTAGTATACAAGGCACTGCTCCCAGTAAAACAGTAGTATACAGCACAGCCCCCACAGTAGACTATACAGCACAGCCCAAACGTAGCTATATACAGCACTGCCCCAGTAGATACAGACAGCCCCCAGTAGTATACAGCACTGACCCCCAGTAGTAACAGCACAGCCAACAGTAGTATACAGCAAGAAGGAAAGGACTCTAGAATAGTGCCCCCAGAATGCCCCCCCCCCCCTCCTGGGAATTGCTGGAAAGGTAGTCAAGGATTTGGTGCACCCACTATTGGGCCAGGGATACCACCTCTACCTGGACAATTATACTCGCACTACCCTGTTCAAGTGCCTTGCTTACAGACAAACTGTGGCATGCAGCACTGTTAGAAGGAATCAGAGAGGTCTCCCGAAGTTGCTGCTAGTGGAAAAGCTCAGAAGGCATGAGAGCCGAGCACTATGCAGCGACTCAGTATTGTGCGTTAGATACAAGGACAAGAGAGAGGTCCTTGTATTAACAACAATACATGGGCACATCACCACCCCTGTCCTAGTACGAGGTACCAGTACTTAAGCCCCAAGCTGGACTGTATTTTGGATTATAACACATCAGATACTTTTTACTGAACCCATTTTGGTCTACAGACACAGAAAGATCGTTTTTCTCTTCCTGGTTTCAGCGATTTTTCACTGATGTCTTACTGAACCATTCACTTCAATGGGCTCTTTCACACATGAGTTTTTTTCACTGAAACTTATTCTAGGGGGTCACTCTAAATATTAGCTATACCATGATAATTTCTTGGCACCAATTTCTTTTGGTATGTGATTGGGAAATTTTGTGCCAACCTATGACACAAGCCTCCTGCATATTAGTTTCTCATCATCATATACATAAGTTTAAGACTATCACAGTCCTGGGCTGTAAATATATTGTGGCCTCCCTAACAGTCAATGACCTGTGCATAAATATGTACCGTATATTCCGGCATATAAGACGACCTGGTGTATAAGACGACCCCCCTACTTTCCTGTTTAAAATATAGAGTTTAAGATAATCGCCGTATAAGACTACCCCCTTTCAATGCATACAAAAACACCGGGTAATAAAAAATCTTTAAAAAAACAGATTTGAATTTGTTAAATGGTCCCTTTTTTTATTTTAAATCCGTATGACCCATGCAGGTACTGTAGCAGGAAAAATGTCGCTCTACACATAAGGCATACAACAACAACATTACCATTACGACAGCCCCCAGTAGTATACAGCACAGTCCCCAGTAGATACAGCACTGCCCCCAGTCGTCGTATACCAGCACAGCCCGCAGTAGTTATACAGCACAGCCCCAGAGTAGATCAGCACTGCCCCCAGTAGTATACAGCAACTGCCTCAGCTAAGTATACAGCCACCTCAGCCTGAACCCAGTAGTATACGTTGCCCAGAGTAGTTACAGCACAGCCCCCAGTAGTATACAGCAATGCCCCCAGTTAGTATACAGACAGCCCCCAGTAGTATACAGCACAGCCCCAGTTAGCTTCGTATACAGCATGCTCCAGTCGAAGATACAGCCCGAGCCCCCAGGATATACAGCACAGCACCCAGTTAGTATAAAGCCTGCCCCCAGGAGTACAGCACAGCAACCCAGTCAGTAGACAGCATGCCCCAAGTAGTATACGCAAAGCCCCTCCCAGTAAGGAGTATACAGCCAGCCCCCAGTTGAGTATACAGCAACTTTGCCCTCAGTAGTATACAGCAAAGCACCCCCCCAGTAGTCTACAGCACAGCCCCCAGTAGTATACAGCCTGTCCCCAGTAGTATACAGCACTGCCCCCAGTAGTGAATACAGCACTGCCCCCAGGAGTATAACAGACACAGCATTAAAAATAAATAAAACGTATATACTCACCCTCCGTGGCCCCGAGGTTCGACGGTCGTCTTCAATGTTCCGCGCCGCCATTCGATCTTCCCCGGAAGGCGCATAGTATGACGCGCCGTGGAACGTCATACTAGGCGACGCCCCCAAGAAAAAATGGCGCTGCCTAGCACACAAGAAAGAAGACGGCGCGGTTGTGCGAGAGACTTGTCCAAGGCGCATCTTTTTGAGGCTGCCGGCAGCTTTGCGCGGCAGCACCCCTCACGTGTTTGAAACCATCCCCCCAAGATCGGTGCTGCTAGAACCGATCGCGGGTGGTTACGGTATTTTTCAGCCTTTGCTCAATATGCAGCAAAGACTACGGCTATAGAGAGGGCTCAGCCCGCGTGATGAGCCTCTCCATGCAGCCGCGATCCGACGGCAATACGCCGTCATTACCGGCGTATAAGACGATTACCGGCGTATAAGACGACCCCAGAGAAGACAGAAGATTTTTCTGTCTTCAAAAGTCGTCTTATACGCCGGTATATACGGTAATTGATGTAATGTAAACTTGCAGCCCTTCCTGCTGCTGCTAGGCAAGGGGAGGATGGAGAGAGCAGGGGGAGGGGGAGACATGTTTCACTCAATTGTAACTGCCTGTGACATAGCAGCACTGAGGGCCTCTGTAAACACCCATCAGAGACCCAAACAAATATAAGAAGATTACCACAGTCACAGTGCCTGGATCTATGAGTAATTGTCCCTGGTTTATCAATGCTTGATTTTGATGGTACATATACATTGTATTATACACAACTATTCATTTACCTTATTTGTTTGGCCTCCTCTACTAGACTTAATAAACCACTGATGCTAGACATGTTAGTCAAAGGATATGAATCATTTTTATAACTGCAGCACAAAGGTTTTTAGAAAGCAAATTAAAACAGATGCTGCATCACTATCAGATTACAAATTTTCTCCAAATTTTAAATATTTGTTTTCTCCATTTACTATTCAGAACACTGGGCACTTGTTTTCCGTTACAAACATATTTTCTGGTTAATACCAGGACATGCTTAGAATCTGTTATCCCTTCAATAAGATGGCACACATCTTAGAGCTAATCTCTCTTGAATTGAAGCTTTGTACATCCCACTGTAGTATCATTACACAGCGACACACTGTTCCCCCCTCTTAGCAGCTGTTATAAAATGCCCATTCAGTGCTAGTGATCTGAGACATTATACAACAGTATTCAATTGTTTAATACTTATGCTTAAGTTGCCAACTCAGGCATGTTGAGGAAAGAAAGGGGTATATACTAATATACTTTGCATATATATTACCACCCAAACAAAGTGCAATGGAGAATGCATAGTGAGCAATGGCAAAGAGCTCCAAGAGACAAATCTTTAAAGGGGTATTCCTAGGAAGCCAATATTCTTAAATATACTCAGGAATGCAAAATAACACTTTCTCTAATTCACTGTTATTAACAAAAATACAGCATTTACAGATATAATTCCAGCCTGTCCTGGTGTTTACAATTTAGTTGTCCCTGGATATGACTGTAAATCTACTGAATATGGTAGGATTGTTCTCATAATTATCTTCTCTTTTCTGCACATTGCAGTGCTCTCTGCCTCTTGCCCTTCCCCCCACATTACAAGAGCAGCTCAGATGCAGGCACTTCCTGGCAGCAAGCAGCCTACAGAGACTTACTATACTAGCTACAGGTAGATAGGGTCTTTATCCAGGAGGGAGGCATATAGCAGAGCTGATTCTGTGTGTGTTATAGGTGAGATAGATATAACATACAATGACACACTCTATCTCATACATCTCTGAACCAAAAATAAACTTTATTTAGAAAAGTACATCAATTGACAAAGACCAGACAAAGATATTAAAAACACCTAACAAGTGTAACAAGGTACGCTAACGAGACTCAGTAAGGTGAATGTGGTGTGTTCACCTACACACCCTCCCTGACAGCAACTGATCCACTAGGTGTTTGTTTTTCACAAAAAAAAATTTGACTAATTGTAGTCAAAGTTAGTACTATAAATAGAAACAAATCAGTGCCCTCTCAACACAACCTTTCAAATGAATTATCCACAAAGAAGTTTAGACCTGTATGTAGACAGAGTAGTAGACGAGGGACCAAACACCTATAGCATCCAGGGGGTACAAATGTCCGCCCCATGTGTTCCGTCACTCATGGTGACTTCATCAGGGAAGAGAGTTACTCTTTTTCCCTGATGAAGTCACCCTGAGTGACTGATAAATCAATGTAAAAATCCAATAACTTTATTTGTAATCACATATGAACAACAGGGCATACAGAAAAGCCATAAAACACACCAAAAAAAAATTTGCAGAGTAAAGCCCATAAACCCCTCCTGTGGAATGCAAGCCAAAGTTGACAATCCGTTATACATACTAATATGAAACCTAAAACAGGGACATGTAGTATGCAAAAAGCAATAAAGTGTCCGAAAAGGAGTCCAAGTCGCCCAAGCAGCACTAAGTGTTAAAAACTGCTATGTTATGCAGAGAGTGTCCAAAGAGCGGAAGGTGGGGGAGGGTATCAGCAGATGAGTTTATAACACTGCTTGAGGTGAAGACAGAGACTGAGAAAATCCTGTAGGATCACTGACTGCGATCAAGGGACTGATACAGAACAGGGGAGACATTTTACAGTACCTAATAATTATATGTAGGAGACTTCTACATTCACAGATCCACACTCATGGTGAGCACTGTCACATAACCTCCTCCACTATCTATCTCCCCACCTTTAAAGAGGACCTGTCACCCAAAACTAAAGCACTAGGAGCTGCTTAGTAAAGTAAGCAGCTCCTAGCACTATCTCCTACGCACTATGCGCCTACACCAGGGTTATTAAACCTATATAATATAGTAAATATAGTAAACCTATATAATACTACAACCACAAGGGGGAGCTACATATCGTTTTAATGATATAGGGGAACATGTATCCTTGTATTTCTGTTGCCTCTTTTCAGAGTCTTCTGCTTGCAGCACACTTGTGTGTTGTTATTCATCTTACCCTGACATGCATAAGAACATGTGGGGATTGTTTGCAACTTTTTTTACTTTTATACATTTTAAAACATGTATAGAAGTACATATCGGTCAGTGGTACTTCGATTTGCACCTAAAAAGTATATAATGTGTTCAAAACTAGTGGATGAAGAAGGGCCAAATCGAAGAAAACCTCTGTCTTGCAAAGATACATTGATAACACTGCAACAGAAATACACACTGGTGAAGTTCTTAATATGGGTTAGGTGCAAAGAAAATGTTCAAATACTACTAAAAAGGCACAACAACATTTACAATTCCACAAATAGAATAGAAAAAACAAGTCAAAATAAAGATACATGTCCCCCATAAAGTACCGTATAAACTCGTGTATAAGCCGAGTTTTTCAGCACAAAAAAATGTGCTGAAAAACCTCACCTTGGCTTATACACGATCCTAGGCACGGTTCCTGGCGGCTTTTCCATTTGCTTTTCCATTTAGGTTCTCTTGCTTTATTCATTATTCTAGTGTCTTTCTATGAGGCAGTCCTAACGGTGACTGCTGCTTTTTTATTACCTTCAACAGCACACTGAGGGCCATTTATGAAGACAAATTTGGCATAGAAAAAGTTTTGAGAAAAATTATATTTCGCCATTTTTTCCAGTTCCCAGAAGCTCGGCTTGATGAGGTAATGTAAAAGGCGAAGCAGGATCTATCAACTTTCACATGTATCTGGCATGTCATATCATAGTGGGGCCCAGATATGATAATCTGCATCCAATTAACATATGTAACAAAAGAGAAGAGAAAGACGGATGCATATATACAAATCAAACAAATTTCGTTTTTATTTTTCAATGTATAGACAAACATAAATTTAAAACACCATTAAAACAGTCCCAACTTGGACATACATAATACAAGAACAGGCAGAGGTGTGGGCATGTAAGCGGATGGTAGCAATAGTAGAACAGCAGATTATGTGCGTTATTATGAGACCACAGCAGAATATAAAGTAAATAGATCAAATGACCATGTGAACTAAGGTCTAGAATCAAGTTGTAAGCTACCGCTTGGTCTCCAGGCGGTCTATGTGGCCAAATCAAACTGCCACCACTTACATAAGGCACAATCTGAGTACATAATGAATAAATATCCAACAAATTTTTAGTCCCAACCTGTGTCTGGAGAAAAGAGACCCGACGCGTATCGCCTATCAGGTAGCTTCATCAGGAGTGAATACTGCTAGGGAATCTGCCCTTTTTACCCGTTGCTGCTCAGTGTTTGGTTCCGGTCCAATTATGGCGCATGCGCAATGCATTATCGTCGCCGGAAATACGTCATACAGCATGATTCACCTGGTCTGTGGAACGCAACTTGCGTCTCACCAGACCAAGATGGAACAGCGCATGGCGCCACTGGCCAATGGCGCTTCGGGCACTGTGAAGTACGTAAGTAGAGCACAAGACAAGAATTAAGATGGTAAGTTTATCGGCGCAATATTTCAGTATAGTGCAAAATGAGTACAGTGTGGGTCCTATAAATAGTACACGTCCCTACAATGATATGTACAGCCCGTAGTAGGTGACTACATATTCATATGGTGCCAAAAGTGGGCAGGCATTGCATAATCAATACTCCACCTAAACGGCGGCGTTAGTATCGTATATCACGAGATAGTCATTCCATGTGGCCAAATAAATAAATAAATAGACAAGATAATAAAAAATATCTCTCATAACAAGAGATGTAGAAAAAGAATTGAATTGGTTCGCGAAATATTTAAGGGGTATGGTTCGGCGCAATATCAAGTACGATATTATCATGCTATAAAGTAGCAAGCAAGAATATTAAATAGAGTATTTCACAGGCGATTTACATGATTGGATTTGCCAAGGTACCATAAAGATGATGAAAAAAAAAAGAAAGGGAAGAATTTTGATTGCTTGGATATAAATCAATGCATATGCCGTAAAAATGCATATTTAATAGTTGGCAATGCTAAAGTTCGTGCACGTAAGAAAGACATCGGCTGAAACACTCACATAATTGGATATTAACCCAGCGCAAAGACTGATGTATAGATGTGTGCATGGTGGGTGGAATCCATCGTGCCACTAGTAGATAAAGGACCGTGGCATGTGAATTGAAGTGTAAATGGTGCCATCAAGAGAGTCATATATGATGAAATGAATCGCAAAAAAAAAAAAAAAAAACTATATAATTGTGACCGCATAAGGAAATGGGAGGTTATCGTAAGGTATCACAATAAGGTATAAAATTTAGCATATCTCAAGTGCCATACAAATGATCAATAAAATACAAAGTCAAAATTTCATGAGCTTGGACATACTTATTAGAACTGTCATATAAATAAAACAAGATTTTAAGGCAAGTGCTCATATAATAAAGTGATACGTGCTGAAAATTCAAATATCTTAAAGTGCTATGCCTTTCACCACAGAGGTCATGCTGCACAGTTCATGCTGAAAACGTTGGTATAGTTATATTGTACTAAGTGACAGTTGTCATAATGGTACAATGCAATTCAAGATGTAAAGGTGCAGCCATGACTTAAAGTGACTAGTGCTGATATCCTCGAGGTAGGCAGAGAAGTGCTTATGAATTAAAAACATGATTCCAAGGATAAATGCGGTACATAGTCTAACTGTAACGTGCGTAGAGACAACGCGCCGGGCAAGAGAAGGGGCAGTCCTCCCCCTAAATGAAGGTTAGTAATTAATACCATGATAAAACAGTTATAATTGACCAAGGGATGAACATATTTGGATGGAAAGAAAGAAGGGGGGAGGGAGTATACTAATCGTGATTTGCCTTCAAATAATAGTGGTCGAAATTTACCTGGTATAAACGCCGAGAAAGTGCCGGCTGACACTTGTATAGGAAAAAGGAATGCTACCCAACTCCAGTTTGGTAGTTTTACGTCAGCAAGAGAAAAGTCACTAGGTTGAGTATGGTCTCCGGTAGTATAGGATCGGTATCAAGTCCAAACGATGCAGAGGTCCAGCTAAAAGTTCCAGTTCAGTAGGAGGATAGGTTCTTCGGAGTGAGAGGATGTCAACCATCATATCCAGGTATCTTGGAGTATGGTGATAGAGTTGTGAATTCTCATTGCATAGTCCCTGTAGATCAGATAAAGATGTAAGCGAAAAGCCAAAGAGCAGTTTAATAATGCTATAACTTTAAAACAGGAAGAAAAAGTGTTATAGACATATACAGAGGCATCTATAGATTGTATACTTAGTGTCAAGAAACTGTGCATGAAATAGTGGCTTCTTTTACAGGTTGGGCGGTGGGGAAATGGGGGGGAAGACATGAAGAGTGACTTGTGTGGGTACACAAGTAGTGTGGTGATTGTGGTGTATGGGGTCCAATGCACAAATTGCCACTTATAATAAGGGGCCCAAAATCTTATATGTGGTCAGGGGTCCAGCGCACTGGTAACTGTAGTGGGACCCTAAGATGTGACTGTGTGTAAAAAAGGGGGGGCAGTGTGGGAAGAGGCCTAGATGATAATTTTTATGGTGATGGTGAAATGTAGATGTTATTATTTTTTATAGAAACCTTGAAGTTGAGTTCTCAGTGAGGCCCTAGGGGAAACGCCAGTCCGTGTAATAATTCCCACCTGATTCTTTTGAATTCTTGGAGTGATGCTGCCACCCCTTATTACTCTGAGCGACTTTTTCTAAGCCCACTACCCGCAATCTTTGGGTTTTCCTCCATGTGTTGTGCAAAGTGTGACGCACACTGAGGAAGCATCTTACCTTTCTGGAAATCTGATGCGGCATTGTATATTAGATACATGTTGTCTGGAAGCGTCTTCTCAATCTCTTGTGAGGTTGTGTCCTATGTACACTTTTGGACAGGGTCATAACAGGGCATAAATCACACTTTTGACTTGCAATTAATATATTGTTTGATCTATATTTACCTTGGCCCCACTGGATCTCGAAATTTTTCCGTCTGATGATTTGTGACATACTGTGCACGGATCCGCATGGAAAGACCCTGTAGGCGTATTCCCCTTCCAAGGGGGGAGGTAGGACGTTGGAAATGACTGTTGGTGATCTTTACCTATTTTGTAGGCAATTAGCTTTTAGAGTCTTATACTCCGAACCCTCCTTGGTGGACACATTACCGGAAGGGGACAGACAGACATTCAGAGACCTTATGGAACTAATGGAAGAGAACCTTGAATACACAGGTAAGAGAAAATTTCCCTACAAAACACCTTCACAAAGAACACCCAGCCTAACCATGTTCCCAGCTATACACATTTTTTATGAATGCACTCTCCGGGAAATCAAACAACTAAGCCTAGACAACAACAGAAGCCAAAATCTCTCCCCCCATGAACAACGTACCCTTAATCAACTTACTAAACACAAGGATTTTGTCATAAAGGAGGCTGATAAGGGGGGAAATATTGTTATCTGGCCAGCAGAGCTCTACAGGGAAGAGGCATATCGACAGTTAAACAATAAAGATTTTTATTGCATTCTTCCCTCAGATCCAACCCAAATATTCAAGAAAAAAATAGACCGGCTGTTGGAAGCAGCCTTCCAAGCAGGAATTGTGAACAAAAGTGAACAGAAATTTTTGACAGTGGATCAACCCACTATTCCCACTTTTTATATGTTACCTAAAGTGCACAAATCGGTTTCAAAACCACCTGGACGCCCAATAGTTTCGGGAATCGGGGGGCTTAACGAAAAATTATGTAATTACGTGGACTTTTATCTCCAGCCTCTAGTGCTACAGCTAGCCTCATACACAAGGGACACCACGCACCTCATTCAGAGAATACAAGCCCTACAAATCGCAGAATCATGCTTTTTAGTGACCCTGGATGTAGAGGCTCTCTACACGAACATCGAACATGAGACGGGGTTAGAAGCCACCATGTATTTCTTGGACAAACACTGGTCCCATGACCGCAGACATGATTCCTTTGTGCTGGATTTACTGTACATAATCTTACATCAAAATTATTTTACCTTTGACCGGTCCTTTTACAAGCAGATCTCAGGGATGGCCATGGGTGCACGATGTGCACCCGCCTACGCGAATTTGTTTTTGGGACGATGGGAGGAACAGGTGGTCTACGTCTCAGATCCTTTTAAAAAATATGTAGCGGGCTGGTACCGCTACATAGATGATATACTGATCATTTGGACGGGCACCCTTGGTGAATGTACAGAGTTTATTGGAAGCTTGAACTCTAATCCCTGGCGTATACATCTTACTTCATATATTTCGGAAAACTGTGTAGACTTTTTGGACATATCAATCTGCAAAGAGGGCACTGGACTGTCCACCACGTTATTTCGTAAAAAAACAGCTACAAACAACTTGCTACATTACTCCAGCTTCCACCCACATCACCAAAAAAGTGGCATACCGGTTAGCCAATTTTTACGAATTAGACGTAACTGTTCTACGGACACGGAATTTAGAATTCACGCCAGGGACTTAACACGCCGACTGAGGGAAAGAGGCTATCCACGTAAAACAATTTCAAGAGCCTACATCCGGGCGAGAGACAGCCCACGTAATGACCTCCTGACTCCCAAAACACGCACCCAACAAGACAAACCAAGAATTGTAACCACCTTCAACAATCAATGGCAAGATATACAAAAGATTCTGGAGCGAAATTGGGACATACTAAGAAGTGATGCACGACTCCTCCCTCACATCAATAGTAAACCTCAACTTACGGCCAGAAGGGCCAGAAATCTAAGGGACTTACTCACCAACAGTCATTTCCAACGTCCTACCTCCCCCCTTGGAAGGGGAATACGCCTACAAGGGTCTTTTCCATGCGGATCCTGCACAGTATGTCCGCAAATCATCAGTACGGAACATTTCGAGGATCCAGTGGGCCAAGGTAAATATAAGATCAAACAATATATTAATTGCAAGTCAAAAGCTGTGATTTATGCCCTGTTATGCCCCTGTCCAAAAGTGTACATAGGACAAACCTCACAAGAATTGAGAAGACGCTTCCAGCAACATGTATCTAATATCAACAATGCCGCATCAGATTTCCAGAAAGGTAAGATGCTTTCCTCAGTTGCGTCACACTTTTCACAACAACATGGAGGAAACCCAAAAGATCTGCGGGTAGTGGGCTTAGAAAAGATCGCTCAGAGTATAAGGGGTGGCAGCATCACTCCAAGATTATTACAAAAAGAATCCAGGTGGATTTATACACTGGACTGCGTTTCCCCTAAGGGCCTCAATGAGGAACTCAACTTCACAGGTTTCTATAAAAAATAATAACATCTACATTTCACCATCCACATAAAAATTATCCATATAGCCTCTTTTCCCACCACTTCCCCCCCCTTTTTTTACACCACAGATCACATCTTAGGGTCCCCTACAGTTACCCAGTGCGCTGGACCCCTTACACATATAAGATTTTGGGCCCCTTATTATAAGTGAATTTGTGCATTGGACCCCATACACCACTATAATCACCACACTACTTGTGTATCCCCCACACAAGTCACTCTTTCCAATTTTCTTCCCCCCATTTTCCCCACCCACAGGCCAATCCCTGTAAACAGTAAGCACACTAGTTTCATGCACCAGTTTCTTGACACTAAGTATCACAATCTATAGATTCCTCTGTATATTGTCTATAACACTATTTTTCTTTCCTGTTTTAAGTTATAGCATTTATAAACTGCTCTTTGGCTTTCGCTTACATCTTTATCTGATCTACCGGGACTATGCAATGAGAATTCAACATCTATCACCATACTCCTAAGATTACCTGGATATTGATGGTTGACATCCTCTCACTCCGAGACCCTACCTCCTACTGAACTGGAACTTTTTAGCTGGACCTCTGCATCGTTTGGACATTGATCCGATCCTTATCTACCCGGAGACCATACTCACCTAGTGACTTTTCTTCTTGCTGACGTAAACTACCAACTGGAGTTGGGTAGCATTCCTTTTTCCCTATACAAAGTGTCAGCCGGCACTTTCTCGGCTTTGTATACCAGGTCCAAAAATGTCTTCGACCCCATATTATTGTAATTCTGACCAGGCAAATCACTATGCTTAGTATTACTCACCTACCCCCCCTTCTTTCTTTCTTTACTCCATATATTCATCCCCTTGTTTAATTATAACTTTGTTTTTTCATGGTATTAATACTAACCTTTTAGGGGGAGGACTGCCCCTTCTTTCTTTGCCCGGCGCTGTCTCTACGCACTTTACAGTTAGATATTGTAACCGCATTTATCCTTGGAATCATGTTTTTAATTCATAAGACACTTCTCTGCCTTACCTCGAGGATATCAGCACTAGTCACTTTAAGTCATGGCTGCACCTTTACATCTTGAATTGCATTGTACCATTATGACAACTGTCACTTAGTACAATATAACTATACCAACGTTTTCAGCATGAACTGTGCAGCATGACCTCTGGTGAAAGGCATAGCACTTTAAGATATTTGAATTTTTCAGCACGTATCACTTTATTATATGAGCACTTGCCTTAAAATCTTGTTTTATTTAATATGCACAGTTCTAATAAGTATGTCACAAGCTTCATGAAATTTTGACTTTGTATTTTATTGATCATTTGTATGGCACTTGAGATATGCTAAATTTTATAAACCTTTATTGTGATACCTTAAACGATAACCTCCTCCCATTTCCTTATGCGGTCACAATTATATAGTTTTTTTTTTTTTTTTTTTGCGATTCATTTCATCATTATATGACCTTTTGATGGCACCATTTACACTTCAATTCACAGCACGGTCCTTTATCTACTAGTGGCACGATGGGATTTCCACCCACCATGCCACCCATCTATATCATCATGTCTTTGCGCTGGGTATAATATCCAATTATATGAGTGTTTCAGCCGATGTCTTTCTTACGTGCACGACTTTAGCATTGCCAACTATATTAAATATGCATGTTTTACGCGCAATATGCATTGAGTTTATATCCAAGCAATCATAAATTATTTCCCTTTTCTTTTTTCATCATCTATATGGTACCCTTGGCAAATCCAATCATGTAAATCGCCTGTGAAATACTCTATTTAATATTTCTTGCTTGCTACTTATAGCATGATAATATCGTACTTTGATATTGCGCCGAACCAATCCCCTTTAATATTGCGCCGAACCAATTCAATTCTTTTTTCTACATCTCTTGTTATGAGCAGCATATTTTTTATTATCTTGTCTATTTATTTATTTATTTTGGCACAATGGAATGACTACTCCGTGATATGATATCTAACGCCGCCGTTTAGGTGGAGTATTGATTATGCAATGCCTGCCCACTTTTGGCACCATATGAATATTGTAGTCACCTACTACAGGGCTGTACCATATCATTGTAGGGACGTGTACTATTCATAGGACCCACACTGTACTCATTTTGCACTATACTGAAATATTGCGCCGATATAACTTACCATCTTAATTCTTGTCTTGTGCTCTACTTACCGTACTTCACAGGTGCCACGAAGCGCCATTGGCCAGTGGCGCGCATGCGCTGTTCCATCTCTGGTCTGGTGAGACGCAAGTTGCGTTCCACAGACCAGGTGAATCATGCTGTATGACGTATTTCCGGCAGACGAAAAATAATGCATTGCGCATGCGCCATAATTTGGACCGGAACCAAACACTGAGCAGCAACGGGTATAAAGGGCAGTCCTCCCCTAGCAGTCATTCACTCCTGATGAAGCCTACCTGATAGGCGATACGCGTCGGGTCTCTTTTCTCCAGACACAGGTTGGGACTAAAAATTTGTTGGATATTTATTCATTATGTACTCAGATTGTGCCTTATGTAACTGGTGGCAAGTTTGATTCTGGCCACATAGACCTCCTGGAGACCAAGCGGCTAGCACCACTTGATTCTAGACCTTAATTCACATGGTCATTTGCATTCTACTTTATATATTCTGCTGTGGTCTCCATAATAACGCACAGATCTGCTGTTCTACTATTGCTACCTCCGCTTACATGCCCCACACCTCTGCCTGTTCTTGTCATTTATGTATGTCCAAGTTGGGACTGTTTTAATGGTGTTTTAAATTATATGTTTGTCTATACATTGAAAAATAAAAACGAAATTTGTTTATTTTTGTATATATGCATCCGTCTTTCTTTCTCTTTTGTTACATATGTATCTGGCATGAACGCATGCTAAAATTTACTAAACTCTAGTCCCCTACTGCAGTCAACTGTGATGGTATAGTCAACTAATATATGATGAGGCCTGCACCATATGATGAGGCCTACCATCTGATTGATTGATGGTATACTAGTCTTACTCAAATGCTCCTTAGGATTTCTTTGGCCTCTGAGTGCCTCTGATTATAACTTATTCATTCATCCTCACTTGTAAAGTCCTGCCTGGTCCTTGATGTCACTGGCTCTCTGCAATGTCATTGGGAAGGACCAGGAGGAACTATGCAGGACCTGGCAGGAGTGGGAATGAATTAGGTATTCGGAACTAAAAAGCGCTCCAGCGGCGTGAATTGTAGCATCTCAGACTAATTTGCATAGTTTTTAAAACTATTTTCATGAAAATTGTGCCGTTCTGGATTATAATAAAGGAAGGTTTATTCAAAAGAAATCCTAAGGCACATGTAAGTAGGACTAGATCAATAACATCCAATGAAGCAGCGCTCTTTTAAGACTACCATCAGTCAATCTCAGGGCAATGGATCGTCTCTCCTTGTTGACATGGAGCAACAATCACAGCCAAGATGGCGAGGCACATGCGTCACTGATATGCCACAGGCAGCTTTGCAAGCAGTGTGTAAAGGGTTACCACTTATGATTGGTGTCAACATTGATGGCGGGTGGTAAGGGTTAACGGCAACAATATGCAGTAAATACCCACCCTGTATGAAGAGCTTGTGAGCCCTCTCCATACATTAGACCAGATGCTGCATCCTAACAGTACTGCAGGCATGTCAATGGTCCGTCTATTACTATGGGTCGTCTGTAAGTCAGGTGTCCTTAAGTAGGGGACCACCGGTATATACATTTTTATTATGCTGCATTTCATTACTTTTCAGTGCTTTAAAATATTCAAATTCCATTTCTAGAAGTTATGTAATTATAATGCTATAGGCAGCAAAACAGAATTGGGAAAATTACCATATATGTTGGCTTGGGAAAAAGACCTAAACTCAACATTCACTCCCTCCCAATGGCAACATTCTCAAAAAATGGTACATAATACATTTCGTAGTATACCTCACATAGAAGCCATAATCAAAACACATATGAGATGGTACTACACCCCAGCTAGGCTAAGCAAAATTTTTCCGACATCTCCCCCCCCGGGATGCTGGAGAGGTTGTGGACAAAAAGGTGCCCTGCTGCATACCCTATGGTCTTGCCTTAAAATTCAAGGTCTATGGCATCAAACATACACAGTCTTGGCAAACCTCAGAATGAAAAATATTCCATTCTCAACAGCCACAGCCCTACTACTTATAGACTTGCACACACTACCTCCTAAGAATAAAACCATCTCTGCTCATATTCTGCTATCTACTAAAATGACCCTTATTTGACATTGGAAAGAAATTTGTTTCCCCGGAATAGGAGAATCCCTTGCACAAGTCAACAAGACCTGTGGATATGAAAAAGCAATAGCTATCCAATCTAATAAGCTAAAACTTTTTCATTCTCAATGGGACTCTTGGATACAGAGCGTATACTATAAAGAGTGACAGACATTATAATAAGACTAAATGTTTATTAAATGTTTTACTTAATGTTTATGTTAATGTTAATTGTTAAATGTTACTGATGTTCAACACTATAGAAGTAACAGTTAACGTGAACAAGCAAATTTATGATCGTTCTTGCCCCCCCCTAGTCTTTGTCATAAGGACCGAACAGGGTATTGGGCAAGATTGAAACAAATGTCCGATAAAACCAGGCAAAAAAAGTGGGTACTATATTACAGCTATAATTATAGCACTGTTCATTTCTGTTATAATGTGAAAAGCTCAATAAAATATTTTTTTAAAAAAATCAATTATGATGAAAGAGAAAGGAAGATTATGAAGGGAATGGAAACCCACCCTTCATGGGTAAGGCAGGTATGGTAACTGGACATAAAAGGAAAGCAAAAAGGCTGCACTGTAGGAAAAATGGGCATAGTCCCAACATAGAGACCATATGGATTGACCATGTCCCAGTTCAACCGTTTGTTGAACAAGTCAAGACAGGTTTCTTACAGGCTGCATCTAAAATTTGCTTGGAGGCCCCCATAGGGGGTCTGAGGTGTGGAACCAAAATCAGTTTTCCATTTATTGAAAGTTTCAACCTATATGCATCAACAGTACATCTCAGATGATCCAGACTGTTTCTTAACAAAGGGCAGTTAAAGTGACTCAGCTGGAGGCAACTGTAGTGTTCTGAGAGAATAACCTAAAGTAAGTCAGTAAAGAGGTGAGTGTGAATATGGTATATTCTTTGCAACCCATTGTCCATTCAAGATCTGAATATTTAACAAGGGGAGGAAAGGCAGATGTGGTGAGATGAGGTTTATAAAAAACTTTAGAAGGTTCCACACCCTGAGGTATTGTTTAGTAATAGGGTTGAGAGGTCCTGTTAGCGTTTGAGTAAAGCCAACTAATGGAAAAAGTAGGGTTATTGTCTGAATCACTTTCTAACAATGACCGGTTGTGAAGAGGTAAAATAGCTTGGGAAGGAATTACATTTTAAGGAGTTAAACTAGCCTATCCACACAATATGATAATGTCCACATTCCTCATAATTTGAGCGTAACCTGTGAAGTAATGGTGGAAAACTAATTGCATACAGAGACTCATAGGAAGCAGTGAGACAAATAATCCTAAATAATCCAATTGTCCCAGTGACCATCAAACATCCACCACACAGCATGTGATGGCTCAATGGAAACACAATGCCCGTCACGTCCAGATTAGTTCAGATACAAATCGCCAGCGGCTCCAAGACCAATATACAGAGATAAAGCATTAAAAATGAGCAGAACAGAAGCCCTGGTACCAAACAAACACATGTGGGTTCACATAAAGTACCCTAATCCATGTGAGAAACAGGCCTGGAAAGCCCCAGTTGCCTAAAACTTCATAGTGGTAAGGCCAGGCAAGCGATTCAAAAACACCATGAATAACTGATAATTGTATTATAGCTGTCTATGGTCTGTAGAAGAGAAATAATGAACAGCAAAAGGAAACCTCACATAATACATAATAATAATTAACAAAAACAAATTAAAGTGCAGAATAGATGGAATACCACCACCTGAATAGGAGGTTCCCTTTCAAATTGAGATAGTAGATCGAGCCAAGCTTCAGCTAGAATACCAGGACATTTCTAAATGCTGCTAGATCAAGGGGCAATAAAGGGGGAGATGATGAGTAGATTTTTATGTTGTGGAGAATACTGGTATCTGCACTCACCAGCCAAGTGGTGAGGGCTTATGGGAAATGAACGCTATTTTTCATCAGGTTTCCTGAATATTACTGATTTTCCCTGAATTGTCCAGGATTTTGGCGCACGCCATCAGATTGTGGCGCATCAGCGCTGGCATGCATGCAACGAAAATTGGGGGGCCAACCGGAAAACCAAACAAATTCGGAAAAACCACAGAATTTTTTTAAAAAAATGTGTCGCTTGAAATGTGCTTACCTGCACCCAAGATAGGACGGTGAACTCCGGCGAACACCAGCGGACTTCAGTTCAGCAGCGACACCTGGTGGACATCGGGCGCTCTACTTTAGTGAATCTCTGGAAGACCAGAATCCTCGACAGAGAACGCGTCACTGGATCGTGACAGGACCGGGTAAGTAAATGTGCCCCAATGTATCTGCAATCATTCCAGCAGCGGTGGTCATATCCAAGGACAACAATCTCATTCTAAGGGACCATATGACTACATTTATGGGAAATTATCTTCAAACATGTACATTTTTTAATAACATCTAATTGAAGAAATGTAAGTAAATAATTAAATGTCACTGTCCTGATGAGAAAATCCCTTTAAATTAATCAAACAAGTCACAGAAAAATATCTTTACTTCAGAAAAGTCATATATTCCTTCTTGCAAATGAGCCATGTTCGTTTCACTATAGACTTAATAGCAACTATTTGAATAAAAATCACATCTAAACATATTTGCAAGACAACCCTGATTTGAATCATTAATTTGTTGATCTTACTTTTCGGCAGAAAGCAGAATTGTTGTTCTGTATTTGTCTTATGAGATGCTGTGCATTCAGGGCTGGTGTTAGACAAAATGGGGCCCTGGGAAAAACTTAAAATGGGGCCCCAAAATAAAACTATTTTATAAAACATAGTCAGTAAGAGGCTCCTTTAGCCCGGCACAATAATAACAATTTGTAGTTACACCCAGTAGTATGGTAAGGCAACCTGTAATATGGGACTGTAGGAGGATTTTATAGGAATTACACAGATGATAGGTAGATTGATGATAGACGATAAATAAGAAAGAATATAGATTTATAGATGCATACATATAAATACAAATGAGCTTCGCTACTTATTCCCTTTTTTATTATTAAAACTGAAAAATTCAAGAAATTCATTTAATGAAAACTGCAAGTTAATTTGATACATGTTTCACCCTGCTGAAAAAATAGCAAAATAATTTAATAATGAGAACAAAGAGTCGACTGATATTTCAAGTTGTTCGTCCTCTGCCTCTTCCTGGTTGTGCTTTTATGGCATTAACTTGAAGCTTCTGAGTAGATAGGTTTGTCACCACTTGGGGCTGAATAGGTGGTTTCGTAACAGTCACTCGAGGACCATTTTTCAAAGGTGCAGTTGTCTTATCAGGTTTAGAATTAGTTTCATTGTTTGTTTTAGGTTTGAGAGAATTTTCATCTGGAATTGGAAGCAGTAGTTATAAAACACATCTTAGGTTTCACAATTAAATGGAGAGGTGAAGTGGAATGGAGAGGTGGTTGGGACTGTGCATGCACACAGCTCACCAATGTGAGAAAATACCATAGGCTTGAATTGAGAGCTACCAATATGCCACAACTCTGTTTTGGAGACAGGTACAATTCACAACAATGGGATCCACAACAATCAGGTATTTAGGACATATCCTATAGATATTTCAGAAATACTGAAGATGGGAATACCTCATTAATATACAGACATGTATATTCTTCAAGAACTTTTTTTAAGTTTTAAGTTGACCTTGGTCTGGGCAAACTATATATACTTCCTCATCAATACAATTTTGCATAAAGTTAACCTTAAATAGTTTTTTTATGCATTGAATCTTGATGATTTAAATGAATCTTGATTTTATGAATTGATATAGTACAAGTACATGGTTTATATTTTGGTGACTGACTAAAATCGCTATAGTAAAGATGGATTATGTTAGAGCAAATAGCAGCACTCCTGCTAATACCTACTAATTGGATATCCCATGCACTGTACCTGACCTTGCTATCTCTAGTCTCACAAAGAAAAATTTAACAAATATATCTGTATATGGTACGGCACCAAAAGGAAAATCCAAATAAATATGTACTAAAAAATATTTGATAAACACTTCTACATAAAAATTCATGAAAATGTAATGGCAATAAATAATACACTTGTCACACTTTTTTCTTTTCCATAATAGTGCAACACAAGCTAAATTACATCACAAAATTATGTCACAGAAATCAATATTCTATAGTATGAAAATATCCAAAATAACAGCTAAGTGGCATCTTAATCATAACTAGTAAATCATTCTTGACAAATTCTTAAGATTGCAAGGGCCCTGTCTTTAAAATATTACTTAGCACCCCAATATACAGGCAGTCACCGGGTTACATACAGGATAAGTTCCATAGGTTTGTTCTTAAGTTGAATTTGAATGTAAGTCAAAACTGTATATTTTATAATTGTAACTCCAGACAAATTTTTTTTTGTGCCCCAGTGACAATTGGAGTTTTAACATTTTTTGCTGTAATGAGACCAAGAATTAACCCCTTCCCGACATTTGACGTAATAGTACTGCATCGCAGGAGGTGCGTTCCCGCAAAATGCAGTACTATTACGTCATGCTTCTGGCACCGGCTCCTGAACGGAGCCGGCGCCAGAAGCTGCAGGTGTCAGCTATATATTATAGCCGACACCTGCCTCTAACACCCGTGATCGGAGATTTCTCCGATCGCGGGTGTTAACCCCTGACACGCCGCGGTCGCGCTGACCGCGGCGTGCAAGGGGCATTTCACAGAGCAGTGCAGGGTGTGGCAGATATTTGAAGAACGTGCGCCAGTATTCAATCTTTGTAAAGTTTGCCTAACTTTTCATAAATCTGGCCCATTGTCTCCTATTACTGTTCTGTACTGAAGTTTTCCTAACTGGGCAGTAATTCATGAATACAGTTACTACAGTAAATAATGTGCATAGTAATGTCATGTGCGTAGAAATGTAAACCTTTTTTTGTGCAGAATTCAAATTCATATTTCATATTCAATAATCTGCCGCATTCTGCACACTTGTGAGGCAAACTGTACTTAATGCATAATCCACAACCAGATACATCAAGAGGCTCACGTTGGAGAAGTTGCTGGCTGCAGCAAGTGCGCTAGCGCAGGGGAAAAACGCCCTGTGCCGGCTGACACTCCCCTGCCAGCTTCGCCCGTTGCAGAAAGGGGAAAATAATAGCAGGTGCCAGTGATACACTAGTATTTCCTCTTATTTCAGGGCTTCTAAGCCACAAAAGTGATAACTACCCCCCATTGATTGAGAAAGATGACCATGTTATATTAATTTGGCATAATTTTTGTTTCTTATTATATGATCAAGATGCTTTTACATGTAGGCTTTGACACTATCTCCTCTGGATTGCAATGGTGTCTGTTATATTTGTTAAAATATCCAGGAATGCAGGAAAAAATTCAGAAGGAAATTGGTAAGCACTTTACATTATTTTCTAATTTAGGCTGTTATGTTATATTTAAGAGTTAAACTCACAACACTGCCCTTACAAATGTTTAAGAAGAAGCTTGTAACAGCAGTGGCTCATAGCGGAGGGACTGTTTTGTGTTGAGTGGACAGTGCACCAAGGTGCACTAAATCCAGCTACAGTCCTGGAATAGAAATGCATGCAATAACACAAAATTACACAAATAAATACAAATAATAAATAAATACAAATAACAAATAACACAAAGGCATGGTTCAGATCTGTAGGGCCAATACCTAACAATTTCTGCAGCTTTGTAGTGTCAAAACTGCTGACAGATCCCCTTTATGGAGGATAATGATTAGAGAAGCTATCAAATGAACATTGATATAACATTCATATAATAACAAACATAATAAACCAGAGACACCTACTCATAGTTTCAGGCATTGTGTCTTTTCAGGCATCTATGGCCTCAAGATGATGCTATGCTAATGAGCCCCACTTTTGGGATGTTCTTTAGAGCTCCTCTGTGATGCAAATTTACTTACTGCTGTGAGACTACATAAGGCAGAGGGAGAGGCGGGAGAGGAGACAGTTTAACAGCCTCTAAAACTACGACACTGATGGGTTCAGCATAATTTCAAAAGTTAATTTCTAAAGGAAGGAGGCTATGGATAACAAATTAGAAGTTTACCACAAAAGGAAGTTTAACACAGTGCCTGGAGTATGTTCCCCTGGTTTATTATGCTTACTTTTCATAGATTTCCTGTAATAATGACAGGTTTTCCTCCGACTAGAATAAAGAACTAAAACAAAGATCTAGATGGGACTTTTAATATAAGATATGGTCTATTTATTAAATTATTCTAACAGATATATAATTGCAGTTAACCTGTCACCACTAATGTCATTTTTAGCTGGTGTCAGGTTCCAATAGCCTATACAATTCTGATTTTATCAGCATTCTGAATAATTGCAGTACTTTATAATAGTTAATTTTACAATACCTGGCTCTCCGCCATCAGCAAGTGGTGAGTCCCAGTGGGGAAAGGGGGCGGCTGCAACAGTCTGTGTCTCAGTCTCCTCTTTTCCATGTCATCCAGCTCCCTTTGCCTCTCCCAGCTCACCGCCGCAAGCTCCCGCATTCTGTCATGTGCAATGGGCAGTCAAGGGAGATTGGTATAGAAGGATAAGCGAAGGGATATAAAATACTCTGGAGGAGAAGGAGAATTCATCAAGGAGACTGAAAAACAGGCTGTTGCAGCTGCTCCCAGGCACTTATAAAGTATTCAGAATGGTAAAATCAGCATAGCATAGGCTATTAAAACCTGCCACCAGATAAAAATGACATTCCTTTAAGTTTCTTAAATAAGCTATATCTGTTGAATTACTTTTACAAATAAACCATATGGCAGCTGCATATTTGTTCTGATATTGGGATTGTGGCAAATGTGGGGTGTGTTGATTTTTTCAGCTATTTTCTTTGTATGCTGTGTTGCTTTTCTGTTTTCATGGTAATCACACATTTCTGGTTAAACTCTTGTCTTGTTTATTAAGTGGTGGCCAATGCTATCATTGTTAATGTATTGGTCTAGATTAGAATATTAAAATAGTGTCTGTTCAGATGCCTCCCATCTCTATATTATAATTCTCTTATATCCACAAAATTATGTGCTTATCACTATAGTCATTGCATGTATGAACTAATAGGTAGCAGTGTGAACTTTATTGTCTTGTCCTCTTCAGATGACATAATAGGAACAAGCAGATCACCCAGATTTGAAGATAGAAAATATTTACATTATACTGAGGCATTTATCAATGAAGTTCTGAGACATTCATCTTTTGTGCCATTCACCATTCCACACTGGTATGTATAAATGATGTTACATCCAACAAGTATTAGTATGGAAGGGTACAGAGAGGGGAAAGTCACATTGGTCATTTTGGTCAATATTTTTACCATGGGGACAAAAAAAAATCATTCCATTACACTTCTGTGTTCTGTTTCATTCTTTGTCTTAATATGACAAATACAGATGGAAAATATTAACCAAAATACCATGTAAAAAAGCCAGTAAACAGATTTGCATAGACTGGTTTAAAGCTCTGAGCAGAGAACAGTTTAGTAGAACAGGTAGAGTGAAAAGAGAGGTCTCCTGTGATCTTTCATGTTTATTTCTCTGGATCACTGTCTGATAGTCAAGTAGGCTGCAACTATTTGGTATGATGGACATGTAAATGTTTATAATAGACTCAATATCAAGCCCTAATTAAATGAAAATGAAATGTTGAAACAGATGTAGATTTTTTTCTTCCTTTGTGGCCAGTTAAATATGTATGGTGCATGTGTATGGACTGTGTAGTTCTTAGAATCTAATGGATACCTTGATCTGTGTGCAGTTATCTGAAGTAAGTTAAGCACCACAATGAATAACATGTTTTTTGTACAGGAAGTGTTTTTCTGCGTCACACTCAGCTATAATTATATATGATTCTAAGGTCTGTAAAGTAACTAATACAGAGGCAGAAAGTAAGAAATTACAGAGGGGTTTGTGGATAGGATTGGGCAGAAAAAAAATGGCTAAGTTGTATGGAGGCCTGTACCACCTGAACCAAACGACTATGACTTAGTCAGCGTTAGGCCATGCTTAAACCAGCCACTCGGGTCCAGGGGAATCCAAAATAGATTGATTAAATGGCACTCATAGTCATTGATAAAAATTCATTGTCTTTAATATAAATTCATTAAAAACGAAAAATATAACATGTGGAAAAATGTAAGCTTTCATGTAAAAAGGCAGAAAGATCTACACATGTCATTCTTAGTCATGGTCTAAGGTTTCTGTGTCTTTAGACCATGACTAAAGACGAAATGCTCAATCTCCGAAACACGTAGGTCTTTCTGCCTTTTTACATGAAAGCTTACAATTTTCCACGTGTTATATTTTTTGTTTTTAACAAATTTTTTAAAATAAATTTGTTTACTAGCTGTGGCTCCCGGTGTTGCCCAAGGTAGTAAAAATCTTCTCTTAGCTAAAACAAAATGGAATGGGTTAACAAAAAATATTTTATATGTATTTATCTCTGACTATCTCTCTCTGACTGTCTCTGTGTCTCTATGTCTCTGACTGTCTCTTATTGTCTCTATGTCTCTGACTGTCTCTTATTGTCTCTGTCTCCGAATGTCTCTGTTTGTCTCTGTCTGTCTCTAGTTGTCTCTGATTGTCTCTTACCATTTCTATCTTTGAGTTTCCACAACTGTCTCCGTCTCTGACTATCCCTGTCTGTCTCTGACTCTGGTTGTCTCTGTCTGTCTGCAACTATATGTTTGTCTTTAATTGTTTCTTACCATTTTTGTCACTAAGTGTCTATGACTGTCTCTGTCACTGACCATCTCTGTATTTGTCTTGGAAGAAATTTGTCCCGGATATTTTTGGGGAGATTTATCCAAAGTGTCTGAGAGCAGGACTGTTCTAGTTGACCATGGCAACCAACCAGAGCTTAAGTTTCATTCTTGCACAGCAGTTTATAAAATTACAGCTGATCTCTGATTGGTTGCCATGGAACAGTTTTGCCTCAGACATTTCTGATAAATCTCCCCCTATCTCTGTATCCCTATCTATATTACCTCACACATGAGCAGTCTTATACTCATTGACTATAGTAACCAATCAAAGCTCAGAGGTATCATATTAATGACCTGTGGAAAAATAGCAATGAATCACGGCTTAGCTTCCAAGTGCCACAGCAGCAGACAATGGCTCCTGTATATGGTAGTCAAATATGTTTTTTGAAAAGCGTGGGGTGAAAATTTGGCACAAACCTAGTCTAGGAATTTCCCTGGGTGACAGAGAGTAACTATGAAATTTGGTGTTGTAAACACGACGGTGCAATTCCTTTAGCGACATATTACACACACCCACCCCATACATACACTCATACACTCGCTCTATATATTATGTAGATCCCGGTGTTGCCTAGAGGCTAGAGAAAGCGCCGGAGCCCGAAACGCTGTCGCCTTGTTCTGCCCCTGCTCCTCCTCTTCCTGACTGATTGTGCCACTGTAACTTTTATCCAATGATGAAATAAAAAAGAGTTTTATGGTGAGTGGCCGGCTTCTACTCCTTTGCTACTATTTATCGGACTGTTCTTAGGCTAGCCCTAAGCACCACTTAGTTAATAAAATAGAATTGGTAACAATATATATATATATATATATAGTATATATAATATATACCGTATTTTCCGGACTATAGGCGCACATAAAAGCCGTGGTTTCCTTGGAAATCCAAAGTGCGCCTTTAGTCCGGTGCGCGCCCTATGTATGGCGGCAGGGCAGCGACCTACTACATAGGTCCTCCGCTCCGAGACCGGAGACAGCATATCTCCAGCCTGGAACTGCCGACCACGCGGCACGAACAACTTCTGCCGCGTCGGTCTGCATTTCCCGCTGGAGATCTGCTGTCTCGGTATCGGGGACCTATTTGTATGGTCCGCTGCCCTCCTCCACCTACCCCTCCCCTTCCCCGCGTCCGCCGCGTTCATGCTGTCGTCGTCTCGTCCCACCCTCGTCTTCGTCACGGCCGTCGCGTCTCTTTTCTCGGGAGCAACTTATATATCCGGTGCGCACCTAAGGCCCGGAAGGAGGAAATAACGTATATATATATAGAATATAATACATCTATCTCTCCCTATCTGTCACTCAATCACTCTGCCTCTCAGTGACTCTCCCTGTCTGGGTCTCCCTCACACTCACTAGCTGTCTCTCACTCTCCATAGACTGTCTCTCTGTCACTTACTCTCCCTGACTGTCTCTCACTCTCCCCATCTATTTCTCTCTCACTAACTCTCCCTGTCTGTCTCTCACTCACACTCATTGGCTGTCTCTCTGTCACTCATGCACCCTCCCTGTCTGTCTCTTCCCATCTGTCTCTCACTAGCACTCACTCTCCCTGTCTGTCTCTCTGTCACTCACTCTACCTCACACATAAGCTGTATTATACTCATTGCCTATAGTAACCAATCAAAGCTCAGAGCTCATATTAATGACCTGTGACAAAATAGAAGCTGAGCTGTGATAGGTTGCTTATTGCCACAGGAGACAATGGCTCCTTTATATGGTGGTTATCATATTACCTTGCATATTACTTCACATATTACTTCACATCCTACCTCAAATGTTGCATTTTGTTTGTGTTATGCATGCGTTTTGAAATGCATCACAACAGTTCAGAAGAGGAGATTTGCCTAATTACATTGCTGTCAACATTGTGTTTACACAATGTTAACACACATATTAACATTTTGTGTTTTTCAAATGCAATGTTGACAACAATGTAATTAGGCAAATCTTCTCTTCTCAGCTGTTGTGATGCGTATGAAAATGCATGCGTTAATGTAAAAAATTCTGCAACGTGTGAACATAGCCTAAGCTGTATTATATTCATTGCCTATAGTAACCTATCAAAGCTCAGAGCTCATATTAATGACCTGTGGCAGAAGAGCAACCAAGCACGGCTCAACTTCGAACTGCCACAGCAGCATCAAACAATGGCTCCTGTATATGGTGGTTATCATAATAACTTATATTACCTCTCATATTACTTCACATCTTACCTCACACATAAGCTGTATTATACTCATTGCCTATAGTAACCAGTAACAGCTCAAAGCCCATATCAATGACCTGTGGCAGAATAGAAGCTGAGTTGTCATTGGTTGCTTACTGCCACAGTAGACAATGGCTCCTGTATATGGTGGTTATCATATTACCTCACATTTTGCTTCATATCTTACCTCACAGCTAAGCTGAATTATACTCATTGCCTATAGTAACCAATCAAAGTTCAGAGCTCATATTAGTGACCTGTGTCAGAACACCAACCGATCACAGCTCAGCTTCCAACTGCCACAACAGCAGCACACAATGGCTCCTGTATATGGTGGGTAATAAGTGGATTTTGGAAAGTGCAGGGAGAGAATTTCGTCTCAAAACTAAGTCTATGATGTTCCCTGAGTGAATTTGGTGACTGCAAACGCGACCATGCAGATTCCTTTAGCGGATATACACACACACACTCAGCTTTATATATTAGATTATTCTCTTAAGTTAACGGCTTTATTTTTCTCTTTGTTTAGTACTACAATGGTTACCAACCTCAATGGATATTTCCTTCCAAAAGACACAGCAGTCTTTGTTAATATGTATCAAGTAAATCAGGATCAGTAAGTATTATGTAAATACTAAACACCCTGGATAGCCTCATATATTCTATAAACTAATCCTAAATTACCCTGCAATGCCCAGACATTTTAGACTGTGCACTTTTTTTTTATAAAGATTCTATTCAAAACATGGATAGAAATGTTGTGCACACATGTCTTTATTGTCTAGTAAAATAATAGACACTACAATAGAAGCCCACAGAGCCTATTCAGCTCAATAGGGTTTTAGGCGTGGTTGTTGTTTTACTGCAGCAGTTCCGAGGAAGACAAAGGACACAAGGATAACAGCCTGTAAAGCCAAATCACAGAGGAGCTAGGGTAGCCCCTCACAGCCATTAGCATAATTTAAAAGTTGATTTTAGAAGGAAGGAGGCCATGGATAACACACATAAGAAGATTACCACAGTCACAGTGCCTGGATCTATAAGCAAATGCCTCTGGCTTGTTATGCTTGATTTTGATGGTAAATTTCCTTTAAATTGGTGATTAATTTTGGAGCAGTATATCTCCCTATTCCTAAGCAATCAGTGCTAAGTTTGCCACTTGGATTAGACTCTCTTGTGGGCTGCCCAGGACATAGTGGTCCAGCCCAAAAATGCCTATCTAATAGTATTCAATTATCTAGCCGTAAAAACTACTATTTCATTGTATTTAGAAGGAAAATAACATATTTTGTGACATTTCACAGAGATAAAACGCATTATAAAATAATTACTGTGAACAGATGCTTTTATTCAGGGGCATTGCTCATCTTTTACACAAAATTACATTTGGCTGGATCTATTGACACCTTAAAGAACCATGAATTTCAGCACAAATTGCCCTGGAGCAATAGTTTTTTTTTTCTATGTATGATATACTTATTTCCAATTTAAAACAATGTTTCACATTCCTAATGAACTGCTTCCACTTACACAGTAGGTTATGACTATTGAATACTTCATATTCTATACTAAAACTGTGTATTTGGACTGACTTCAGTGTATTGTTTCCCTTTATTAACTGTATATGTTTGTTATGTTGCTTAATTTATAGGACAGTGTGGAGAGATGCTGACCTGTTTATCCCAGAAAGGTTTCTTGATGAAAGTGGACATATAGATAAAAGTTTGATTGATAAGGTGTTCATTTTTGGCATGGGAGTCAGGAAATGTGTAGGAGAAGATGTTGCTCGAAATGAAATGTTTATTTTTCTCACAACCATATTGCAGCAACTGAAATTAGTGAAGGACCCAGAACATGACTTGGATCTGACTCCAGTGTTTGGACTTACTATGAAAACAAAACCTTACAATCTCAGAACAGAAATTAGGCTATAGTTTGAGGAGTAATTCAAAGGATACAGAACAAAGACAACAAAACTATAGCATGACTGATGGAGTTCTCTAGTGTTTTCTTGGGCATCCTTCATCAATTCTACTTCAATTCTCTTCCTAAATTGGACCTGAGGAAAGAAACCATTCTATCTTGAAATGCGTGGCCCATAAAATAAAAATGTATTTAACTCTCGTTCCCATGTCCAGAGGTTCTGTTGGAGGCATGTCATACTGGTACTTGTGTTGTTCAATACAGGGGCACACCACCTATTAGGCAATAAGGAAGAATCACCTTGGGTACCACCCCTTGCTGGATGTCGTTGGCGGCTAGTACTGCTGCCTCGTCCTGGGCCAGTTTCATCCCGTTTTGCCATTATTCACTGCAAAAATGCAAGTGCAAGGAAACCTGTTCAGCAGATACACTGCATTTCCCTGTGATGCATGGAAAAGCAGTGTACAGATGTCAGCCTGTAGAACATCAGAGGACTGCTGACTGTGAGGTGAGGGAGGAGAGGGAGACTTTTGGGTTGGGAGGGGGTGGTAAATGAAGGAGTGGGAGAAGGAGAACATAAGGGGGGGTTTACTGAATAAAAAAAGAGAACGTAGGGGCTCACTGAATAAACAGGGGGCTCATTGAATGAAGAGGAAGAGAACATAGGGGCATGAGAAGTGAAGTAAAACATGAGGGGGCTAAAAGAAAAGAAAAAATTTGCATGCAGCTTGCATGTTCTCTTTCTCCTGTTCAAATATATTTGGCAGGAATTAAAAATTCCCTGGTGGTCACATACATCTCCGCAATAGCCTTGCTACAACCAAGCACAGACAGCTCTGCTACATGCAATCTCAAACATGCACCATTATCTATTACTCCCATATAATGACTAAACCACCTACATCCCCTCACCTCCCCTACCTTACTTACATCTTTACCAAGCCCCCCACCTCCCCCCAGCATAACCGCCTGCCTCTTCTCTTCCAGCTCCCCAGCCTACAACTACTCACAGGTAGACATTTATTATGGCTTGTACATCAGTTTTCTTTTGTGCAAGCCCTGAAATAATAGCAATGCCTAGCGAACCATCAGACATTGCCATTATTTTCCCCTTTATGCCACCTCCACATCAAGTGGGCGTGAAGGGGTGTGTAGGGAAGCATGGCCAGTGACAGGTGACAGAGTGGGCTGGCTTAGAGCATTCATGCCCTGGGCTTGGGAACTCGCTATTCCGAGTACATGTTCCTCCTAATGTATCTGATGGCACCGAAGAGCCAGGGTCTCATCAAAAGCATGCCACATTATAAATGTACCCCACAGTCTCCATGAAGTTGCAGGGTACAAATATCTCACACAATGTAGCCAGAGCCTCTGGTTGAGACCCAAGACTTGACCTTATGTCAAGTATTGGTTTGTGACGGTCGCCATGGCAAGGAGAGGGAGAGAGCAGAGACACAGCACTTTGTTGGCACATCAGGTGAAGAACTTTGTTAGCACTTCACCAGATCTCCTGACTTCAGGAGACTCCATTTTGTAGTCAGAAAAATCTGGTAAGTAATCAACTCTATACAGGACAGTGGAAAAATGTTGGTGCCATGTAAGAAACAGAAAACTATAACATACAGAAACATTTAGCTGTACTGAGTGACTCCATTCAAATGATGTTTTTTCAGCTTTCATTCAAAGAGGAGGTCTACAGTTTCTTGATGGGATTTAGCTGTGGAAGTGCTTAAACCAAAGTGGCAATATGCAGGTGAACCCTATTCTGTGAGGATTATCAATGAGTGGATCTGCAGCTGAAAATGTTGCAGTGTGGCCTATATGATTATTCTATCAACAAATACATTTTATTTTCTACACATTATTATGATTTCTTATGAAAAATTGATAATCGTTATATAATAATAAATAATATGATAAAAAATGGACATTTGGCTGCATTTGCACTTTACATTTATTATTATTGATTATTATTACCAGGGACCTTTTTAATGGATCACAACTGCTTGAAATTGGATATATCAAAGATCAAAGTCAGTGGCACTTCTGGAGAAATTTAATGAGAAAGAAAAGAACTTTTACTGTAAAATATCCGTAATGTGATATACCTCCAGCGTCCAGCATGATATATGAGATGTAATATAACTTAATTGGGGCACATGCCTTTAAGGGTAAACTGTGTTTACATATTGATCTAAAAACTGGTCAATACTTTTACATAGAAATTGATAAGGAGATGCTCAGCGGCTTGCGATTTCAGTAGCACTTAAATGGAGAATGCTTGAGTGTTCTTCTGAATAGAATACGTTTGTCTGCTTGTGCTTGACATTTTCCTGTCCATGATTGCCATCTTCTCGTTCCTTGTAATGATGCACCTTCAAGAGGCATTAAAACTAAACTGAGCAACTTTTGTATTTATCTTTGAGATAAAAATACATGGCACCGGAAAGTTTGTAAACCTACATGCTTTGCAATCTGGTATATAATTTCCATTCATGAAAGAAAAGCATGTGGAGGGTTTCACAGTAAATGGCTGGAAATACCAAGGGCAAGTACTCCTCAAGAATGATAATGTATCTACATCATTCTGCTTTAATGCATTTCACAATATAAGAAATACCAGTATAACATTTTGGATAGAGTCCCCCAATCTACGTCACCTATGTAAACCATAACAGAGAGAGTATAAACAGTGTATATATAATTTTAGTTTTAATAATTAGCAATAAAAATGAAGGGAACGGTAAAAAAGTGAATAGTAAATAGACACAATGAGGAGCGTTTACTTAGAAAGTCGGAAACTAAATGTGCTTTTTATGTGTATAATGCTTGGTGCAACTGATTCATTAAAAATGTGCGCCAGAAATCATGAATCTGTCGCTTTCCCGCACTGGTTCGACAGATTTCACCAACTTTTTTGTGGTGCACCTTTAACATAGGGCATTCGACAAAATTTGCAAGTTAAATATGGTGCTCGGTTCAAATCAGTAGGACCAACCGCCACCACCCCCCTAATTTGTGTCGCATGGAGGCTAGTGCAGCTGCAATACAAAAGGGTCACGTGCTACACAATAGCGGCGCAGACACTTCTTAAATACCTGTGCAAGCCGTTTTAGCCTAGAAGAATGTGCAAAGTCTGACAAAAGTGCGGCGCAAAGCCCTTAGTAAATGTGCCCCAATTTGTGCTTGTGAAAAAAGGGGCGAAATATGCCTTGGCAGACTAAAAATAATCACTGTAAATTAGAGATGAGCGAACATACTCGTCCGAGCTTGATGCTCGATCGAGCATTAGCGTACTCGTAACTGCTCGTTGCTCGGACGAGTATTTCGCCCGCTCGAGAAAATGGCAGCTCCCGCCGTTTTGCTTTTTGGCGGCCAGAAACAGAGCCAATCACAAGCCAGGAGACTCTGCACTCCACCCACGGGGGGGGGGGGGGGGAGCCATGATATTAGTTTTATGTTTGGCTTTGTATTTGGCAACTTAGGTCTAAGTTAGTTAATTAAACTATGAACTTGGGAATCACAGTGCAGTGTTAAAAGGGTTTTCCCAACATGCAAATCCAAATCACCAATTTTTGCTATTTTGCTATCCATTCATTTTTTTATATAATATTATTGATAAATTCATCAGCTTGTCCTACTAATAATTAAAGTTGGATGAAAATGTGTGTCAGAATATGACGATAAAAAAAATATTCTTATTTCTTGTAAAATTTTTATGTTTCTATTTAAAGGTAAAAAGACATAACAATACAATAAAAAAGTAATCAAATAATAAAAAACTAATAGAGGATGCGTCACTTGGATTATACATAGGGTTAATTTTACGACAGGGTCAGGAGTCACAGTCAAAGATCATATACTGTAATTGTAAATTTGATACCTGACAATGACACCTGACTTTTGACTCTGATGGCCAAAAGTTATGTACAAGATTCAGTAACTTTGTTGTTAAAGGGGTATTCTAGTCATGAAATATCCACAGGATATGCTATAAATAAATGATCAATGCAGGTCCCTTCTGCGACCTTCTCGAGAACGGAGGTGTACTGACCTCCTTCCCACAGCTGCACTGAATGCACCACATTTAAATTTATGGGAGTGCCGACAAGCTTTTTTTTAAATTTTATAAACTTTTAAAAGGTCACTGACAATAATACATATACACATTTTTAGCAACCTTCTCACATACATATAAAAACATAACAATATTGTTGTCTCAAAACTAGTATGCCCTCACATTTATAAAACACACCAACCTTTAGCTTTTATAGCGTTGTCTAAAGCAGTAGCATCTGCAGTAGCATCATAAGTTGGAGCCCCCTTCAGACCTCCAGTAGCTTTTTGCTGGAGAGTGGAAAATTGTCCATCAAAAGACAGATAATGGATGTAATTAAACAGTGAGTTAGAAGGTCATCAACATTAAATTTGAGAAAAAGAACTGGGAAACTTATGTGCTTATTATAATAGCATTGAAAGCTTACAGGTGAATCTTCAGCTGGGCCGCCCATGAATGCAGCGTATTTTAGGAATTCCTGAATAAGAGACATGGTATCTGTAAAAATAAGGTAACAGAAATGTCAAAACAGGGAGCTGAACTTCATAGAACCTCTGTTCCTGCCTGCTTGTTATCCCTGCACTAATGTGCAGGCGACAACTGGGCAGTGGTCCCTAACTATGTGCACAGAAACGTAAGACAGGGTCACAGAACAGTAAGACAGGTTACAAGACTGATTTTAGAATATCAAAGAATCTCACAAAGTGAGCAGCCACCAAAGGAACATCACACTGTTTAAAGACAGAAAAACTGCAGAACGTTGGCCCAGCAAAAAAAAAAAAAAAAACATGAAACAAAGGGTGTCAACAAAATTATACTACAACGCAAATGCATTGGATGGAAGTCTACAAGGTAGCAAATTTATTTTACATAAAAGGGGTTTTCCGACTTTGATAAAAATTATAGAGGCGGGCTGTATTTAACTCCTTTGGCGCTCCCTATATACCGAGCCACCATCCCTCAGTGTGGTGTGCCTGTTTACAGGGGTTCAACTCCCTATGACTTCCTACAGCAACCTGACATGCCCACCGTCACCGCGTGCATTAGGTTCAGTATTATGTTCAGTATTGCCACATCCCAAAATGTTGGTTCTATCAAACTATTAAAATGATTATTCCCGGCCGTAAACATAACGAAAAATAGTGCCCAAATAGCCACTTTTTTTCATCCATTAATATTTGAAATAAGAATGATCAAATGCTCATATATGTCCCAAATTGGTATTCCAATTGATTCCACTTGGACCTAAGCACCTAAAAAAAAATTAATTAAAATGTCTTAATTACACGCATCTATTTTTCAAAGAAAGAAAATAAAACCGGAGATACTCAAGTAGCTTTGCTGCTTTTTTAGTGGAGATTTGGCTGTGCAGATTTATGAGCCATGCACAGAGTGAATAAAGGCCAAAAATCATAATGAAGTAAACATTTTAATTAAATCAAACCCAAAAAGTGTATATTGTCCCTTGGTTACGTACAAGATAGGTTCCGTAGGTTTGTTCTTAAGTTGAATTTGTATGCAAGTCAGAACTGTATATTTTATAATTGGAACCGAAAAAAAAAATAGTCTGGAGGTACAGACGCACCTGGATTTTCAAATTTTTTTTGCTGTAATGAGAACAACGGTTATCAATAAAACTTTATTACAGACACCATATAGCTGATCATTGCAGCCTGGGACTAAAGTAAAGAACCCAGAGAGCTGCAGCATATAGTGGGCAAAGTGATCCGTCTGTAACTAGGGTTTTCTTACGGAAGGGACTGCCTGTGTTTACACTCTGCAGATGTGTTTCAGAAAATTATGTCCTTCTCTCAGAACATAAAAAAAAAAATCAATGATAAAACTATACTATTGAGATGAATGGAAGTTCAGTTATCTAATCACATGTACCTAACTTTTAGCATTCTATTCAGTTTAGTACAATGTAATAGATTGAACTTCAGCAAATACTGTATATACTCGAGTATAAGCCAAGTTTTTCAGTACAAAAATGTGCTGAAAAACCTCAACCTGTTTTTTCATGACATGTTGTACTTCACATCAATGCTATATTTGATTTGAAATATATTGCACTTATTTGTAAAAAAAATGGAAAATGTTACACTCATCATACATAACCACCCAAATAATAAATGTTTAAGAAGCATAAACCTGAAGGCACACCATAAGGCAAATGCATCTTAAGCCTGGCTGTGTGCGTTTTCCTTTTTTTTTCTTTTTCTGCTGGTCAGATGTGTCTTAGAAGCTTTTTTTTTTAATGACATGCTCCTTTTTTTCTGTGTTTCCATTTTTCACTCTCCACCTTCAAAAAAAAATCTATAACTTTAATTTTCTTTGTACAAAGCTGTTTGAGGTCTTGTTTTCTGTGTAACTAATGGTACTAAGTAGGGGCGGGACTGGGAAGCAGAAAAAAAATTCCAATTGTGGTGAAAATGGAAAAACGCATTTGTGCTGTTTCTTGATCGGCTTTTACCGGGCTTTTGTTTCTCCATATTTTGTTGCCAATTACTTTTTCATACTTCGGTTTACAGAGCTGTGTAAGGTGCCTTTTTTGTGAGATAAGTTGACTTTTTGATCACTTTCTATTTCCAATATGGTGAAAAAGTATTATTTCAGACATTTTGGCGTATTTTCTGTTATTGGGTTAACCCCTTACCGACATGTGACGCAGTATTACGTCACTTGCCGGGTGCGGGTGCATGGAGAGGGTTCACGGGCTGAGCGCTCTCCATAGCCGGTAAGTCTTTGCTGCATATTGCCACTGATGTGTTTTCCCGCTGATCGCCCACAGCGGCTTCAAAAAGATCGTCGTTCCAACTGACATCATCGGGGAGCGACGATCCGTCGACGTGGTAGCCTCAGGTCTTCCGAAGACTCGAGGCTACTTCGGGTTATCCAATTCATTACAATGTGCTATCAGCACATTGGAATAAATGGGGAGTAAAATCCACATATACTGCCATACTGTAGTATGGCAGTATATGATAGGATCGTACAGACAACATAGGGTGAAAGTACCCTAGGGAGTCTAAAAAATAGTAAAAAAAAAAAAAAAAAAAGTTTAAAAAAAAATTATAATAAAAAACCTAAAAACTCAAATCACCCCCCTTTTCCTAGAACTGATATAAATATAAACAGTAAAAATTATAAACACATTAGGTATCGCCGCCTCTGAAAATGCCCCATCTATAGAAATATGATAACTTATTTTCACTGTGTTTAACCCCGTAACAGAAAATCCGTCCCAAAGTCTAAAATGGCACTTTTTTGCCATTTAAAAAAAAAAATTAAATTCTATAAAAAGTTATCAAAAGATTGCACAGTCCTAAAATTAATAACACTGTAAATGTCATCAAAATCCACAAAAAACAACACCTCCCAAAGCTCTGTACACCAAAGTATAAAAAAAGTTATTAGTGCCAGAAGATGTCAAAATCCAAAAAAAAACATTTTTTATACAGGAGGTTTTAATTTTTTTAAATGTATAAAAACATTACAAAACCTATACAAATTTGGTATCTCTGTAATTGTACCAACCCAAAGAATAAAGTAGACATGTCATTTGGGGCATACAGTGAAATCCGTAAAAATCCAAGCCCACAAGAATACGGCACAAATGCGTTTTTTACCAATTTGACTGCATTTGGAAATTTTTCCTGCCTCCCAATACACGGTATGGAATATTAAATACCACCATTTTGAAGTGTAATTTGTTACACAGAAAATAAGCCATCACACAGCTCTGTACATGGAAAAATAAAAAAGTTATAGATTTTTGAAGGTGAGTGGGGAGTGGAAAATGAAAAAGGGCTGCGGCATTAAGGGGTTAAACACAAGGAATAGCTATAACCACTGCAGCAAACTTGCCCATGGCAAACTTTTAAGGGCATTTGTTTTAGGAGTAAAAAAAATGCCACAATGTGAACATACCCCACAATAAGTTACAAATAAATAAAACGCCAAGCCCAATAAAAGATACATGTCCCCCCATGAGTCCATGACTCTGGAGCTCTAATCCCATACAAAATGAAATGTTATCTTTCCTGCTTTATAAAGTGACTCATTTCCCCTTACAAAGTTTTCCAAAGCAAATAAAATTAAAGCTCAACATAAATGAAAAGAAAAAAAATATTGCTTACATGCTTAAATGGTAAATGCAGCAGACTTTAACACATTCCCAATATGTGCTATGTTTAAGGAAAACAACAACTTTTACTACAGAAAAAAACAAACTACAGATACTAACCCCTCCTCCTCTTCATTCCAATTCCGGCACTGGTCCCCTTTTTGTTGACATTCCGGGATCGCCTAGTAAATAGATTTATAATTTAGCAGGCGGAGCCGAGGGGCAAGATGTCCATCACTAATTAAGGACACCCTCGCCACCTGGGATGGAGGTGACATCACGCGAGAGACAGGAGGTGGGGAGGATCTGCATAATTAAAAGCCCAGAGCACGGGACATCTTGTCCCCACATTCATGGCAGCTAATTAGAAGTCTTATCTAAGCGACCCTAGCATGTCAACATTAAAGAAGACAAGTGCTGGGATCAGAAAGAAGAGGAGTGGGGTGAGTATCTGTAGTTTGTTTTTTCTTAATTAAAGTGGTTGATTTCCTTTAAAGGGTATTCCGGGAATATGAACATCTAATACAAAAACCCTTGATGTTATAAATAAATGAATATAACATAACTCAATGTCATTAGTCTCAAAATTGAGCTTAAATAGTTTGATTTTATGGCCTCTCTAAAGAATGAGGAGTTATCACCAAGATGGCCGCCACTGTAAACTACAAGTCCCCAGATCCTTTAGTTCTCAGTAACTCCTCCCACCTCTTATGCTCTGCTTCCAGTGATGATCTAACAGGTTTTCTTCCTCTGTTACCATAGTAATGATGTGTAACTACCGTCACTGCACATTGTCTCACTGAGATGTCTTACCACAGCACTGGCCATACTGCATGCACTGCAACCAACCGAATACAGCCAAACACAGTGGTGAACTGATGACCTGCCCAGACAGGTGTAGGACATGTGGACATGGGACCAGCAGCCATCTTCTGTCCTGTGTCTTCTCCGCACGGAGGAAATAAGTGGACTGATTAAAGGGCCAGTAAGATTTTAATTCTCCATTACAGTGAATGTCGACAGCATTTTTCTGCTAAGACGAGCAAAATTCTAAAATAACATCAATTTACATATTCGCTTATATTTTAAGGACCCATTTGTATATGAATTATGCTTATTCCTGGAATACCCCTTTAATTGATAAGTTAACATTTCCTGCATTAATACATTTAATGAATTACGTATCAATTTAAAAATGTACAACTGCAGAATACAATACTTCTGTACTAAGGCAATAGCTCCAAGGAAGTGTAAGAAAGTAAAATTTCCTCTTGTTTGATTTAAAGTAGCTATTGTTCCATGTACAGTAAAACATCACTTACCAAGAAGTACATCTAGTGATCACATCCTGTGGTCCATGTCTATAAACTCTCCAAGGAATAGCACTATAAGGGCTCTTTGCAAGTTTAAATTCTAACCACGATATTTTCAGAGAGAATACTGACAAATACGTCAAACCTGGCGTAGTTTGCCCGGCAGCCGCTCCGCCCAACTATGCCCCTTGATGATGTATCTAAAAGGACACAAGGGCAGGAGGCCTGCCTGCCATCATACGCCGGTGCTCCTTTATGTATAAAACATCTCCCCCATACTTTTCAATAGTTAGACAACATAGTCTTAGATTATGTGTGCAGTTTCCTTAAATGCAAAAAAAACAAGTCCACGGTCCCTTGTTTGCAGCCCAACTTCAATGACAGTAGAAAAAGGACCGGTTCCATAATTTGCAGCCTGGGCAGTTGCCTTATGCACAGGGCTGTGGAATTGACAGGAGTGGCCATACGGCCATAGAAGTAAATGAGGATGAGTGTTAGGCACTGAAGGAATGGCTACCACATGTCCTCATAATATGTTTATGTGCATGAGGCCTTCATGTGCACTTGCCTAATCCTGAATGATAAATCTTACAAATGTAGGACTGTCTTTCCTAAACTTTGCAGAATCCAGTTGTTATTTTAGATTCGTGTGTGGTTGATAAATATGCCCCAATGTTTTTAGCCTTTTCATGACACAAAACAACAATGATCCTTTGAAGGTACAAAATCTCTGAAGATGTGTAGTGGTATCTTCCATTAGCAGAGATAGATTATATATTAAATTGTGTGAGACATTTCATCCTTTCTGTTTATGGAGATGGGGTACTAGGGACCCCTGTACATAAGGGAAGTCAGCATGTCTATGCAGGTGTGTTTGGCTTTGGGGTACCTCACGCCCCAAACATGATTTACATGATTTACTGTGAATTGTTGTGCGTTGCTATGTAATTTTTGAATTTACAGCAGATCCATATGGAAACCAAAATGTACAAAGGGAACCTTATATTTGATTTTGCATAAGAAAACTGGTAAAAAGACTCACACTACAGCAAAGGAGAGATAATCCCATAAAATGTTGTATATGTTAGCCTACCGTATAGATTAAGGGAGGGTAATAATTTAGGGTTTACAAAAAGAAACCTGCACCGACCTCCTACAGAAATATTTTAACCCTAGCCAAAAAAAAAAAAAACCTCAATATTAGGCTACATGCACACGATGTATGCCCGCCGTACCGTAGTACGGCGGGCATATATTGGCGCTGCGGAGAGGAGCAGGGGATGAGCGCAGCTCACCCCCTCCCCTCTCCATAGGACTATACAGCGCATGGCGCCGTATCACGTAAATAGATAGGACATGTCCCATCTTTCTACCCGCTCTGTACGGTGCCATGAGCCCATAGAAGTGTATGGGGGACGTATATACATGTGTGTGAATGTAGCCTTAATGATTACTAGCTTACAGTCCATTTTTATGTATTCCACAATCCACAAGGAGTTAATAACCCGTAATCTGAGCATTTCTCAGTCCGGTTGTTAGTGGCGGGGAATGCCTTATAATAATGCAGAACAAGCCCAGGCACCAGCAGGACACAATTGGGCAGATTTACTTACCCGGCCCATTCGCGATCCAGCGGCGCGTTCTCTGCTCTGGATTCGGGTCCGGCCGGGATTCATGAAGGCAGTTCCTCCGCCGTCCACTAGGTGGCGCTGCTGCGCTGAAAATCACCTCAACGCGACGGAATGCACCACCTCGGACCAGGTGAAGGTAAGCGCTCCCCAAGCGACACTTTTTCGGTTTTTAAATGCGGCGGTTTTTCCGAATACGTTGGGTTTTCGTTCGACCACGCCCCCCCATTTCCGTCGCGTGCATGCCGGCGCCGATGCGCCACAATGCGATCGCGTGCGACACAATCCTGGGGCAATTCAGGTACAATCGGCGCAAATCGGAAATATTCGGGTAACACGTCGGGAAAACGCGATTCGGGCCCTTAGTAAATGACCCCCAATGTCCTGCAATCTTCTTCTGTTGCAGCACCATAGAAAGAAGACCACTTAAAGGACATCTACCACCAGGATTAAGGTTTGTAAACCAAGCATACTTACATGCACTCTGTCAGGCTTTGCTCTTCTTTAAGCTTCTTAAGCCCTTGTTTTTATGAATAAAAGTTTTTAAAAACCATGCAAATTTTGTAAAAACAGGGGTTTAAGAAGCTTAAAGAGGATACAATCTTGTTAGAGGGGGCACACAATGGTATGTAGGTGTGCATTGCTTACAAACCTTAATCCTGGTGGTAGATGTCCTTTAATGACTGCTGTAAAAAGCTGATAGTGGTCATCAAGGGGTTAAAATTGACTCCAGCCTACTTGAGTCAATTGTAGCAAGTCCTAGCTTCTGTTATTGTAACTTACAAGAGTAGGGATACACAGATCTCTTGGGCGATACCTAACATTGTCTGAAACTTTAAAGACTGCTAAGAACCTGAAAAACCAGTATGGTAAAAGAATCAGAAAGCTTTTTGGAGTTTGCTTTTATAGCATTTTGTCACAGGTATGCATCTTTTTTCTATAACTAACAAGAAAATGTAGACAGAGTAGCTAACACATGATATGGAAACATAAAATGTAGAATCTTTAAAACTTTCCTACAGAAGAGTATGGGGCTGGACATTAAGAGTGACTAACAGTTTGGCATAACTTCAAATATGTTTCCATGGAGAGAAACCACAGAAAAAGGAACCAATGCCAATTTTCTAAACTTAACTCTATATTTTTTTTTGCTTTAACATATTTATACAGTATTATTATCATTAATAAAACAACCTCTACCAGACACTGGAAAGTACATCTGCATCTGTGACCATACTAGTCATATTAGAAGATAGAGAGAAAGTACAGAAACATAAAAAGCAATACTAAAGAAAGTATCAACTTACTGGTGAGGAAACTTCCTGAAGATCAGACTCACAAATACTAAGCAGAAGAATGCATCCTCCGGCGTCTGATTTTTATAAGAACGTTAGGAGACCACACCTAGCAACACTAGGGTATTTGCTGCCGCACTACTATTGGCTGTCTCGTTGTGAGGAGGACATGTCCGTCACTCCCTGCCAAGTCAAAGACATCTTGTTCTCTCTTGCCCTTAGCTAAATACAGAAATACTGTACAGCTTTTTCTTTATAACAAGTAATTTTTTAAATAAATAGGTTTACCAGGTTTGTATTTAAGATCACAACCCACAACCACAATGTTTTAGTGGTTAGTACTCCTGCTTTGTTGCACCAAAACTACAAGTTTGATTTTTATCATGTATAATACTTTAATATTCTCCCAGTATTAAAGGGATTTCTGACTCCTTATGTCTTTTTCATATTAATGACTTAATGATATTATCAGTCATCAGTTTGCAAATTATATATGTCTAAAACTTGAACCCTATCAGCTGTCTCCAGGTGCCTTTATCTATGGTGTAGTTGGAGGAACAGGCAGAAGTCTCCATCTATGTTCAGTATAGTGGTTGTACATGGTTACTGTAGCATTGAGTTGAAAGGGAAATGGATTGCATTTCCTCAGCAACAAGTCTATACATGTATGTAAGGTTTTGGGTTTGGCAGGAGCTGTAATATTGATTCCAGGATCCCAGTAGCTGTTTGGGTGGGGTCTGAGTATATGGATAGTTCAACAGTATGAAAAATGCTTTACTTATTGGTACCACAATATACACTCACCGGCCACTTTATTAGGTACACCATGCTAGTAACGGGTTGGACCCCCTTTTGCCTTCAGAACTGCCTCAATTCTTCGTGGCATAGATTCAACAAGGTGCTGGAAGCATTCCTCAGAGATTTTGGTCCATATTGACATGATGGCATCACACAGTTGCCGCAGATTTGTCGGCTGCACAAATCTGGTGACTGTGGAGGCCATTTGAGTACAGTGACCTCATTGTCATGTTCAAGAAACCAGTGTGAGATGATTCCAGCTTTATGACATGGCACATTATCCTGCTGAAAGTAGCCATCAGATGTTGGGTACATTGTGGTCATAAAGGGATGGACATGGTTAGCAACAATACTCAGGTAGGCTGTGGCGTTGCAACGATGCTCAATTGGTACCAAGGGGCCCAAAGAGTGCCAAGAAAATATTCCCCACACCATGACACCACCACCACCAGCCTGAACCGTTGATACAAGGCAGGATGGATCCATGCTTTCATGTTGTTGACGCCAAATTCTGACCCTCCCATCGGAATGTCGCAGCAGAAATCGAGACTCATCAGACCAGGCAACGTTTTTCCAATCTTCTACTGTCCTATTTCGATGAGCTTGTGCAAATTGTAGCCTCAGTTTCCTGTTCTTAGCTGAAAGGAGTGGCACCCGGTGTGGTCTTCTGCTGCTGTAGCCCATCTGCCTCAAAGTTCAACGTAGTGTGCGTTCAGAGATGCTCTTCTGCCTACCTTGGTTGTAACGGGTGGTGATTTGAGTCACTGTTGTCTTTCTATCAGCTTGAACCAGTCTGCCCATTCTCCTCTGACCTCTCGCATCAACAAGGCATTTCTGCCCACAGAACTGCCGCTCACTGGATGTTTTTCTTTTTCGGACCATTCTCTGTAAACCCTAGAGATGGTTGTGCGTGAAAATCCCAGTAGATCAGCAGTTTCTGAAATACTCAGACCAGCCCTTCTGGCACCAACAACCATGCCACGTTCAAAGGCACTCAAATCACCTTTCTTCCCCATACTGATGCTCGGTTTGAACTGCAGGAGATTGTCTTCACCATGTCTACATGCCTAAATGCACTGAGTTGCCGCCATGTGATTGGCTGATTAGAAATTAAGTGTTAACGAGCAGTTGGACAGGTGTACCTAATAAAGTGGCCAGTGAGTGTACACTCACACTTAATGGCCAGGTATTGGATCTGTATACAGATAACACGAAAATAAAAAGATCCGAAACCAAGAAATGGAAATCTAAGAGGGAGCAGGTTATACTTAACCTGGAGGCATAGCTGCCAGTTTGCTACATACCAAGTGTAGGGTAGGTGGGTCAAAAGGGGGGGGACATATATTGAAGCTATGGTAAATCCCCACAAGGTACAATGCAGAACCACATACTGGCAAAGTAGTCCAACGCTACCTGTATAACCTAGGAAGTGCTTTGATACAAGTATGGGGACAAGCCTGGTGTGGACCAAGTAGGAGGAGTGGTACCCTCTAGACACCCAGGCCTGCTTTAGGGAAAGCACCTTCTGGCTAAATAAAATCCAAAATCAAAGCCTGCTAAAAAACTTGGAGTTTAGGTCACTGACATTCAAGTTCATAATTTTAATCTGAGCCATATCAACAGAAGGTAAATGGGAAAAACCATGTTGGTGTAGGATTTGGGAGGAATCGAGATTGGTGTGGGGAAGAAGACAACCATCCTCTCAAATGACATAGACAGACAAAAAAAAACATTGAAAAACATGACAGAAACCAGAACTGATTAAACTACCTTAGGAAGAAAAATAGAACCCCCTGTCTAGTGCTTCTAACATTAGTAGTGTAGACCTGTACCCACTGACTAAGCATGGAACAGTGATCCCTAACTTAAGGCAAACCCACAATGTTGACCCAGTATTGTGTAGATTATTTCAGTAGATCGTTAGGCAGCCATAGGATGGAGCAGGGCCCGTATAAAGCTCAACAGACCAAGTCATTCTGTAAGAAGGCAATTCAACATTAGAGCTAGAGGAGAAAAACCACAGGCATCTTAGGTCAGACAGCATATGCACAGCAAAAGGATCGGGGACCAAGGAGGACAGAAATTCTTCTTCATTCTGGAGGGGCAGCATCCCCCAGTGGAGAGCTTGGGTGGTGAGGTGAAGAATCGAGTTTTCTGGCCATCCACAATGTGCAGTCGTGTCAGGAACATCATAGAATACTTGTATCCCTTTTTGCGAAGGCAGGAACAGGCTTAGGTGAATTGTGAGCGCTGCTTTCTCACAGATACTGAGAAATCAGGGTAGAAGGACACTCTGTTGGCATAAAGGGTTTCCCCTTTGGCCCATACTGCCCTGTGCATAGAGTCTCTGTCCTGGAAGTGTATCAGACGAGCCAGGAAGGGTCTAAGCTTGCCCCCTGGAGAGCCAGGACGTGAAGGGACTCGCCCTTTCAACAGTGAAAAAATGGGGGGGGGGGGAGGTTTCTGTGGCAGCAGATTTTTGAGCCAGGTTTCAAAGAAGGATACAGGGTCCGGTCCCTCCACTTTTTCAGGGAGCCTGGCTACCCGGCCATTGTTTCTTCTTAGTCAGTTCTGGAGGTCATCCGCTCAGTGAATTGAAGCCGACATCTGACGCTGGAGATCCCTAATCTATTCTGACCTTTGGATGTCTTCAATCTCAGACACTGCATTCATTTTCAGTCGTTCTCTCCTTGGCCTTGTGTACATCATGTCTCAGTTTAACAAAGTCCTGCCGCACTTTGGTGACCATTTTGTTGACCATTTTGGATTAACATAAGTTAATAGCCAACAGAAGGTCAGGTATAGCTTCCGAGTCTTCCTGCTGTGGTGGGCTCTGTGAGCCCTCAAATAATGAGGGAGAGGAGCCTGGAGACCCTTGCGGAGAGAATGGCTGTGTACGGGAAAACATCCCCAGTTTTTTGGCAGAATTTGCTTGGGAGGACTGCTTGGGAGGAAGAACATGCCGTGCATCAAGTGGCTCCAGTGAATCAAATGGAGGGTCCTCTGCAATAGACTCATCGTCTAAGGGTGGCGCAGAGGGTCTTGACACAATTTTGGAAAGTTTAGCCGTCTTCCTCCTGTAACTCATGGCGAGAATTAGGCAGTAGCAGTGGGCAGTTAAACTGGGTAAGCGTTAGCCAGTGGGTATTTGCAGTAATAAGCCCTTGAGAAACACTTTGGATAGTCCAGAATTACAGAGGCTTCACTATACTTCACTATGCAGTCCGTGAAGGGGTTAATATATGACAGGACAGCAAAGGAGAGTCATTGGGACCACAGTTAGGTTGAGCAAAACGTGCAGCACTGAGATCCTGGGCAAAGGGAGATTTATGTACAGTGTAGAATCCTGCCTCCTCCCCTGCAGATGATCTGGGCTGGAAACAATTAATTTCACTTAGTGGGTGCAGCGGCAGAAGAGGAAGGCAGGTTGCCGCCCTAAGATGGCGCGGCAGGCACGATATGGGACAGACCGGGGTAGAGTTGCATGAGCACCTCCCGATCCGGTATCCTGGTGCACTGATGTCGGGAGAGCACCCAGCTCGGCAGCACGACCACTGGAACAGGCGGTCTGGATGTCGCGGGTGAGGTGAGTTGGCCTAGGGATAACTTCCTAGGAAGCGGAATTGGTTTAGGATCCCTGAAAGCTTACCAGCACGAGTCTGCTCAGTCCGGCATCCGGTCACGCCCCCCTCAAAAAACAAACAACGTAGTCTTAACAGGTTTTTGTCCAAACAGTTAGGGCCGTTCCACACTTGCATCACACTCGCAACGCATGCTGCTCGGATCGCAGTGACGCATCACACTCGCAAGTGTGGAATGGCCCTTATAAGATGGAAATACAATGGAATGATAAAGCCTAATGATGCAGTCTTACCTAATATAAGCATACCTCAACCATAAACATGTTCAAATCCGCATCTGGCAGTAATATCACTTATTGATACAGTCAGCTGTAAGACTTCAGGTTTAGATGTATATTTAACTTTTCAGAAGCAACAGTCTGCTGTCCTATTATTCAACACCAGGTAGCACTTAACCATACAGTGAGAAAAGAAAACACAAGAATAACTCATGTTTCACCAACAGTGCAAAATGAGCAGAACACTGCTGACAGATTCATTAAAGGGCCAAAGCTACTTTCAGCCTTAAAGGGGTTTTCCTATGGAACAAGTTAGGCCCTATCCTGTGATGAGACCCCTACAGATCACGAGAATGGGGGTTGCAAGATACCTTTGTCGGACCCCTCTTTGCTCCCTGATTTGAGTGCAGCAGCTGGCTTTGCACGTTCGTTCTGCCCTATTCATCTCTATTGAGCTGACGGAGATTTCCAAGCATGTCCGCTTCACAGAAATGAATAGGGCAGCAAGGATATGCGCCTCCAATAAAGGTACCTCGGACCCCATTGGACCATCGTTCTGGTGATCTGTGGGGGTCTCCTCAATGAGATCGGGCCTAGCTTGTTTTGTGGGAAAGCCCCTTTAAGATAATCTTGAAGTTTAATGATGAATTCCCCTTTTCTTCTTTCCTGCTGGTCAGGACACCTTTGTATCAGTCCACCATTATTTCTACAGATTTAGCACTCCCCTCTCTTTATCTAGACCAGGGGTCTCAAACTCAATTTACCTGGGGGCCGTTGGAGGTAGATTCTGGGTAAGGCTGGGCCGCATCAAGTTTTCCACACAAAATGCGCTTACAAAATATCATTATTCAGATTCAAATGTCACGGCGTCTCCCAGTGCAAGGAAAGCCCCAAGCTGGGAGACGTGTTTTCTCTATGAACGCGTCCTGTGTACCGAGGGGTCCCAAGCTCCTACCGCACTGAGCCCAGTCAGGGACACTCCATTCCCCCCCCCCCCCCGCCCCACTACTCCCCCCCCCCCCTCCCTCCGGTACTTGAAGAAGATGAAGTCGCCGCTCTGAACGCACTTGGTGCAGGTCAGAGCGGCGACTTCATCTTCTTCAAGTACCGGAGGGAAGGGGATTAACCGGTTACGGGCCCTTTCCTGTTTTTTCATGTCCATTTTTCACTCCCCACCTTCAAAAAACTATAACTTTTTTATTTTTACACGTAAAGAGCTGTGTGATGGATTGTTTTCTGCGTAACAAATTGCACTTCATAGTGATGGTATTAAATATTCCATGCCATGTACTCGGAAGCGGGAAAAAAATTCCAAATGCAATGAAAATGCATTTGCGCCATTTTCTTGTGGGCTTGGATATTACGTCTTTCACTGAGCGCCCCAAATGACATGTCTACTTTATTTTTTGGGTCGGTACGATTAAGGGGATACCAAATTTGTATAGGTTTTATAATGTTTTCATACATTTACAAAAATTAAAACCTACTGTACAAAAATATTTTTTTTTATTTTGCCAAATTCTGGCGCTAATAACTTTTTCATACTTTGGTGTACGGAGCTGTGGGTGCTGTCATTTTTTGCGAAATTTGATAATATGTTCAATGATATCATTTTTAGGACTGTACAACCTTTTGATCACTTTTTATAGATTTTTTTATATTTTTCAAAATGGCAAAAAAGTGCCATTTTCGAATTTGGGCGCTATTTTCCGTAACGGGGTTAAACGCACTGAAAAACCGTCATCATATTTTGATAGATTGGGCATTTTCGGACGCGTCGATACCTGATATGTTTATGATTTTTACTGTTTATTTATATTTATGTCAGTTCTAGGGAAAGGGGGGTGATTTGAAATTTTAGGTTTTTTTATTATTATTTTTTTTTTTTAAACTTTTTTTTATTTTTATTTATACTATTTTTCAGACTCCCTAGGGTACTTTAACCCTAGGTTGTCTGATCGATCCTATCATATACTGCCATACTACAGTATGGCAGTATATGGAGATTTTCCTCCTCATTCATTACAATGTGCTATCAGCACATTGTAATGAAGGGGTTAAAACCTCGGGTCTTCGGAAGACCTGAGGCTACCATGGAGACGGATCTCCGCCCCCCGATGACGTCACGGGGAGCGGCGATCCCAGGTAAGATGGCGGCGCCCATGCGCCGCTATCTTTTTGAGGCTGCCGGCAGCTTTGTTGGCAGCCATCGCTGTGAAAGCACCCGCGATCGGTGCTAGCACCGATCGCGGGTGTTACCGGTAAGCCTTTGCTGCAATATGCAGCAAAGACTTACCGGCTATGGAGAGGGCTCAGCCCGTGAGCCCTCTCCATGAAGCGCGACCAGGTGGGGGCCGCAAAATATTGTCCGCGAGTTTGAGACCCCTGATCTAGACCTTACGTGCACGAGCACGTGTTTAACATTTTTATAGCTTACACATGATTCATGCCAGGTGGTACATAGCTGCAGTGAAGTTTAACCCAATGTGTTCCTTTGAGACTCTAGGAGCTTGGTAATGGTTAATTTTAAAGACACCTGTGTATGCATTGAGAAAATCTAGTTTAGAGTGTTTTACACTGCATTCACATGAGTTTACATTGTGTGTAGAGAGGAGCTTAGGAGAGGACTAATTGCATTGTTTACAAAATGCAACCATTAAGGCATGTGTAAACGATATGTTAACATTGTGCTAACATTGCATTTTGAAGATGCAAATGTTAACATGAATGTAATTAGGCAAATCTCCTCTTTTCAATGTAAACAGCACGTGTGAACGCAGCCTGAAGGTGCTTTCAAACGTTCAGGTTTTCAGATGCTCATTCACACTTCCATTGTCGGTCTGTCAACCACAGACTGTGTAGAGTCCTGTGTCACGGACCAACAATACTAGTGATCAGAGGTTGCACTAACACTTTTCCAGAAGATTAATAATACTCCCCTTACTATTTTTAAGGAGTATTTTTAGCTGAAGAGGAGTATAACATTTTCAGTAACTTCTAGCCGTATATAATATTGATAAACTATTAATACCAGAAAATCATTATCTTCAGAGTTTAAATCTTACTTTCTGCATTAAACAGACCAGACTGTAGCTAACGCCACCAACACCAAACGTCCAGACTGCGGCTAAAGTGAACTCCGCCCCTCCCCCCAACTGCTGACCCCTGTGATTCAGTCTGTGGCTGACACAGAAAATCTATGATAGTTACTTTGTTAAAAAGCTTTTTTAAAAAAAATGTAAATTTTTTTGTGTATGTGGAAGGGGGGGGGGGGTAATGTTATTGTTTTGACTTTATCTTTTTATTGAATTTTTGTGTTTATATTTTTTTTCCTGTTTTTAGATACTGTTTATACAGATGACATATAACAGTGATCTTATGATGACATCCTATAGGACCACTGTTATCAGTGATCTGTATACAGACATGCAAAGGGGATGCACATTGCATCTTCTCTGCATGGATTTATGGGGTACCACAGTGACATCATATTAGTGATGTCACAGGATCCCTCTGCAGGCACAGCGATCAGTATGAGTGCTGTCTTTGGAGCTGCTGATGTTGCTGTCAGTGTGACAGATAGGTTCCTGCTGAAGGCTCTGTGCGCATGAGCGCAAAGTACCATAGGGATGCTGAGGGCGCTTCCCGGCCAAAGCTCCGCTCTGCAAGGTCATGTGACTGGAGCATAGGCGGCAGATAGTGAACAACTCTGCTCCGGTCACATGACCTTCTTGCCTGGACCACGCGCTGCTGGAAGCTGGATTTATGTGCCTGATGGCGCATTCACATGATGCATTGTGTCGTGTTGTGTGATGCGTTTTTGACACATTCCACTGCCTTGATTACATGGTAAGGTTACATTGCGTTTTAGCAGATGCCGTGGAAACGCAATGTAACCTCAGCATGTAATCAAGGCTGAAGCCAGTGGAATACGTCACAAAGGCAATGCACGATGCGATGCAACGCATCGTGTGAATGCGCCCTGAGTTTTAAAGAGTAAAACTGCCTATAGAAGCATCACAAACACTTGTAAGGGTCTTAACGTGATCTCTGCTGCTAATGACGGGACAGCAGCACCAAACTGTAATCCTGTTTACAGTGTAACTGCTGATTTGTGATGGATTCCTTGCAACATATATGACTTTGATGTAAGGAATCCCATCCCCAGCAGTATTGTTGGCACGTTACATAGGACTGTTCGTGGACTGACAATTGCAGTATTAAACTTACCTTATTTTTCTGAATATTGTTTTTGCTAACATTGTTTGTCAACAATATATTCCTTACACTAATCAAGAAATAAATAACATTTCCCTATACATATCATCATGCCAACTAATAAGAGTCAGTTTGCACACTGAAGGCTTATTCCCTTTCAGCCTTTACTAGTCATTTCTTTTTTAATTTAACTAGACGGTGTTCATTAAAATTTGTATCACACCCTTGCATCTGACATTGAAGTCTGGGCATGAGCACCTGCACAAGCTTGGAAGGGGGAGTTAGCATTGGCACAATGTGGAACAACTTGGCCAATTCTCCACAACATCCACCACCATCGGATATGGCCCATAACACCAGCCTTGGTATGAGTCCTCCCTGGGTTGGATAGGATAGGTTAAGTTAGGTTATCCAATTATAAAAAAATGGTAAAAAAAAACTGGAACTATGGTGATTTTTGCCTGGTACCAAATGTCTCCAAATTAATACCCATATGATTAAAATGGTATCTTATGAAAGTCTTTTTTGTAGATTTAGCAAATATTTTCTGCATGCTCACACAATCTGCTTCCTTTATGACCTGTATAACACTACAGCATTGTCAGTCACAAGGAAAGCATGGCTGATTCCCAAATGCCACAGTACTGAGATTCATCTAGTTTACATAATCTGAGTACTTTGCTTCAACTGTAAATAGTAAACTTGCACAAACAAAAAGTTTACATGTCTGGATCATATGATTTTATATTGTTAAAGGAAACGTACCACTTGAAGTGGCAGGTATAAGAGGGAACTACCGCAGTATCGTGGTTTAAAACACTTTTTAAACTTTATGGCCGAAGCTGCTTCGGCGCAGGGAGGTACGCCCTCTTATACCTGCCACTTCAAGTGGTAGGTTTCCTTTAACTTAAAAAAAGTGATCTAATAAAGTTTTCACATCTGCCTCTTTTCTAAGGAATACATTGGGGAATACTAACAATGCAAATAAAAATGATATCATTCCATGAAGATCTACATATTTCCATCCAGCCAAGGGTGCTTGGTGGGACTGGGTTTCCAAAGACCCACCTGTAAAATCCATTTTTGGGTCCCACCACTGTACAGCTACATCATGTAAATCCCATCTGACACCAATTCACAATTTCTTTCAGTAGTAGCTTGCATCCTAGCCATTGCCTTAGAATGTGATGGTCCTGGGAAACCTGCCAGGGCACGTTTACACGATGCGTTGCATCTTGTTTTTTGACGCATTCTTAAGGCTTCAACTTTGATCACATGCTGAGGTTACAATGCGTTTCCACTGCATCTGCTAAAACGCAATGTAACCTCAGCATGTGATCAAGGCTGAAGACTTTAGAATGCGTCAAAAACGCATTTAAAAAAAAGCATCACAATGCATTGTGTGAACGCGCCCTCAGAATCTTGCTAAATGGCTCTCGATTTAGCCCTTGTTTGGTTATGCCAACACAGCAGCAGGCCTCACCCACAGGTGATAGAAAACAATTCAAGGAAGTTTGTTTCATACTATTATGTAAATAGGATGGTTAATATGCTGTATACGAAATATATGTGAAGTATATTGTGTGTATTTTGTCTTGCACAAGTCATGCAGAGGCAGGGGGCCCACAGGGAATCATTCGTTCAACTGTGGACCAGTCTGAGCCTACAAAGGTGCAGCTATGCTATAGGGTCTGGGGCAGTGGTTCTTAACCGGGCCTCTATCTATTAAATACACGTCAATAATACACCTCCTTTGCAATAAAGTAGTGTAAATTGGTGTACAAGCTGTGGAACTATCCCTAACAATATAAAAAATTAAAGAGTCCAATAGCCAGATTATGCATTCTTCATCTACTCCACACCATCCTTCTCCCTCCCCTGCCTGCTTAGTGCACATGACAGGAAGTGGGTAAGAGCTGGATGTGGACTGACACAGACACACACAGGCTGCAGCTGCCCCCTCGCCGGGGCTCACCACATGCTGCTTGCAGGAAACTAGATAATGTAAACTGCACTTATATAAACTAACGAAATGATTCATAATGCTGACAAAGGCATAGCATAGGCTATTGGAACCTGTCACCACAAAAACAGTCCTGGTGACAGGTTTGATTAAAATACTTCCCACCCCAGTATAATGCAATACGCTTTTATTAAGATTCACACTTTGGTAGATGGTATACAGTACACAATCCAAAATTAACATTTCGGTCACATTACTAGACCCTCTCATAAATGGATTGCCATGCAGACTAAATGTATTACACGTGAAGCCCTGTATTGCGGGTGCAAGGAATGAATTGCGTCAGGAAAAAGGAGACATTGCCCCTGTGGAAAAGATTGTAATAGCAGCCTGGCAGCTCACATAAGTCAGCAAATAATATAACACACTGTAACACTTGCACTTGGTGTATTATGCGAATGTTAAAATGTGAATTACCACTTTTTGCAGGCTGCACAAGCACTTTAGGCTGAGCATGCGTCGGCTGAGGGTGTGTGGAGAGGGCTAACGGGCTGAGCCCTTTCCATAGCCATTGAGTGTTTGCTGCATATTGCAACACCCGCGATAATTGATCATGGGTGTTAACCCTTCGGTGCCATGGTGCTGCCATGTTGGCTTAGATTTTCAATCTCCATGAGCGACGATCTGTTGCAATTACAGCCTCAGGTCACACAAAAACTTGTTTCACACTATGTATTACAATGTCTGATTTGCACATTGTAAAAGATGATGTGGAAGATCCCCATATACTGCCATAATGTAGTATGGTAGTGTACAGTAGGATCAATCATATAACCTAGGGTTAAAGTACCCTAGGGGCTCTGCAAAATAGTAAAAAAAAAAAAAAAAAGTAAAAAAAATTTATAAAGAAAAAACATGTTAGGTATCGCTGTTTATTGCAGGTTTGTGTTTTGTTTTTTAAATTAGAATGGTCAACCAGGATGTTTTGGGGAGTTTTTGTAAAAAAAAATATATATACCGTATTTTTCGGGCTATAAAGGCGCACTAAAAATCCTTTGATTTTCTCAGAAATAAAAGGTGCGCCTTATAGTCCAGTGCGCCTTATATATGAACCGTACTTACAGACAACAGATGCCTTGAACTGTGCACAGGTCTGCCACCTGCTGGTCATTCATCCTTATAATCAGGTACGCCTTATATATGAACCCAGATGTTTTAGCAGGCATTTATTGATGGTGCGCCTTATAGTCCAAAAAATACTGTGTATATATATATACACACACACACACACACACACACACACACACGGTGGAATAAAGAAATGCTTTTTTAAGGAGTGCTGCTTCGCTACAATCTTTTCTGGTGAACTTTTGGATGTGTCTGGATCAGCCACTTTTGAAGACTTCAACCCATGATTGACTTATACAAGTGCTGCTTCAATTTTCAATATAAATATCTCGACTTCACAGCCGGAAACAACAATTTTTTTTATATATTAAAAGATTGGGATGCACCGATACCTACAAAAGACTTATTTTTTACGTTGTTTTATAGTTTGTTTCAGCCCCACTAAAGGTACTTAACTCTGGGTGATCTAATTGCCACCACCAAATACTGCAAAATTACATTACTGCAGTATAAAGCAGTTTAGCTATGGATCTGCAATAATGTGCCACTGGTATATATCTGCAGCAATTACAGGCCCTGGAGTCTCATATGGATTCCGGTCTTTCAGGGCAATGGATCCTTACTCCCAGATGTGGTCACAGGGAGAAACTAGCCTTGCCAAGATGGCACTGCTAGAGGAATTTAACATCCGTGATGTGTGCCAGCACTGATTGCAGGTATTAATGCTGGGCGTTTACTGCAATATGCTGTATGGAGAGGGCTAAGCCTGTGAGTATTTTCCATACTCTGCTGCCACCCACCAACATACTATTAAGGCAAAGAGTTACATTTATCTTAAACCCTTAAAAGGGGTTTTCCCACAAAGACAAAAATCTTAAAAAAAAAAAAAAACACATTCTCTAATTCACGCTTAAAAAAATGTGTATGCACCACTATCTTTTAAAGGGCACCGGCCTAAATCAAAGGGTTAACATCGGCAATTGGCGTTTGCTGCAATATGCAGAAAACCCCATGACCCCTTTACATATTTTTTTTAGTGCCCCAGGACTTTTATATTTCATGGAGCATTAAGAGGTGAATGATGCAATCTAATAGAGGACTCCCATTACTAAGACCAATGTATAGCGTTCGGGCCGAGTCACACTCTTTTTTTACTCTTACTTTTCTGGCGTCAGTGATTTTGACGAATACTTAACTTCACTAATGATAAAAGCATTGGCTCTGTTGCATTATCATGGGGAAAAAAAAACACCATACACACACCAAGCTTATACTTACCTTCACCTGTGTTTCTGCTGTCACGCGGCGTCTTTTGTCAGTGCCATGCCTCTGTTTGTATATAGAGGCAGGGCATGACAACTCGACCACAGAAATAAATTTAATGCTGTAGTCTGTGTGTGAAAGTTGTTGGGTCAAAGCATCTGCCTTGGTATACCAATAGATACATGGCACAGGACAGCAGGAGTGCCAGTATAAGCACCTCTTTAATATGGTGCTCCCAATCTGCAGGAGCGGGATCAGTCTGAAGCAGATGTTTTGTGACCGAGCTTGGGAAGTGTGAAACTGCCCTTATTTTGTATAAATTCATCATAATAAATTATACAGCTACAGCTTATAAACAATATAAATTGATATTTATTGTCAGATACATAATTTATTAGTTCTTTGTTTTAGGTGAACGTGGGAAGATTTGTGACACAGTAAATGTAACAGGTGGTTTACAGGACTAGGATTTCTACAACTCTCCCAAAGAAATGACGCAGGTTTTCAGACTATAGAAGAAACGCGTAGCAACCTCATAAAAGGCAATTCCAGTAAGTTTAGTTGTCAGGTCCACACAATGCCAAGACGATTGTCTCATAATCTCCTTTCAGCTTTTCTTCCTATTTTAAACAAAAAAAATAAAAATCCCATGTGTTAGGAAAACACGGCACCAATTGTGTTGCAATCTGTATGATAACAGATATTAAAATAAACTCAAATTGCACTACAGATTACAGACAGTGGTACAAGTTAGACTGCTTTTCTGGTTTCCCTTGACATATACTTTTTTGTCAAATATTACAGAAAACATTCCAGTGATGCAAATGCTTGGGAAACAGTTGCGATAGTTTACTATTTTAGAACAGCTGTTTAATATATGGGGGAAAAAAAACTATTTACTTTAAATTATAATTTTGGTGTGCCTGGTATCACATTGGTCCTGGAAGGGTATTTAAAGTGGCAAACACTTCAATACATGACTGCGCTTAGACCTGATGCCTAGTGGACATAGAACGTAGTTTGATCATGCAAGGTTGCACGGAAATTATAGGGAATTTGGGGTTCCTGGTCATGTGCCAGTACACATGAGCACAGGTTTGTAACATTGCTGTAACAGTGAAGATTAATCACCACCCCCAAACATAGCGGGACAACACCGTGACCTGTGTGTTTGGAAGAAGTGACCTTGTGCAAGTTTTACAGTTGTTGCATAGAGTGGGCTTTATGCCACAGGGATACTATGGCCTTTATGGAATCAGAAACTCAGTGATAATTATCCTTGAAAATGAACAAATACAGAAGGAGATCATATTTTGTTCACACCATCCACACAATAAACAACACTGTTATTCCATATAACATACCATAATAGCCTGGCGCAGGGATTTGCTATAAAGCCTCTTATAGTGAGTTTTGATTTCTTTAAGGTCAATTTCAGACCGGGAAACCAGCAGTCTTATTAAATCCTTATGTTTGGTTCCTGAGCCCTATGAAGACAATAAGAATGTTAATGCTACATCCATAAAGCCGGTTTCCCATCACTGCAGTGAAACCCAACAAATAGCAAACCGATGGCCACATTCTGAAGTTACAAATTGCTGGAAGGTTTTAACAATCACAAGGAGGACATCAGTTGGGCAGCCAAGATTCCAAAATCAGGGTTCTCAGTGTAGAGGTACACACAACACAAGTTTCCCCTAGAATAGGGTGGAGAAAAGCCTGGAAACTAATACCAGAATGGATCTCAAGGTTTTTTTAAGCAGGGTGTCAATCATGTTGATCTTTCCCATCCAATTATCCAGGCATTAAATAGGCACCAGATTTACAAAAATGTTGTTAGTGGTGTCCCACTTGAGCACAAAACTTGACACAACTAATGTAATTGCAGCCTTACAAAAGTAAGGGGTGTTGTCCGTTTCCAAGAGCAAACAAGACAGTTTTGTAAATAGCATATGACCAAAATTAAATAAACTCATGTAATAAATTGGCAAAGCAACAACACATACAGTATACAGAAATCATTTGGTTAAACATACCTTCATTGCCAGGTAGAATTTCTCAGCAAAATAACCTGGCTTGCTTGTTATGCATTTTACTGCAATGAAACATGAGACAACTTAGTTTTCTTAAAAAGAAAATCCATATATACACACACTACAAAAAAAAAAAAAAATTAATAATATATCAGCACCAATGGTTTTGCTTACCAAGTGAGATCAGACAGTTTTCAATATCTCCCTTCAACTCCAGATCAAGAGCCTTAGCCATGTCATTTTTGCTGTATCTGCAATATCTTGAGAACACTGAAAGTAAAGTACATAAAACAGAGACATAACCAATCCCATAAAGGACATTTACAATGAAAAATTAAGTCTGCCATCAATCCCTACCTTGACGGAGATGTGGAACACTCCTTGAAGTTAGAATGTTTATGAATGTAGCCACGTCTGTTCCTTTCCGTTTTTCTCCTGCTTCAAATAATGCCTAAGATTGAATCGTAAAGTTTTTAGCATTCTACGATAAAAAAAAAAAAAAAAAAACCACACACCACACACTTTATAGGTATACACTTACCCTTGCATCGTTGTCAACCTGCTCTTCGTTTACAGCTGTGCTTTCATTGCGTTCACCCTATATAGGAATATCAATTGGCGTTTACAGGTGTGTCCTTCATTAAACTTTTTACCGAAGATCATTTAATGTGTGTTTAGGAGGAACGGTTTTTCACAAAAAATACATTTATATACTCTGTCCCACAAAGTTTAAGCTATATGCTAAGCATGAACAACCACCCATGAGTTGTGTACTACAGCCTCTCAATCATGCTGACTACATGGTAAGATATTGAATTAGATTTGTTTCATGGAAAGTTTGATTTAACTTAATGAGTTTGAGGATTTCTATTTATGACCTTTCCTTAAGATAGGTCATCAGTAGCACATTGGTGGTGATGGGAGTCGGACCACAACCAAATAAGTCGGTGGCATCTCATTTCAACTGCCCAGATTGATTTTCCTCTTGGAAGACACAAGACAACCACACCTCTATTACAAATTAACTATACCTTGATAAGGGCAAGAAGAGCTTTCTGGAAGTCGCCGGATGTATCAGAGGCAACATCTTTTGCAAGCTCCTTTTTGAATTCTGAAACAAAATACAGTAAAAATGGAAATTTGACATCAATATCAATTTCTTAGTATTAGATTAGAGCCCATATATGCAGTCTACCACACATGGACCCGCATGGTTTACCAATGTATCTGAATGGATTTCTTATGGTTGCTATAATATCGTCCTGGTCAGGCTATGAAAACCTCAGAAATACAACACTAGAGTAACATGTCTATAAACACTGATTTTTATAGTATATCTTTATGAGAGATCTCAAAGCATACAAAATTACCATTTCTTTATTCTGTAAATAAACCCGGACGAAAGCAAATTACCTTCTTTGTAAACCTTGTTGATTTCTTTGAGCTCAGCATTGTTACGCGATACCAGAATTTCAATGAGAGTATTTTCATCTGTTCCAAGACCCTAATAGGAAAAAAAAAAAAAAAAAAAATTCTGGATGTTAAGCACCTTAAAATTTTCAACTAAAGTAGCATATTCGTTGAGAATTTAAAAGTGGTCTATCAGAAACTTTGATCATACAAAACTGTGGACAGCCCTGTAGATATCCATACCGGTGTGTGAAAATTTAGATTTCAGAATTCTAGCAGGATTTGGTGAACTAGTAGAGTCTCCTCTGCTGCAATATCTAACCAGAAACCTGCTGCTCTTCTCACCCAGAGGGGAGGGGCTGTGTAGCAGCTCAGTGAAGAGGTTTCACACTAACTGCACCAAGTCCAGCTACAGTCCTCCACTATAAATTCATTTGGAAAATTTCAAATGCTTTTTTAGTGAAAGTTTATTAAGCATAGTGGCATTACATGCTTGAAAAGTACTAATAGTGGGCTGTTGGGCATTTGTTAGACTCTCCAATACTATAATAGCACAAATTGCAACAATCATGGCCAAACCAAAATAGTCTCTCCTTTTGTCTTATAGTTCACACAACGTAATGTGTTTAAACAAGGTTTCTTTATTAAAAATGCGACGCGTTTCTGCTCCGAACCGGAGCCTTCATCAGGCATAACATAAGTGGTAGTGACGTGACTACCACTTCTTATGTTATGCCTGATGAAGGCTCCGGTTCGGAGCAGAAACGCGTCATCAGATTTTAATTATTTATTTATTTTGGGTGGGTTTATTTAATTGGCAGGTCTTCTTTGAATATTTTAGTGAGGTGATGTTTTTAAAATATTTCTCAAGCTTTTCTCCAGCCCCTGAAAGCACCCACTACAGCCACCGGTAAGCCGCTGGGCCCAAGGGGTACCTATAACATCCAAGGGCCTAGGGTTTATTTCCCAGCCTGCATTTGGTGCACAAGTAGTGGTCAGGCCACTCCCACCTCTCCAGAGGTGGTCAGAAGTGTCCACCAGAAATGCCAGCCTCATAGCAGAGCCTAATCAGTAGATCACAGGGGGCAGTTATGCTGCAGACTACAATAAGATATCTTTCCCCAGCCTCCATTCAGCAAAACCCTCTTGCCCCAGGAGCCTTATTACCACACTCATTTGGGCCGAACTTTCGTGAGGCCACACAACTTTGCACAGACCCGGCACCGTACAGTGGTGGGGCCCGCTTGTATGCAGCGACAAGGTGCTGGAAAACCATGCTAGAATAATCTCCGGGTGTAACTCCTGTTATTATACAACTGCCGAGCTACAAGCCATCCTCCTAAAGGCACATGCGTGGAGCCCAATAAGGAAAGTTATGTCCACCTGAGCTCTGTACCCAAGGTCACTGAGATCGGACATTTTGAAATTGAAATCCCACCTATCACCCACACCAGGTTCTTGAAGTATTTCTACAGCATGAGAAAAACCCCTCGTAAGAAAGAGGCCCGTCTATTTTCGAGAAAACCCATCTTCCCAAGGACTGCCAGACTCGGTGAAGCTGTTCAGTGACATTTGCACAGCTACCCCAGCAACACCTTGTGACCTGTGCCCCATCACCGGGGCCCTGCAAGCTGCTCAGGTCCATCAGGGCTTTCCTTTCTCCATCTCCTTCACACATTACGGATCCCACTACTTGGCCCGATCACTACAAGAGGGTTCGAGGGGGCAGCATCCCGCTACCTGAACCAGCAGACCCTTCCACAGTGTCCGCAGCCGCAGCTTCGTATCACGTCTGGATAGACGTGTGATCCTACAGCTACTGAATAATAATAATAGTAACTTTACTATCCCAAAGGAAATTTCAAGTGTCACATCTGCAATACACAGTGCAAACAAAACCACATGCACAATAAGAACCACAAGTTACATATAATTAGAATATACATACAGGTACATACAGTAAATACATCCCCCAGGTGACCTTTCTGAAACACGTTACTCACAATCCTGACTTGGTCAACCCTTCCTCATATTGTCCGACAACTCGAGAGCGGCCGGTATAAATGTCTCTCCGACCTGCACCGCATAAGAGTAATCCTGTGCCTGGAGTACCTCATACATGGGGTGGACGATATTATCTCTGATCAATATTCCGCACTCTACCAGTTCCTCCCATTTCTCATGGGACCTGCCCACTATGGAGGAACCTGTGACAATCGCTACTAGAGATACAGTTACCTCAAGCTGCTACTGCAAAGGCAAATGCATCATAACCGTACGATAAAAACCTTCCATCATCGTCCTGGACACATCACATGACCTTAATCTACGTAGCGCGTCCACCTACCTCATCATTGTGCTCACGCCAGCTTAGCTCATTGTCTGTGACCACGCCCGGGTATCTGTAACTATCCACCTGCTGCACTGCTGCCCCTGCTGTGTTCTGTGGTTGGGACGTGTCCCCCCCTTCTCTGCGAAAAATTTATAACCAATTCGTTCGTCTTATTGACATTTAACACTTATTGACATTTGAGTTACACTAATCAGTGACTGTGATCACCGTCTGTCTGTATTCACTGCCCCCCCTAGCACAGAGACGTCCGAGTATTTCTGAAGAAAGCACCAGGATCGTTCTTCCTGAAATCTGAGGTGTCCAGGATAAACAGAAAGGGAAATCCCGTAACCTGGCAACGCCTGAGGGAGTGGCATGGAGCTATAAGGGGCTACACCGATTTCTCTCGGGTTCTCTCTTGGTCCAACCATGAGCAGACTCTAATCTTACTCGGGGCACATAAAAAGTTTATCAGGCGGTTAAACGCAAAAAGGAACCTACACAGATGCAGGATTCGCTTGAAGCTGCAGAGGCTGGAACTAGGGAAACAACTTCAACCTCCGCATCACAGAGAGAATTCATGATACTAATCTCCGGCTACGGACCCTCCTCACTACCAGAAGTGGAGACCCTTAGGTGGACCCAAGCGTCACACTAACAAAATGGGCAAAATGCTCGGTAATCACCTGCATCAGAAGGACACGGGGCGGTGTAACTACACACCCAGAGCACATATACAATACTTTCCAGCAGTTCTATCACTGCCTCCGATATCCAACCTTATCCAAACTTCTGCGCTTGCACCAGCCATCAGCCGCATCTTATAGACAAGGTCCGAGGTGAAGTGACTGCGGAGAAGGACACAGGATGGATTACTAGAGCTGACGTTTCATGCAGTTAGTGATGTGATAGATCTGCCTAAAGAGATGGGATATAAGAGCAGGTCTGAAGCTTTGGAGGGTGGGGATTAGTCTGAGAGTCCGGGGAAGAGCATTCCAGAAAATTAGCGCAGCTCGGGAGAAGTCCTAGAGACTTGCAGGAGAGGTTCGGAGTAAGGTAGAGATTAATCTATTGTCACTGGCAGATCGAAGAGCACGGGAAGGGCGATAGACTGAGATGAGAGAAGAGAGGTAGGGAGGTGCAGCATTATTCTGATGTTATGCCTGATGAAGGCTCCGGTTCGGAGCAGAAACGCGTCGCATTTTTAATAAAGAAACCTTGTTTAAACACATTACGTTGTGTGAACTAAGACGAAGGAAGCGCCGGCTCAACAATCCATCATCCCTCATCTAGCTTTTTGGTTTACACGCCTCCGGGATCCTGGTCCTGCATACCCAAGCGTGGTTCATCGAGACCGGCTGCTCCGATCTACTTCTGTGACATGCCCTACTAAACTAACCACCAGGTGAGAGTCTACGGACAATCTTACATATATTCTAGTGGTTAACTGTATCACACGAGGTTGCGCTCCCGCTTGTGTCTCCTCTCCACACGGGGTATCTCGGGATCCCTCGAGCCCCCTCCTCTCCAGGTATCCTCCAATCCTTTTGTCTTATATCTTAGCCAAAAACAGCAGCTGGGATCCTTCTGCAGTTCATGCAGGCACAGTGACAGTGCCTGATGCACCAGAATGCCATTATATGGGTCTGTACTGAAGCATATTACTGTTGCACTAGTTCCAAGAACTTCTGAATAGATGGGAAAATAAATACAACTGGATTCAAATTTATTGTACCTTGACAGCACCCTTCAAACAATGGGCATCAAATTGGGCAGGGGTCTTCATCAAGCCCAGCACAACCTCCTCCAGATGGCTTGAGAGGGCTTTTTTCAATGCATCCTCTAAAGACTAAGGAATTGAGAGTAAGCATTCAATGCATTATATATTTGTTGTGCAATTTGGATACCTTAATTACAAGTAAAAAGAATCCCATGTTCAACATTGAGATATAATAGATTTCCTTCCCCAGGAAGCACATTGTTCCTACCTTGCCTGTTTGTTGCTGATAAGCAGCTTTGATTTGTTGACGTTCATTGCTGGTTCTTTTTGTCAAGATATCAATGATGGTGCCTTCATCAACACCTTTAATAGTAAAAAGAAAAAATAAAATTGTAAATATATGTATACTACTTTATATCATGGATAACAGGAATAAAATGTTAAATCATACTATACAAGTTTGTGGTCAAGGTACATTTTATAGATCAATTCAGATTCCATTTTCCTGTTAATGCCAGGTGTGAATTTAAATATAAAAGGCCCAGCAGAAATTAGGCGGGTTTTGCAACAAAATGCTTGGTCCGTGACTAAACTACTCAGGGATGAGATGTCAAGTATCATACAGTAGTTATAGATGTAAGGAGTCCCTGCATCCTTTTGCGACTACTCAACAGCATCAAAAAATAAAATTTAAAAATTGTATTACAGTAACACACACACAGTCAGTTATTTTGTGTCATTAGCATGTGGAGTAAACTCAGCAACCCGAAAGTAGAAGAGACTCCAATCCCAATGAGGATATGTACAAAGGAAAATCAGTATAAGAAGTTTATATTTTATACCCCTATTCATATTATTTAACTTGACAGTTTTTTTTTCTTCAATGTTGTGTTAATTCTGCTACATAAAGATGTATATTACCTTTAGTTTTTATGGCCTTTTCTAGATTTGCTGCATCTTGAGCTGGATTGTATCCAGAAGTTGCTTTGAGAGATGGTCCAGATTCATCTGCCTGTAACGTACAAGATTATACTTTAGGAGATTAACAGAGCATTTAAAATTACTATTTGATTCAAACAATTAAGCTCTTTTAGCTCATTAGTATAATTTTTAGTTGATTTTAGAAGGACATAGGCCATGGATAACAAATAAGAATATTACCACACTCAGTGTCTGGATCTATGAGCAAGTGTCCCTGGTTTATCAGGTTTGATTTTTGATAGTGGATTTCCTTTAAGTTGCCAAGACTTTGCTTAAAGGGTCTCCCACTTCAACAATATTGATGGGACAAATCAATATCATATTTCCCATACCATTCTAAGTAGTATCAGGTACCAGATTGACACATCCAATGAAGTCTGAAGTAGAAGGCACCATCTGACATATAGCAGCAGTGCTAGAATACAGAAGCTCTGCGCCAATTCACTAGAAGGAGAATTGATCTGAAGTTACCCTAAACTGCAGCTATACAGTGGACGGAACATACTGCTTTAGGTGCTGTCCCCTGTATAGTCAATATCAGAAGTGGATTATAAAACAAGCAATAAAAACACAATATTGTTACTTTATTGCAACACGTTTGCTTGCACCCTGCATTTATGTAGAGTATAGCTTGATGTCAGTGCTAATCTTTCTACCGCCATGAGGAATTTACATTTCACTTCAAACTTGATTTTCTGGCAGATACATGATATGCCAAGGTGCCACGCTGCTTAACATACCGGTAGTGGTACTTAAGGTTAGTTTCTGATGATTCCCTTTAACTTCCTGGGATGTTGGAACCACTGTTATGCTGGCTAGCAATATACTGCACAAGACTGGTTTGTTTCAACTACTGTATTGTTCCCCATCTTACTTAATCTGCAAAGCTGATCAAACACATTACAGAATTAACTTGATTATGGGATTATTGTTAGTTAATGGAGAAGCATTATAACCAAGCAGCTAATCTTAACCAGTATAGACATTTCTGAGACCGCTCCTACGACCAGGATGTAGCCATGGGAGTGGTTAGGTTTGTCTCGCCTGTAATGAGTAATGTTTAAGGCATTCATATAGACAGGAATTTATGAAACTTTAAAGAAGTATGCATTGTAGAAAGATCTTAGGGTAAGAGCAGAGGAGATCAGCCAGATACTGACTGAGATCGGATTTATTGTTATACACAGTGAGCCAATATATTAATTCATATAGCATTTTGGGTTCAGTAGACTACTACAGGTTAAGATGGAAATACAACACTACACATTTAGTGATCATTTTAGTTCACACTTACAGTACATGGGGGAGGTCCACCATCTGCCAAAAAGTTTGCTTGGGCAAGGAATGCTTGCATAAGAGCCATGATGATCTCAGGTTCTATAAAAATAACAGAGGTATACTGATAAACATAATCATTGCTTTGTAGGAGGCCAAAGTAACAAAGTAAAATTATGCATCCAGAGTATATAAATATTAAATAAGACATGAAATTACTTAGGCCAAGTTCACACGACTGTTCAAACCTCCAATCAATTAAATACCATTGACACCCATGTAAATTTTCCAATATGTTAAGCGTAGGCAGGTACCAGTTATGCATTCATTTTCAGGGTGGAAATAGATTACAGTGGGATAAAGGCGTAACTGTCTATAACGGAGGACATAAAATTTACATTAACGGGATCTTTAACCGATATGGTAAACCTCCATTCTTTAGCTTTTTTAAAATAAAGGTTAGTACAGTAGTATGAACTTGGCCTACAAATGAGCATTTTCACTCTGAAATAGGGACAACTTTCACTCCATTAAACACAGACCAGGGACTTGGACTCTCGCTGATGTAACCAGGCTTTTCTGTGGGGTCTATGGCCTTGGTCAGTCCAGGAATGAGGCCAAACTCACTTACATAGTTAAATAGTTCATTGGGTTGGAAAAAAAAAACACACATGTCCATCAAGTTCAACCAATGAAGGGAGGGGATTGGATGAGGAAGGGCTTTAGGGGAAAATAGTATATAAAAACGTGTCAGGAGCTGGTCTAAGGCCTCTTTCACACTTGCGTTGCAGATCACGTCAGAGTCTGATGAGGGTGCAGTTAGGGTTTGGTCAGTGAAAAACTGACATTTTGCATCAGAGTTCAATCAGTTCACTTAGAGTTTGTTCAGTGTCTCAGTTCTTCACGTGGGTTCTTTTGCGGTTTTCAATACAATTTCAATGGGTTTTTCACATGCAGATAACTGCGGTCTATCTTTTCTATGGCAATTGATCAGTGAAAGATGCATTGCACTTGCATGTGTCTCAGAGTTGAATGTGTTTTTTAAAGCATCTCCATAGGCTTGTGACTTGCAAAAGTAGAAAATGCTGAGAATTAAACGTGCTTTAAAAATAATGTGTGTGTGAAAAATAAAGCAAGTCTGAAAAAAAAAAAATCTGTTAATTACAATGGGTCAGAGTGTAATGCAAGTTCTGTGCATCAAAAGCACACGCAAAATGTGTGTGAAAAATACAAGTGTTCCATATTTTTGGTAACAGCGGAAGGCTACCCAATTATAATTTATCAGATTTAAACAGCCATATTTTCTTAGGCCACGGTCTGCTAGCATTGCATTCATAACGCATATGTGATCGGGTCAATGCCCGCCCCCTGTGCGCTAGCGTTGCTTTATAGCAGAACTGTTCTAGTTGCTCATGGCAACCAATCAGAGCTCAGCTTTCATTTCTTCACAGCTGTTTTATAAATTAATGTTGAGCTCTGATTGTTTGCTATGGGCAACAAGAACAGTTCAGCTCTGACACTTCTGATAAACCTCCCCCATAAATGTGTCCACAACCAGAAATTGCAGCCATTTCCCACCTCTTCTTCATATGGGTGGGGAGGAGTTGGTGCAGGGCACAAGCTATAGCCACCCAAGGTCCAGACATGGACTATTGCGCAATTATGCAGGTAGAACCTGGCACAGAACTGCATGATTGTGTGTCCATCTCCCCAGATATTATCAATAGGCCAGAGCACTTCCCAATTTGTTTGAATAAGCCAATAAACAGATATTATAAATATGCATAAATTTTAAAGGATTTAAAGGAAATAGATGGATAGTACTATTGTCTCTGCAACATTTACTGGTCATCAAGGGCATACAAATATGTCACGTTTCTTGGCAAGAGTAAAAAAAAAATAAATAAATAATATTCAAAAGTAAATAAAATTCTTTCCTCCTCTTGTGGATTCCAATTTGCATAAAAAAAATTGGATTATATACATTATATAACCACTGGGCAATTACTTTTAAACATCTGTACAAAGATTCTATCAATCTACCAAAGAAGTCTTAGTATGGGAAAAGAAGATCAAACCTGTTCTATACGTGTACAGCACGACTGTCTAACCCGCACCAATGGACAAAAGCTAGTCATCACAGTATATGCTCCAGGCAGTAAAATGATGGGACACACCCTGCGCCACCTCCCAGATCTACTAGTCTGAGAACAATGAGCACAAGCAAGAGAATGTAAAGTTATATAGTTACACATCTGGCCATGTTGTAACCTGTGATGAATACAGTAAAAAAATATAATGCATAAAGTTTGAATTCACTGGTTTGTTTATTGCACGTCCCCTTGTTTGCAAATATATATTTTTTATTTTTACACATTTTCTCTCTATCAGCATAAACACAGCCCATATAACCTGGCTACTCTAGAGGAGACATAAAGTATGCCCTTGGTATCTAAGGGGTGGACAGTGTGAAATAGTTTAAAGTCATGCAGCATACATTACAGAAACTTGCATTTCCTACCAGCAAGTACAAAGTTAACAGAAACTTGGCAAGCAGCAGACAAGTATGTTTAATGTTTCCACATCCAGACTGAATTTGCTTGTCCAGCACATAAGTGCCAAGAAGTTCAGTTTCTGTCCCTTTAAAATCTCACTGTCTTAATTCTACAGTATAAACTTACAGTAAATATATTGACATTGTATACACAGGACAATGATCACACCTACAATGTAACACAATGAGACATGCAGTGATAAAGATAAGCACTTTCTTACAACTCAGGATTCTTTTCCAGCAGGCATAAGGTTAAAGCAGTTAAATGAATAGTAAGCCTGAGACCCACCTTGTGGAGCTGCAGAGAGAGATGGATGAGTTGTATGATCTGTGAGGTGGAAGACTGGAAAACTGAACTCCTGATTTTATGAAGAACTTGCTAAACCACACCTAGCAACTGACATAGCAGTGAACTCACAGGGATTGGTTGGCAACACACCATGGTTTCAGGCATTGGAGCAAGACTCACAACACATTACTTCCATCATAGAGAATTACTGGCATTTGTTTGTAGGAACTTTGCGCTTACATGTCAGTTACAGAGTAGCAGAGCTGTGTATGCTGTGTGCTAGAGCTACATGAAGCACAGGCAATAAATCACATACTGTACCAGTGCGGTACATAAAGGAATGTCTTTTATAACCTATATAAATGTTTATTTATACATTTGTTACATATCCTTATTGTATTTTATGTAACGTGCCTAGTTACAATATCATACTAATCATATTGGTAATATATCAGGTTATGTATGATTTATAGATTTAGGCCTCATGTATATGATGTATGAAGAAGCTTCAATGGATGGCCTCTGCGGCATTGTAAGGCCGGGGACATACGTGGCGGTTTTGATGCATGTTTTTCATCTCGTTTTGCATCCTTGTAAAATGCATCAGTGTTGCATACTGGCCATTTAAATGGGTTTTTGGATAAAGTGTCTTAAGTTTGCGTTTTATGTGTATACGTTTTTTGCGGTGCGTTTTTCAAAGCAGATGCATTTTAGAAAACACATGCGTTTGTGGTCTGCGTTTTGAAATGCATGTAATTATATACACAAGCAGGGTGAACAAGATCACTGCGTTTTTAAAAATTCCAAGAGACACAGAGTTTTCGATGAAGTCGAAATCGCAACATAAACCTGAAAAAACGCCACGTGTGTCAGTGGTCTTAGGCCGGTGGCACACACATGGCGTTTTGAACCTATTTTGGGCCGTTTCTAAGCAGTCTGTTAAAAAATGCATGCACATTTGCGTCACCATACTGCTCTGAGCGGTGCCGTGCACCCATTGCCGGCCAATGGGGGACGTATATATATGACGTATATACATCAGCCATATATAAGTTCTCCAACTGCCGCGTGAATGAGGCCTTAGGGTGGATTCCCACGAGGCCTTTTTGTAACATTTTTAAACGCATCTAAAGCACAAATGGGATGGGGTTTGGCCAAAATGCACATGTGTGTCCCATGAAACTCATTCCCATGTGACAAAAGTGCCACGTTGGAATCCGCCCTCACATGAAGCCACTAATACAGCACCCATAAATGTCTCTGCTGCCATACCGTCTCTTTGGCCCATACAGTGTGCAAGGTTGTGCAGCCTATTGCTGTTTAGCTGCAGTGAACCACTAGTTCCATCATGCCCATTAGCAGATTTCACACAATTTAATCCATGTCTGGCTTCATCAAATTATTAATGTAAATAAAATAAAGTGTTCAAGATTTTTCCTCTGCACCAAAACATAGTACATGATGTTTCCCCGCTATGCAGTTCATGCCAAAAATATCGAGAGGCCATGACTCCTTGGGTTATCTTGCACCTTATCAGAAAACTGCCCACTACATGGAGTTTTTCTACCAGCTTTCTGGCATTGAAGCTCGCTATAATTGTCTTCAGTCCCCTACTGGAGTCATTTGTAGTAAGCCATGCTCCTACAGCAGGATTCACATTTTTCCGTCATCAGTCTCTATGATATTTGATGCACAGAGTTCTTGTTTCCCTGATATGCAACATTGTCAGTCCTGCTACATATCTGGAAAACAAGAACTCTGGGTATCATATATCAATATAATGCACAGAGTTCAGTCCCCAGCATAGTGATCAGCCTGTGGCACAGGACTTCTCACGTTTGTGATCACGGAAAAATGTGAATCTAGCCAAACATATGATCAAGCCTACCTCTTCTTATTTATTAGCCGCAGTTACAAAGGAGTAAGGAGCTATTAGGATCATTAATACCAATGGATGAAACAAACTTGCTCCTGTGAAACCAACTATAGTCAATATTCCATTTGAAAGAATGCCTAGCAGTGAGGTGGATACACCCTGACACAATAATTGAGAAATTGCTGTGAAGCTGGTCGGCACTCGGTGACTGTTCCCTCGTGCTCGTGGATAGGAATGTAATTCAAATGAAGCAAGGATCCCGACACTTCGAGGTAAGTCAAATTCAAAAGGGTTTTTAATTGAATAAACTTTTCAAATATAATACAAAGAATATCGCAAACGCGTTTTTCGGCTCTTCCCGAGCCTTCGTCAGCTGATTTGCTAGCGTTCTTTCAAACTATATAAAGAAAATAGGTGTCCAATGAATAAATGACACGTCATTCACTGCGTCATCTGTCATGTGGTTTCCGGGTCTCGTGATCAATCATATGCATCATCTGTCACGTGATTCCGTCATGTGATTCGTCTTCTGTGATGCGTTCATCGAGCCCATCTCCGTTAGGATATCAATAAGATATACAGAGTAATCTACGCTGGTAAGTACATAACAAAAGTATGCATTTCTATATATTGGTTATAACATTGATTTTATCCTATAACTTGTAGAGAAAAACATTGAAGGATGTGTAAGGAAGAGAAGATTAAGAGACAACGGATTTCAAAACTTCAAAGGGTTAAAAGTCACTGGCATGTTATACAATGGTATTTTGGTTAGTATAGTTTGATATTTAGAACACAGTTATATATGGAGACAGTTTAATCAATATAATTCATACCATATCTTCTCCCCCAATCAGTGGAGCTCAAACATTCTGTGTCTGTAATAAAATAATATGGAATCAATTTAGAAGTGACAAATTTCATAATCCCTGTTAAGGCCATATGGTTCGAGGGTTTTCAACTCGTGTATCCAGAATGCCTCTTTCTGTAAAAGCATTTTAGTGACATTTCCACCTCTTCTTGGGGGGTTGATTTTATCAATAACCTGATATTTTAGTTGTGGTAAGGAATGATTACATTTCTTGAAATGTGCTGGTACCAGTGAAGACTGGCTCTGCCAAACTTTCATTTACTACTAATACTGATATTAGTCATTCAGTTTACTCTTGTTAAAATACACAGACTATAAAACATATCTATATATGTTTAAATAATTCTATAAAATAAATATAATAAAAGTATATAAAAGCTGTATGAGGGTCACACAATTATTAGTTGTAGGGCCCTCACAAACTAATAAGGGTTCATTAACATGAGGTATGCCCGCCGTGTGCTGGAGATGAGGAGGTGACCCCCTCCTCCCTCCATAGGAAACAGCGGCGCACGGCTGCACACTCGCAGAAAGATAGATCATTGCAGCTGCATATACGTCCCCATGTACGGCCATGTGAATGAGCCCTAAGGGCTAAAGCTAGTGTTGAATTGGGAAAAATGTAGCTAGCAACTTCATAAATGATGTCAGATACCAGGATCAGAGATTGTGCCAAAACATGCTTTGTCACTAAAAGATGTACAAGTCCTTAGAGTTTGCCCCTGAGCACCAACAGAGACATTAAGTAATACATAGAGTGCATACTCCAGCTGTTTGTGGACATTTCAATTAAATTTTACTTTGTATTACTTCTCCTTACTTATAGAGGGGTAAGTCCGATATCCTTATCAGACTTTTCTCTTCAGCTCCTAGATTGTGTTCAGTTCTACAGTGAAGGTGGTACAGTATACCATCTTATTGTCATATTTAAGACACCATACAAGTAGACCATACAGATATTGAAGGGGGGGGGGGGCGTTGGACAATCTGACTGATTCGGACTGAGCACGGGATTTAACTTTCAAATTGTGTCACAAGATCAAGCTCTTACATGTACCCTGAAGAAGACAGCGAACTCCATCGAACCTGAGCGGGGAAGCGACACATGCAGGATATCGGGCGCACGGTCTTAGTGAATCGCAGCACAGTGCATTATGGTCAGAGAATGCACTTTCGGTGAACTCCTCCGGACGGGTAAGTAAATGTGCCCCATTGTCAGTAACTTCCCAGATTAATTGGGAAACTTTCACCTCTACTGACTTGTGTGTTATAGACAAGGCAGACACCAGCACCTGGCATACCCAGAGGACCACTTAGCCTCAGATTCTGTATCAGCAGCGCAGCATTCTGAAGCCGACCAGGAGATAAAGTGGCCAGAGATGCCAGTCCTTCTACGCTGCATCCACAAGGAGAAAAAAAGATCTCAGCACTATCCACCATAATTCTGACCCCCACAAACGTCCTTAATGGAGATTCGATCACAGAAGCAGGGTTAATCTCCCCATAAAGTTCCAAAAGGCGTTGCTCTACCAAGACAGTATAGTCCCAACGTACACATGCCATATGCTTGGCCAGGGCCTGCTCTATCCCTGTACTGCACCGTTTGTGAAATAAAGAAGTTCTTCACATCAGGAGAAGATTGATTGATACATGGTTATATAATAAATTAGAGATAGGTATATAGACAAAAAACTTGATAAATACCATAAATGGTTACATAGATAACTATATATTTATATTATACATTTATAGACAGGAGATAGAAGATAAGCATCTGAGCATATTGTATTGGCCCTGTGAGCAAATAGGATCTTTACAGAATTATGTTGTGGCATTTCTCTTTTATTCTTGTATACAGAACTATACAACGATGCACATTATGGGCTGTGGCTCTCTCTAACATTTCCAGAAAGTATGAAAACATAACTCAAAAATGTAACTTTATCAGAAAATTTTCCAGAACAAACCCCCACCAATCTGATTACTTTATTTTATAACCTATCCTATAATGGGAATATCAATATCAGTATCCTGAAAACCACCTTTAACATAACCTTATGTATGTAACTAACTGTACTGTATGTGGTTTTAGACAATGGTAGTATTTAGTACTGTAACTACTGTACTTGTATGCTTTAGTTCTGGTTCTGTATCTGTGAAGTAAACCTTTAGCTTTTTGAATTAACACTAACACTGCATTCTTCCAAAATACTTTTGTAAAGTTGATACGAATTTGATAATAGTGTCTTTTCATACAACATTCATGCTTATAGATGCCTAACGGGCCAGGACATGAAGCTCTAACACAGTAAATCTGGTCATGCTACTATCTGCAGAACAAGTGCCAACAGGACTAATGGCATACCAGAAGCAATAGGGTAATCTACAACGGCCTAAAGAGCAGTCACAATCAATAGAGTGATAAAGACCATTTGGAATTCCCAATCTGTATTCTAATTGGTCTATAAGTGTACATTATCAGCCATTGTGATCATCATACAGCAAGTCATGGAAACTTGAGACAATGTTTTGAAGCCTACCCATTCAATATTATAATTGGCATGCATATTTTGAAAATACCTATATAAAGCATGTTTAGTAGCTCAGTAGATCCTCAAGGTTTCCCTAAAGACTGTTAACAAATATATACAATATTGTATGTATTCCACTGCACAAAACTTCCCATCACACCCAGGTATGTTTCTAGGATTTAATAAAATAATGGTAAGCTACATGTATGGTAGGAACTTTAATCATGTTGACTTTGATACAGCAGCTCTCCTCTTTATATGAAAGATACATTTATAGTTGTGGCTTAGATACAGCTCTGCTCTCTGTAAGATATCTTTATCGTACACAGTGAGAATTGAGAGTTACATTTTTATATTTCCCTAAGTGGGAAAAGCAACAGGACAAATAAGGGCTAGAGAATGCTCCGTGAGCATGCTCAATTGGAAATGTGTCAAAACAAATACACTTTTCAAAACATGGGACATTAACCCTTTAAAGACGCAGCCATTTTGTAGCCTAAGGCTCAGCCCCATTTTTTGTATTCTGACATTTCCCATATGTCTACTTTACATTTTCATAATTTTTGAAATGTCTGGATAATTTATTTTCACGTCACGCGGCTTACAAATTGAATATCGCTTTTCCGGATTTTCAGAATTGACTATTTTGGGGATAAATATATTATTGAATGAAATTTTACATATTTTGTATTAAAACTCCCTATATAATCAACCCCAAACTATCAAATCACCCATCAAACTATCAGAAACAACTTTTAGGAAGATTATTAACCACTTTAGATCTTCATTGTAATTGAATCAAAATGGAGGTTAAATTTAGAATGGTCAAATTGTTCCCTTATACGTTCATTTAGCCCTAAAATTTACACATTTCCCACCATACAATTTGTTATACAATTTGCCCTGAGTACAGAGACCCCCCAGATGTGGCCTTTGCATGTTTAATAGGCGCACAGCGAGGCACAGAAGGGAAGAAGCTCACTGCAGCTGCCAGGATTTTAGTTTCCTCATTGGTCCGTGTTGTAGGCTATAAAATTTTATCTTTTGCGTTATTGCGGCCATGTGACGGCATTTTTTTTGCAGGATGAGATGCTTTTTGCAGTGTTACCATTTTGGGGTTGGTATACCCTATTGTTGAAAATTTAGGAACTTTTTTTTGAGGGCAGGAGTAGAAAAGCATCAATTCTGTACTGGATTTTTTACTTTCCTTTTTTTTTTTGGTGTTCACTGTAAAGCCTAATAATCATGTTATCTTTATTCTATGGGTCGATACGATTATGGAGATACCATACATGAATATTTTTTCTTATGTTTTACTAAATTTGTCAAATAAAACCCTAATGTGGGAAAAAAAAAAAAATTTTCTATTTTTTGCATTGCCATCTTCCAAGTGGCATTGACAATAACATTGTTACTTTTTTGGCTATGGAGCTGGTTGATGGCTTGTTTTTTGCGGGACATGTTGAATAGGTAAAAATCATAATTTTTGGAGTGTTTATTTGGTTGTTTTTTTTAACCGCGTTCATCGTGGGGGTTCAATAATTATTTAATTTTAATCTAGAGGTTGTTACGGACACGGTGATACTATATATGTGGGTTTTGTGTTATGATTTAGACTTTTTTTTGCGTAATATATGTCTCTTGATATGTTATGGGGATTATGGGCATTTTTTTTATTTATTACTTCATTTTTTATTGAATAACATTTTGATTGCTTGTTCATGATAATACTCTTCAATACTGATGTATTGCAGGGTATTAGCAGTGTCAGACCATCTTTCAGGCAGAGATGCCATCTCTCAGGAAAAGACCCTTCAAAGGCATGTTAAATGCCGCAGTCGCGCTGACCGCTGCATTTAACGGGTTATACACCCGCAGGTTTTATACTGGGGTGTCGGCCATTAGTTATAGACAGCACCCGTGTGTCCCGATGCCGGTTCGGCTCAGATCTTGAGCTGAACCGTCATCGGCTCTGCGTCCGATATATAGGGTGCTGAGCGCTAAGTCACTGTGCTCAGCGTCCGATATATCGGACGCAGAGCTGGAGGGGGTTAACAATGTGTTAATGGATACTGATTTTTGATAGATATTACTGATTTTTGATAGGTATTACATTTTTTATGGTAAAAAACTAACAAAAAAAAGATTTCTAAAAGAATGGCATTGTCACTGCACTGTTCATAGTGCATTAGGTGGAATAAAATCCATAAACATAAAACTGTAAACATTACAATTGCATTTTTCTCCTTTAATTATGTTCCCCATAGGTTTACCACTGCTGGAATAATAGTAGAATAACTTAAATAAAGCTTTATCCTCGTCTTAGTCCTCTGCGTTACAAATAAGACAAGGCCCTTAGGAGTAGCCCTAAAAGGTCCCATTGTTTCTCTCACCACTGTATGGGAATCAGGACCATGAAGTCACTACCTTTAGTAGTAACCTCTGTTCTGTGGCAGCTGACTCAAGCAGGTCAAAAGAGATAGAAAGGGGCATTAATTATTATTGGGATTTAGTAATTGAGCAGGTACTCGTAAGAGGGGAAGTGTGCAGTTCTTTACAGGTCCTTTGGGTGTAGCACAGGAGAAGAAAATATGGAGCACATGAGAAAACAGGAGCACAGTAGGTATCTGCAAATGTTTTAAATGACAACATGGAGTTTGTGCTATACCTTGATAACTACTTTCTATTTTTATGTTGAATAAGCAAATCCAAATGCCTCTTCCAGCCCTTCTACAGTATATATAGTATAGTATATATAAGGGGTCATTTATCTTATTTTCCCCTTTTCTGCACTCATTTTGCGCCATTTGTGAATCTATTTTTTGCACCTAATTTGTCTTTATCATTTTGGCTCTTTGTCAATTGCAGGGTTTTTTTGTGCTTTATTAGGCTCAAATTTAAAAAAGGCGCGATTTGTTGCGCAAAACATACCATGGCCTTCCTAAGCCTGCTCAGGATTGGCATGGTATTGCACAATTATTTGTAAAGGGTGCAATAACTGACGGTGAATTGAGGTGTAACATTAAAAAAAAAGCACAAAATAGGCGCAAAACAGCATTAGGCAGCAAAAAGGTGCAGAAACACCAATGGATCCCCATAGTATTTTGTAAATGGGACTCTTCTATAAAGAATGAGTAGAATGGAAACTGAATTGGGACTGGGTCTTTTTAGAAAAAGCCCTTTTCTTATTCATCTCTTTTTTTGGTTGGTTGCCATGGGAATCCGTAGTTAGAAGGAGGGTAGGTGGGTGTTGTTGCAGCCCTACCACATGCACACATGTATTTGTTAACACAGTGTTAACACATGTGTTAATATTGCGTTAATGCATGCATTGTGTAAACACAATGGGACTTATTTAGTAAGGGTCCCGCAGCTGCATTTTCGTCGGGTTTACCGACTTTTAGCCAATCGCACCGGCTTTCATGTGACAGAAATTGGGGGGCGAGTCGTCGGACGTTCCGATGGATTCGGACTAAGCGCGGGATTTAACATTCAAACTTGTGTTGCAAGCCAAGCACTTACATACACCAGGAAAGAAGAAGGTGAACTCCGGCGGACCTGAGCGGGGAGCGACAAATGCAGGATATCAGGCGCAGGATCTACGTGCATCGCAGCATCATCATCGGAGAACACATCTCGGGGATCGTAACTCAGACAGGTAAGTAAATGTGCCCCAATGTTTAAAGCTATGTAATAAGTCAAATCTCCACTTCTCATCTGTTCTGATGCTTTAGAAAATGCATGTGTTACAGCCACATGTGAGTGTACGTGTGTGTGTATAAGTACAAAAACTGTGATGCTGCCATGTGTTCATCTTCTTATTCCTTAATAAGGAAAAAGAGCCATTTTTGCTGTTGTAATTTTTTTTAACTAGCACTTTGTCATTGGCCTATTAGGCCCAGCCTTAAAAGTAACTATGGTATGTACTCCACAGCAGCTCGTTAAAAAAATTTTTGGGGCCATGAGAGTGGCAGTGGAACCTCCTTTCTCCGTCTCACTTCTTAGATGTCCTGGTCACTTTAGATTTGGGCATGTAAGCGGTTCAAAAACCCCAGCATTATGACTACTCAGGGCAGATGCAGTAAGAGCCTAGCTGTGTATAACTAGTGTATTTCCATCACTGCACAGGTGGGTACACTAGCGATACCTGCACAATTTAACATTTTTGGCTTGGAACGCTATGGGGAAGATTTATCAAGTGTCTGAAAATCTGAATATTTCTAGTTGCCCATGGCAACCAATTACAGCTCAGCTTTCATTTTATCAGTGCTCATGAATATTTTAAAGAGGAGCTGTGATTGGTTGCCATGGGCAACTAGAAATATTCTGACTTTCAGACAGCTTGATAAATCTGCCCCTATGTGTCTCATCTTTATCAGGTGAAATAATGAACTATTCCAGTTATTTATGCTCTCCCATACTGCAGCCCTAATACATATGCAACCATTAACAGACAACAGCCCATTCATTTAAAAGTATATGAAAAACTATCGGTTTACATTTTTGACGTTCCCTTGTACACTTATTTCACTATTGAATAGTCTATTATCTCATTGTTATCTTAAGGACCACATTCTTTGCTTTTCTTTTAGCTGTGGATCAAAAGTCTTTAGAAGAACGATAAATCCCCAACATTGTATAAGACAGAAAAAACTGGTCTCTCCAGCTCGGCCTAAATACAAAAAGTCTTACTTAAAGGAGTATTCCCATAAAGACAAGTTTCTTATATGCACTCAGCTTAACAAAATAACACATTCTCTAATTCACTGTTATTAACAAAAATACAGCATTTCACAGATATAAGTCCAACCTGTCTCTATCGGTCCTGGTGTACACAATTTCAGTTGCCCCTAGACACAACCCAGTAACTTCTCACTTAGGGTTGGGTGGCCGCCATCTTGGATTTTTTTTTGAGATCCTGGAGCTGAGTTTCTGTCTGTCTCTTTGTGGATTGTTTAATATGAGAATAACATTTTATTTTCATAAGGGAGATATAGACAACACTTACTGTATAACTCAGTCGTGGCTCCAACCTTCCACCTGTGATCTGTGTTGGACTTCATCTTAGTTGACTCTTCACAGATGACAATTCTTCTCTATCTTCTCTATCAGTTGCAGAACTTTGATAACTTCTTCAGCTCTGTGCAGCACATCTCTACATCCATTTGCAGTCAGCAGTTCCCCATTAATTAATGTTTAGCATAGCAGTTAGTTAATTCAGTTAAGTTAGTTAATAAATACACTGTTCAGTAACCCCCAGTTATAAACATACTGTCAAGCGGCCTCCACTTGTCCAGCAGTTTTTTATTATTAGACTCCAGGAGTTCCCCTTATAATACATTGTGTAGGCCCCAATCTCTATAATATAATGTCCAAGAGCCCCCCTTGTAAAATACTATCCAGCAGCCCATCCTCTTTCCCCTACTTATAATATACTGTCCAGGAACATATTCCACCTCTTATTCCATGTGCTGTTTAGGAGCCCAACTAACCCCCCACACTTATAATATACTGTCCTTGAGCGCCTCCCCCCACTAATAATATGCTGTCCAGGAGTCATTTAATAATATAAACTCATTATTTGACACTCCCGCTTCTTCTTGTCTTCTCACTGTATGACGCTGCGGCCTGATGATGTCATCACGGCACCACCATGCCATAGAGTGTACACAGTTAGAGCGTGTTGATGTCTCTGCGTGTGTCATTTGATTAATCAATTCTATTTGTGTTTTAAAGACACACATAGAGTTGATTCTCTATCCCTTATCTTGGGTCAGCGTCTATCTTTCTTCTCATTGACGTTACGGTACCGTGGGCATTACGTACATTCATATAGGCGGACGTATTGCCCATTGAAATGAATGTGGATGGATGCTACCTGTACCGAAATGGTATGGTAAGGATAGCATACAGGCAGAAAAATCTGTTTGTGTGAAAGAGGCCTAATAGACATTTTAAATTCTTATAATTTACTATTAGTATCACTTTACATTCAAATTCTATGTCATTTTGTGGTGTCTGTATCTAGCTAATTTCTAAAGTCAATTTACAATATAAAGTCAATCCATAGAGCAGTGCTGATTAAAGATACAATGTGAAAAAAAGGGCTGAGGGCTGGAACCCTGAAATGTAACATGTGGCTAGTTTGTCCACTTTGTGAATTTAATTGAACAATGTACTGTTAATGGACTTAACATGGACTTAACAGAGCAGCTGGGTACAAAAACATGTGCCTGTTTATATGATATGAAGATGTTGGATGAAAAGTGTCAATTATAGTAAATTATAAGCGTTGTAAAAATAACTTAATTTTTATGGCCATTTTACCTAAGACCTCCAAAAATTTACAAGATTAATTGTATCTCTACTCTAGTAGCAGCATCTTTCATAACTTATAAACCCTGAAGAGACATACTGTAACTAGTGCAATGAATTCTCCTCTAGTATTAAGTGTTCTAAATACAAATATTAATGCAATATATACAGTATAGATGGTGATATATTCTAAGATGCAGCAAATTCATGGAAAATCTGCAACATCTCATATATTCCACAAGGAGTGCAGGGAAAAAATAACACATGTTCAGGGCGCAGCAGGGTTGGGCAGTGAGGTCACACTCCTGATTGTAGAAAACAAGGGGGGTGAAAAGTCTACATTCCTCTTGTGTAAAAGATGTTTTCTGGTATTCTAATAGAGCTAAACCACTTGGACACACTTTGTTTCCCTTGGCCTCTTATATTTTAAACAGCTGATGCAAGCAAATTTCAAAAAATCTTTTTAATTATTTATTTATTTATTTTGGATGCTATAAAATGTACTGTAAATGAAATAGATGTCTGAATCTTTATAGTAAAAATGTTTTGCTTTGCAGAATATTTTGAACAGTAGTACAGTATTCACATGTTACCTTACTGTATGGAGGATATAGTGGAGCAGAGTCTATTAAAGGGGTTTTTCCACGAACTAAAGTTAGGCCCTATTCATGGAATAGGGCCTAACTTGCTGATCAGTGGGGGTCGCAGTGCTGAGACCCCCACAGATCGCGAAAAAGAGGGATCCGTTGGTCCCCTTGTCACTCCGTCGGTGTAATGGAGCAGATGGCCGTGCATGAGTGTTCTACCCTATTAATCTCAATGAGAGTGCCCAGACTCTGAAGAGGACCAAAACCCTACCTATCCGTCCAGCAGGAATTGTGAGCAACATGGCCGTGATGTCTACGGAATTGAAGAGAGAAGAAGATGTGGCGACACGTGACCAACTCCGGAGCCGCAGAAAGAAGACACTTCTGAAAAGGTAAGTATATCAGAAAGTTAGTAAGATTGCAGGTAGATGTAGAAATGTTAGGGAAAGTTTAATTAATTATTAAAGGAATCGGTCCAAGTTAAAAGAGTAGATGATAGTTATTTGATTATTAGTCACTGGGATTCACACTAGTCCCCTCAGGTAGAGTATGAAATGTCTTTTCTAAGTTCCTTCTTTTATGTGAAATCTCCCCAGTTTACCTATAAAAAAAACCTCCCCCAACATCAGAAAAATATGACTCTTCTCATCCCATTTTCACATGTGATGTGTCAAGTTTAGTGGTTTCATTTCAGAAGCATCTATCTTCTGTTCTATTGCACCTAGATACATATTAAAGATTGAGATTTCTGAGCCCAGGTTATGGTTCTGTGAGCCACAGAACTGGACAAACAGGCAGTTAAAAAATAGGTGGGAACTGGATCTGCCACTCGCAATTCTAACTATTCTCCAGTTCTGTAGTTCACAAAGCCAATGACACCATCAGCATGTTTCTAGGCGCTAAAGAACAGAAGATTGGGGCTTTTTTGAGGTGACACTACCCCCCCCCCCCCACACAACCACTAAACTTGAAATCTCATGTAAAATGTAAAATGGGGTCAGAAGCTTTATATTTGCCTGACTTTGGGGGAGATTTTTATAGATAAACATAAATGTAGGGATTCTTGAAAGTCAATTTCATGCCCAACCTGAGGAGGCTAGTAGGGTCCTGGGGTAAAACATGGTGACAGGTGCTCTTTAAGTGAAATAGCTACTCTTTAGTAGGGTTGAGCGAACCTGTAACCAGCTTTTCACCTTAAGTTAAGGATGCTAAAAGAGGGTTCATAAACACCCACCAGTGACACCCTTTAAATGATGCTGATGGCACCGTGTTTATTTATTTGTTTTTTTACAGTGTGCAAAGAGCATTGTGTGCTGAAACTTACCCTGCTGCTGAGATATTACATCAGGCAATGGGCGGCGTCAAATGCTAAGGGAGCAGGGGGTGGGGAAAACAATGAAACAGTCTTTGAAGATATTAAGAGCCTCCAGAAACACCCCCAGAGCCCTTCAGGATCATTAACATACTTTTAAAGAAGTCCAAGGAAAGGAGTCCATGGAAAGGCGGCCATGGATAACAAATATAAAAAGATCACCACAGTCTCAGTGCCTGGATCTATAAGTAAGTGTCCCTGGTTTATCATGCTTGATTTCGATGTTTCCTTTAAAGTGCAGCTCCAACAACAGTTTTTTTTCACAAATCAATTGCAATGTAGAATGACTTTGCCTATTACTTTCATTACCTATGGAATTCAATGTTGACTGTGGTACTGTGGCTGCAAAATAAGCCAGAATCCCCCCCCCCCACACACACACACACACACACCACCAACCTTCACAAATGGTATGAGGTGTTTTTCCCTGAAAACCATAGAATTTTCATGATTGTATGTCAGGGCTATTTACTGTACGCATCAAGACATTACTTCATACAGAAGTGTAAGTGTAGACCTATTGAATAAAATAGGAAGACATTTAAAAAAAAAGTTTAATTTCATGTTTTACATTTATGAAATGTCCTAGTCAGATATGAGCATAGCACTATTTCTAGTGCACATTAAATTAGAACTATATTTTAAATGCAGTTAACATAATGCAAGTAGGAAAAGTAAGCACAAAAAAGACAAAAACAAATCTTATAAATAAATGATAAGGCAGAATGTCTCCCACTATCTGGTTACCATACAGACTCTAGTGAAGGAGTTTCATCTTACTTTCAGCTCTTTTCACTGCATACATTTTTAGATCTCCCTGTTGTTCCTAATCAAGTTTCATTGTGAGAAGGAATTGCGTTACAAGCAGGTCACTTTTTCATGGAAGCAGGTACTTTCATATTTACATTTTTATATTACCGGTTATTTTAACTAAATTATTCCAGGCACAGGATGTATGACATCCCCCTGTGTTGTGGACCCTACAATAAGAAATGGTGGGATACCAACCAATCTGTAAGTACAGGCGGTCCCCTACTTAAGAACACTCTACTTAATACGACCCCTAGTTACAAACAGACCACTGGTAATTGGTAATTTATTGTGCTTTAGTCCTAGGCTACAATAAACAGCTGTAACAGTTATTAAAGGTGTCTGTAATGAAGCTTTATTGTTAATCCTGGTTCTTATGACAACCCTTATGACAACATTTTTAAAATCCAATTGTCACAGAGACCAGAAAAGTTCTGGCTGGGATTACAATTATAAAATATACAGTTCCGACTTACATACAAATTCAACTTAAGAACAAACCTACAGACCCTGTATGTAATCTTGTATGTAACCCGTGGACTGCCTGTAGTTACATATTTTAACAGCATGTCATAATTTCATTTGTGTTAGCAATACTTTACTGGTTATAAGATTTTGGCACAAATATTGATCTTTTATAAATAACAGTTTGTATTGGTGTTTAAGAATACATTTGGAGAGAATTATCAGTACTGCTACATTTTCTATTTAAAAGAAAACCTGTCGCCCCCAATTTCCCCCACTCTGTGCCTTTTAGTGTACTTTATTTCATTGATGACATTATATCAGTACTTTCTGCTTTCATTACACTAAAAACAGCTTTTTTCAAGGAAGCGGGGAAGCTACAGCATACAGCCAAGCTCTCTGTACATCTTTCACTTACACCCATTTCAAGAGCTTGAAACACATTTAAAATAGCATATCTATTAAAGAAGATTGTTTTAAGCATCTAAAGAAGTAAAGTGTGATCGCCAAAGAGGGAGTATCCCACACAATCAGGGCCAGATTAAGATTGGTGGGGGCCCCTGGACACAAAATCTGATGGAAGCCCCGCACAGAATGTAGCCCCAGACAAGGTACACATTTTGTGTCTATGTAATAGGTAGTCTGTAATCCATGTAGGACATGCTTCCCCCTTAAGCCTCGTGCATGTAAGGGGACCATGATCTGGTTGTACAATTTGTAGATGAATCACGGTCTCCATAGATGTCTACAGTTCCTCAGTAATTAATATACAGCCCCCAGTTATCAATGAATATATGCAGTCCCCAGTAATTAATAACTGCAGTAATTAATATGCAGCCACCTGTAATTAATATATACAGCGGTAGTGGACCCACGGTACCACCGCGGACGATGATATAAGCCAACACCTGGGAGCAGAGTCTAAGTGATATTATATAGAAAGGTAATAACAGCACTCCAGACGTAGAATTGTGCAAAAAGGCTTTGAGTCGAAACGTCGCTTTGAATATGGAATAAATCCACTTATCTTTTTGCACAATTCTATGTCTGGAGAGCTGTTATTACCTTTCCATATACTATTTTGGAGGACCTGAAGCCCGGCCCTGTTTAGCGTGCACCCTTTTTTTCTTTTTCTATTTCTGTGCTGCTTGGATTATCTTTATAAATGCTGATGTGTGTTCATCTTCTTATTCCTATGTCGGTGTTTTACAGTGTAGTTGGACAGGTTTTAATATATCTATGTGATGTAGTAGATTACTGTTTGATGCAGAAATCCAGTGTTCTGTTTCTTCCCTGCCTTGCTGTGCACTAGATCTCTGTACAAGCAGTAACACTGTTTTTGTGTCCTGATTGGCAGGGTTTCTGCACATTCACATGAATGCCCTGACTGCTATTGGCACGACTGCCCATAGCTGAGGTCACAACCAGGAAGTTCCCCCCACTTTAGGAAAAGCTGAGAGGATTTTACATATTGCATCATTTATCTATTAACCCTATATCTCAGGATAGGAAGAAGCCAGAAGCATGATACCGGTATCATTGGAATTATTGTCAAAGGCTCTCTCCAGCTGAGCCAAAACTATTTTTTGTCAAGTAACTTTACAGTTATGCTTTTAATCAAAATAGATTCTTCTTTTTTAAGCATAATTGCAAAAAGCATATTTATGAAAAAAGTGCAGAATGTTGTATGCATTGAGAAATGCAGGATAAACTCCCGGTAATAGTTTGCAAAGCCCAGGAACCTCTGTATGGCACATAGACCCTCCGGACGCGGCCATTGTAGAACCGCAGACAGCTTGACAGAATCCATCTGGAGGCCTCAGTCAGAGACAATATAGCCGAGGAAAGGAAGGCTCCTCTGGTGAAATACTCAAGCTTGGCGTAGAGGCGGTTGGCCTGGATGCGACCAAAAACATGCGTACGTGGAACTGATGTGACTCAGGATCCGGAGAGAACACCAGAATGTCATCAAGATAGACTACAAGTATATAGCAGATCCCTGAAGATGTAATTGACAAATTCTTGGAATACAGCTGGCGCGTCACACAGTCTGAACGACATCACCAAGTACTCGAAATGTCCATCACGAGTGTTAAAGGCAGTTTTCCACTCATCACCCTTGCAGATCCAGATGAGGTGGTAGGCTTCATGAAGGTCCAGCTTGGAGAAGACCTTGGAACGACCAAAGCAGTCAAAGAGCTCCGTGATCAAGAGCATCAATAATCAATGCATGGACGAAGTGACCCATTCTTCTTGGTCACAAAGAAGAAGCCTGCACCAGCCAGAGAAGAGGACTTACATATAAACCCTCTCTGCAGATTCTCCTGAATATATTCCGACATAGCTGCAGTCTCGGGAACTGAGAGAGGATACACGTGACACCAGGTAGAAGTACCCAGCACCAGATCTACAGGACAGTCATAGGGGAGGTGTGGTGGCAAAGTCTCTGCTTGTTTCTTGGAGAATACATCAACAAAGTCCCGGTAACAGGTTGGTAGGCCCTCCAGAGACCTGGGAGCTACAAAGGAGACCTAGAAAGGCACTGGTAGAGGCACCACCATGCAGTGAGACTGACACTCTGGTCCCCAATGAAGAATCCCACTCACTCTTCTTCCAGTTAAGGATTGGTGCGTGCAGCTGCAGCCATGGAAAGCCCAGCAGGAGAGATAAGGTGGAATGTGGCAGCACATAAAAGGACAGTCTCTCTTTATGCAGGGAGATAGGCTCAGTATGGTACCGGACTAGGTCAGAGAGAATTTGTCTGCTGACTGAAGAGATGACCAGAGGCTTCTCAAGGAGAACCACAGGGATGTAATGCTGGGAGACCAGAGAAGCATCCACAAAGTTCCCTGCAAAACCGGAATCCAAGAAAGCAGCGACCTGAATCTGACTATGGGTGCCGAAGCTGAGGAGCACAGAAATATTCAGGCGTGGAGAAGCTTTGCTCTCACCTGGGGACCCTTCTCCCAAGAACCCTGGGTGCTGCCATTTCCCCGAAGCTGGGAACGAACAGGACAAGCCCCGATTAAATGTTCGGGACTGGCACAATACAGGCAGAGGTCCGCCTGATATCGTCTGGAGCATTCTTGGAGGGAGAGTCGGGTTCTGTCCACCTGCATTGGTTCCTCTGCAGACGGCATGGCCAGGGGCAGAAGCGGGTTTTGGAAGGCAGGAACCAAGCGAGGCAGGCGTCCAACTCGGGCTTGCGGATGCTCGAGACATAACTCCTCAGCGAGCTCCTTAAACCGAACATCAATCCGAGTGGCCAGAGTGATGAGACAGGTCTTTGACTTGACCCAAAAGTCCCTTTTTAAAGGTCACAATCAGGGCTGCATCATTCCAGGTGAGTTCAGAGGCCATGGTACAGAAGGTTCAGCAGCGCGGTCTCAGCTGAAGAGGCTTGTGCAGGTTCCTCAAAATGAACCAGAAATCTGCAAGGAATGCTGTGAGAGTAGCTGTGACCGGCTTGTCTCTGTCTCAGAGAGGGGTAGCCCAGGCCAGGGCTTTCCCGGAGAGGAGACTGATGATGAATGCCACCTTCAACCGTTCTGTGATATCACTGAGTGATAAAGCCCCTGCACAACTTAGGGTTCCTCATCATACTTGGTAGACATAGAGAGTCTCAGCCTTGGTTCAGCGGCAGGCAGACAAACTAGGGTAGCAGGAATCTGTCAATGTTGCTGAGTGGCAATCAACTGTGGCAGCATGGCAGTAACTTATCCAAGCGGTTCAGCCAGTTTAGGTAATGGAACCTTGACGGGGTCCATGGCCGGATCTTACTGTCATGCTTCTGGGGTAGTGAACCCCATGGACCACTACGAACGAAGACACAATCCAACACCTGGGACTGGAATCTAAGTGGCAGCTGGTTTTCACCAGTGCCCACCGTAAATTGGGTTGGACATGCTGCGGTATGGTACCACCAGGTCATTCCACACGTGCAACTTGTCTGCAGGCAATCTTGTGGTCAGGGACAGACAGGAGGTCAAGACAGACAGCAAAGATTTAGGTTCTGAGACAGAGCAGGAGGTCAGTGCTGGCAGCGGAGGAACTTAGTCAGGAACCGGTCCGGGGTCACAATGGGAGGTCAATACATGGGAAAAGATTGCAGGTAACAGCTTCCTCTTAGGCATTGAGCACAATGATCCGGCTGGGGATGCTGGGAGAAGCTGGCTTTTAAACAATTACAGGAAGTGGCCAGCGCCAATCAGCGGTGCGCTGGCCCTTTAAATTTACGAGTGCCGGCAGACGCGCCTCTTAGGGTGCGAGGATGCATGCGCCGGAATGGGAGCAGTAGTGTAAAGGGGTGAGTGACAACTGGGAGAGTGGTCGCCGTGGAGAAGGGCATAGGTGGTTTGCAGGAGCACCCGTGACACCTATTCCAAGTTTTCCATCCGATTGCTGATAAACCTCTCTGTTGGGACATGTCCTGTAAATTAGGTTGCAGCCTGTGCCTCTGAAAGGGCATGTAATTTATGGTAAGAGCAGGGATAAGTGGCTGCCAAAAAAAACACCCCAAAGTCATGTGATCACTGAAACCTATAGTGCTTCAAACATCTTAAATATACATTGCCGCAGGTTTATTGACAAGGTAGAACCTGCTTCTGTCACTTGACTGAAGGTAATCAAATATTTTAATATTTTGTATGGTTTGTTTTAGAATTGTATAATGTTAAATTTGGATATGTGATTTAGGGTTCTCCTATCATGAACTGTGATTTCTTCAACAAAACATACATTTTTAATGAGTGTTGTAGTACGACTCATCGGGGAAAATGAATCATATCCTGGTGTTGCAAGCTTCAGTTTGTCCCCAACCACACTATTTGCTAACTGCTATTTGTTTTAGTTTGAGAGACTGTTTTGTGTCTCCCTGCTTTGGAAGAAATACAGGCAGGTCCCTTTTAAGCACTATTAGTGATCAACGGCTCTTTACTACATAATAAAAGAAAAGGAAGAAGCCGAGGCTTGCCCATACCACATTCCACCAGGGCACACCCAACAGCTCTCAAGCAGGCTTACAAAAGCTTCACTGCTTCCCCCTAGTGGTAGAAAATTGTAAAACCACTTCCCCATTCTTTTAATGCAAAGAATAACACATATTTTAAGATAGTTAATGGAATTATGGTCAAAGGTTATAGCAGACCAGTATGGGGCTGGCCTATTATGCTTTCCTGTTCTAGAAATAAGGAATGGGCAGAATAGATGTAAAGTGAAATATATTTTTTAATCCATGATAATGCAGAGGATTGCTGTTAAGATTGCTGATGAAAGCAACAGAGAGAGATGAGCGATAAACTGTATGACAAACTGTACTGCACACTCTTAGGAAGAACTAGATGGAATAAGTTATATATACATACATACATACATTGGGATCCCTTTTAGCGGCTACGTGTTACGGAAATCTTGGTCCTGGACAGCTAGTTTTGTAAATTTAGCTTTGTAATGAAAGTTGCAAGATAGTTGTCAAGTTCTGCCCTTGTTCACACAACCTCAGGTTCTCTAATGACTGATAACATTTGCAGATTGAGCCCAGGAGAAATCAAACCAAAACAATGTATGGTATAATATCTCAGTCTCTGCGAACTGATGCCGTCAAAATTAAGGCAGATGTGAGATGCCTTATTTGTGTCACACGGTATTATACAGGGAAGACCTGGGCTTGTTAACTTAGGGATAAAGAAGTAATGTCTTTGCTAAATTATTACATGGGCATCGGAGACACTAAGGCTTTGTTTTCCCTGAAGTGTATATAATATCGTAAATCCTTCTTGTGAAATTGGCAAACATCGGAGTGGGTCTTCCAAAAGTCTCCAAAGAACACCAAAGAAAGAAAAAACAATGATACATGCCCCCCCCATGTCTAAATATACTAAGTAGTAATTATAAAGATAAATTACTTCACAGAAGATCCATATGCAGTTTCCATATCTTTTTGTATTCTTGCTAAATACTCTGATACTGGATACTAAATTCTGGTACAAATTAAATGACATATCATGAATATTATTTGTAAGTCGCATAAATCATTCTATTTTCTATGTTGCTGTTGTACAGTATACTATAAGACAGACAGTTGATAAACATGTTGTACTGTACTTTTAATTTAATATTTTTATTCCTTTCAGTTTCTTACTTACCATCATCATATGAAAATACACAGACTTCACCCAAATTATGCTTTTGGAAGAAAAAGAAGAATACAGTGTTCCCCGCATCACCTGATCTATTTACAATGGGTACGAATATATATATATATGTTTTATTGAGAGACAGTGAAAGGTAAAGTGATAGGAAAACGCTATATTTCACCGGGATTTCTGCCTATGTCTTCTAAGACACAGGAATAATACATCTCGCCCATGAAAGGCTGGATGATAAGTAAAAGGTCTCCTTTTCCCAGTATAAGCTCTCACAAGGGCCTTAAATGTCAATGCAGAGGCAATTGTGGTGTATTTCTATGGATTCAGTTAATAAATTCCATTTATACATGAGAAAATTTTGGAGCATTTTTGTATCTAGAAATCTGTTAACTGTTTATAATGCTTATGTTAAATTTCCAACTTTCTTTTACCATAAATTTGTGGCTTATCTACCTATAAATAACTTTATGTGTTCTACAGAAACCTGGGGAAAAGATGCAATGCCATCTACTTCACAGACTGGAATCTCATACAGAAGTGACAGTGAACCCTGTTTATCAACAGTAATGTTTAATTCCGAGCTCCCTGGCAGTGCCACCAATCTATTTAATGAACTAAAAACTCCTCCATCTTGTATGATTAAGAGTATTACTATAGATAATGATGCTACTGCAAGTAAGTGTTTTGTATAATGTTGTGTCTGGTATAAGTTTAGTGAAAGTTTATTGTGAGTGGACAGCTCTTTGTAAAGGAGCTACCTACTGAAGGTTTGTGGTCAACTTTATGACCATATAACATGAAGACTTGACGCAGTGTTTACGCTAGGATTTTTTTTTGCGTTTCAATTGTGTTTTCATTGCAGCTTTGAGACACAATACAAAAACAATGGGGCGCGTTTACTTGCCCGGCCGACGGAGATCCCGCAATACAGAGTGTCTTACGATTATGCACTCCGTCGCGATTCACTAAGATTGTGCGCCTGATTTCCTGCATATGTCGCTTCCCTGATCAGGTCTGCAGGAGTTCACCATCTTCCTCCCGGTGTATGTAAGTGCATGTCTTGCGACACAATTTTAAAGTTAAATCCTGCGCCTAGTCCGAATCTGTCCAATTGTCTGCTGGCCCGCCCCCCGATTTCTGCCGCATGAAAGCTGGAGCGATTGTGCCAAAATCTGATTGCATGAGACACAATCCCCTTCTAAATGCCTGTCCCAGTAGCGCGATCCCCGAAAACATCAGAAATCCTCACGAAACCCCATTGTGCAAAACACATGCATTTTGGTGAAAACACATATGATTTCATCGGACGGGATTTGCCTGATGTGTTTAGAATGTGTTTCAAAACTACAATGAAAATTTCTGGTGTGAATGCGACCTGTATTGAAATTCTGGAGATGTGTATGGTCTGATAGCACAGTGCTAAGTCTTCATTAATCAGTCGGCCATAATAAAAGGGAGTGACAAGTCTTCGGGCTTTTTCATATTGTTGTTGGTTTTCACATCGGTGATCAGTGATTTTCTTGGATGCCTTACTGAGTATTGATTTCTTTGGGTGTTTTCACATTTTTACCTAGCTTTTATCTTCACTGATTCATTGTCGGTGGAAAAAAGTTTAAACCTGTCCATTGATTTTCACTGATGTGGATCCTGCTAGGCAATAGAAGTCTACAGGTCAGCAAAAAAAAACTTATAACAGGTCAGTTTTCACTGAAGAGGATGAGAAACCAGGTGTTATGTTTTCCAGTTTTCTATTTCTTTGTGGACACGAAGACAAAAGCAAAACGAGATATACAACGGAGGCAAAAAGTAACTAATGTGCAACGGAAGCGCAATGCAAACACCAATTTTAAACCACCCTTCAGGTGCGTTCACATGTGGCACATGCGTTTTCAAACACATCACAACATCTGAGAAGAGGAGCTCTACATTGATGACATTGCTGTTAACATTGCGTTAACAAAATTAATGCATAACAAAATTTTTACATATGTGCTAACACGTGCGTTTGTAAACATAATGTTAACAGCAATGTAATCAGGTAAATCTTCTCTTCCTAGCTGTTTTAAGGCATTTAAAAAGGCATGTGTTTACACTACATAGGCCTCATTCAGATGTCTGTTGTGGGGACATATATCCGGCCACAAGTTTGCGGAAGAATATACGTCCCTGTAGATGCCTATGGCGACCAGGTGGTGCTATGGTAACACACACGTGTGGCACTGTACAGTGTATGGGGAAAAAAAAAAGCATGCTCTATCTATCCCAGTGTCTACAGCCGTGCTGCGCTATTTCCTATGGAGATGTGAGAGGTGAGCAGTGCTTATCCCTCTCCAGCGTGCCGACATGCATGGACATGTTCTGCTACGTTCGTGTAAATGTAGCTTTACTTTACTAAATGAAAGGCCTATTAGAAAACCTTATAATCAGGACATTAATTAAGAAATAGTCTCCATAGGAAAGTCTATTGCCCATAACTGGCAGGGGCGTAACGAACCAGACCCCGGAAAGAGAAGGGCCCAAGCCGCAACACTCACACTCCCGGCCCAGGCCCTCCTGTGACTGCTGATGATAGCTGTGGAGAGAGGGGGGATGTCCACCTCTGTGGAGTGGGGAGGGCACCAGCGATACCCGCGAAGGGGATTAAAATCTGTATAAGAATATGCCATTCCAACCTTTGGTTCCATGAATGGAGGGGCCGTAGGCCATAGGATCTGCACCGTTCCATCTTGACATCAGCATTTCTTGCCCCTTCTCCCTTGGGCTTGGGTTGGTAGGCATTAAACCTCCACCGATCATAAAGTGGATTACATATCATATATCATATCATATAAAAGAAAAAAGTAACGTTTTGAACAATTGACTTTTAGGCTCCATATCTCATCATCTACAACTTTGAACAAGAGACTGCTATAATTTTATAAACTATGATCTTAGCTCTTCCATACATACATTTGTATGAGATGGCAAAGAAGAAAAAGAAAGTTCCACCACCAGAAGCAAAACAGTAACAATGCAATTACATGATATCAATGTGCCGAATTAAGCATATTCTAAATAGTCAGATTTATGTATGAAATATGTGGTAGTCTGACACTCAAAACTGTAGGGGATGGTAAGATAAGGAGCCTGAAAGCCAAACATTGTTACCTTTTTGCTCATCGGCGTATGCTCTTCAGAGCCGCGATCCTGTTACTGTAGTTAACTGCCGGCGCGACACTGTGTCACTGGTCAGGGAGCGATAAACCTCACTTTTCATCACGATCGCTCGCCTGACAAGTGGCCTAGATATGAATCACAGCATTGTATCATGCTGTTAACGTAATGCTGGAGTGATTATTTATAAAGTCCTGTCCCTGACCTTTCAATCCCCATACACATAATAACGGGGGAAATTATAGATTCGGAGGATAATAATTATAAGGGCATCCATAACACTACTGCCATACTAGAACTTTTTACATATCAGTATGAGAACACACTCAAAAATTTTAAGAAATTAATTTTATTTAAATTAATTAATTAAAAAGTTAGTTTTTAATGTAACGCTCACATCTTGCCAATCCCTTCTTCTTTCCCCATGTTCCCCTTTTCATTTTGCTTTCTATAAAATTCAATAGGTGGTGCACACCGTGAGTGTTCATAAATTGGAACACTACAAATAATCCAATTCAACACTGCATACCAAAAATTCCTCTGAGCTCTCAGTAATTAATAACAGCTCCCCCTCCCCTGCTCTGCTCCCAGTGATGATCTAATAGACTGTCCTGCTCTGTTACCACAGTAATAATGTGTGGGTGACTGCCATCACTGCACATTACCACAGCCTCTCTGGGGCAATTCATAACAGGGGGGTTGGCTGCATGGGGCATTTTATCACTAGGATGGGGGGCTGGGTGCAAGGGACATTTCATTATTGGAGGAGGCTGTAACCAATACATTTCCCACCCTAGGCTAATACTCGAGTCAAATAGTTTTCCCAGTTATTTGTGGCAAAATTAGAGACCTTGGCTTATACTCGGGTCACCTTATACTGAAGTATATATGGTAATTCTCCTGCCCAACATACAGTGCTATGTATAAGAGACTCCCTGAATCCCTGTAACATAGTTCCAAGTAAATACACGTCTTCTAATATGCATACCTAAGTAAATGCATCCCTCCAGCCTCCTAACGTGTGATTCCATGTAAATGCAACCCTCCAGTCTCCCAACACGCAGTCCTATTTAAATAGATTGCTCCTATCCCGCCAGCCTCCTAACATGTAGTCCCTTGTCAATTTAATTCCACATGTCCTTTGAGCTTCAGGCTGCAGTACCATGTAACAACATCCTTCTGGGTCCCTAACATGAAGCCCCATGTAAATATGACCCTCTTGTCCCTCCAGTCCCAATAAATAAAATCACCATTGTCCATTTCCTCTGCACAGCCAGTTTGCTTCTGCCTCACACACATTCTCTTCTGACTCATGCTCACACTGCTCTAGTTCTGTCCTTCTCACACACCATTACTTTTCTCCTCTCTGAACTGACCTGTCTGCACAGATATCTGAGGCTTCTCTGCTCCTTGTGGATAGCCCCACCTTTTAGGTGTGATAGACCCCAAGTCCTCCATGAATTTAAACCCACTGCAAGCACACAAATACAGCCAAACAAGGTGATGATCACATGTCCCGCAAATGAAGTTTCAGGACGTGTGATGTGGACATGTGACCAGAATATTGCCTGAGGCTCATCTCCAAGTGTTATTAAAATATAACTTTTATTATGGTGTTTAAAATTAACCAAAATTAAGTTGAGCAAATAAATTGTTGATTAAAAACCCAACGATATGTGGAGATTTGTTATTGTGGTCAGTTTCCTGGTTTGAATACTTGTAACCTGTGTTGATTTAATCTCCTATATACACAGTCTGAGTTTATATAGTTGTTGACACTAGGTGTCAGTGTTGTCCCTATAACGCACTATAAATGAGCTAGATCTCTAGTGGTTCAAAGTAATTCAGCTGTGATGATTATATTGCAGGAGACTACACTAAAGTACTAGGTTCTGACTCTGTAGTTATAGTATTGGCCCTCTCTGCCTGCAGTTCATAGAATGCCCCTAGCTAAACATTATCTTCCACACACTCATTGGGGGATATTTATCATACGCTGGTGCTCGTTCGGTGGCGGATTGGGGAAAATAATCGCAAAAGCTAGCAATAAGCTAGCATTTGCGATTATTTCAGGGCCTCTGCGCCACTGGCGGTGCGCAGAGGTCCTGATAAATATGCCCCATTGTATCTAAAAATAATTCTAGCAGTGCCCCCCCCCCAAAGCTCTGACTTCATCAGGGATACTGGACATGTGACCAGTATCAATTTTCAGTCCTTACACTGGGACAAAGTCACAGGACTGATTAAAGGGTCAGTAGCATTTTAATTCTTCATTATAGTGTATGTTCTCAGCATTTTTCTGCTAAATGGAGAAAAATGTTGAATAAAATCGAATTATATATTATCTTGTACTTTAATGGCCGATATGAATATTGCATATTCCTGGAATACTTTTTACTTTAAACATAAAGTTATCCCATTATGCAGTGCTATTGCTGGTCTCTCCACACTTTCTATTTTATGAAAGAAGTCCATTATTGTTAAAATGGGCAATGATGTGGCAATGGACAGTGTAAAAAGAACAAACCCAGTGCAAATGATCTATCAAAAAGAAAATGTAAAAACTGACATTTTATAAAATAATAGATCACCTAAACACATAGAGAGGGAGGAGATAGAATATCCTCAAGTAAATTTACTTTCATTTCAGATAGCAGATGATATGCAGAAAATGAAGAATAGATACATGGATATCATGAAAGAATGTGATTATAATGCAAAGAAGCAACAGGTAAAATCTAAAATATTATGTACATATTTAAATTGAATTACACTGCTTTAGGTATTTTAGCATTACCATAATCAACCTGTACATTTAACAGTATGTATGTGCACTATTATAATATTTATGATTTCAGCAAACAATGGTTATGACTACGGTGTCTTTTTATATGAAATGTATTTTCCTGTTTCAACATTTTTAATACGTTTTTAAGACCCAGTTAAAACCACTACTACGTGCAGCATACTGGTTACTTCATAAGACTGTGAACATCTAATAACATACAAAATACAGTGCATACAATATAATGAAGATGTGTTTTTGCAATATGTAAGTTTAGTTATGAACACTGGTTATTGCAATATAAATTAGATTAGTTGCACCTGAAGTATAAAAAAACAAACAAGGTGAGAATAAAAAAAACTGAAGAACTTTGCAGGAACATAGGGATATTTAGGAGCTACAGTGGCAATAGGGACAGGAAGGGAGGGTATTGGATTGTAAAAGGTTGATGGCTAAGGGAGAGGAGGGCCAGGGTTGCCACGTTTTGAAGGGGTAAGCCATATCATAAGAGTAAATGTGGTTCAGTATGAACACGACCGGCATGCAAGAGAACTCTCTGTGGAAGGTTCTTGTTAAATCATCCTTTATTCCAGTAAAAATAGCATATACCAACACGAGGGGATAACAAGGTTGACCCATTTTGACGCTAGAGCGTCTTAATCATAACCTCAAAATGTGGTTTCATAAGTAATCATAAGTAAATGTTAGTGATCTCTGATATGAGATCTTCACGTGATGGAAACTTCTAAAAATTCTGCATCCCAATGCTCACTATCTTAAAGGGAGAAAAGCAAGTGGTTAGGGTCTATGGTAGGCGTTCACAGTACGGTATATGCACCATGTCTAATCCTGTCCAGATTTGGGTTAAGGATTGTCATTTCCTTTTGAAATTGGAGCAGTTATTGGCACAATTGCACATAATCCATTGCTTGTGGCTCAGAAATTGCACACGTGTGCGTGAAGCCTAAGGATTGGTTATCAGCCTTTTTTAAATGATGATCTTTGTTTTTAGGAACAGATCTCCCAAAGTTTAAGAAATCATTACAAGGATAAAATGAAAATCCTTAAGGCCAGAATAGAAGCCTATCATGAGCTCATGGAAAAAAAATCACAACAATTTCAAGATAAAATTAAGGTCGGTTGTCATGTGTCATATTAATTCTGAGGTCTGAAAAAGACTGTAAAAATACTTATTAGACATTTAAACCTCAGGATTTGGAAATGGAAAAAGAAGAGTGGACAGAGGAAAAAGCTTCTCTTCTTATCGAAATAAATGAACTGAAGCAAAAATTGGAATATGAAAAGGTATGCCTTTATTTATGTTTCTACTTATCATTATGGGGAGGTTTCAGTATTATCAGAACAACCCATTTTTTTGCTCACTGCCAGAAAAATCTACCATCAAAATCCATTATGATAAACCAGGGACACTTACTCATATGTGGTAATATTATTATTTTTGTTATCCACAGCCTCTTTCCTTCTAAACTCAACATTTAAAATTATGCTTATCAGTTTGAAGAACTCTGTGGGTTTTTCCAGAGATCCTCAGTGCTGCAGATTCACAGGCTGTTACAATGAGCAGAACAGGTCTCACTCACCTCTGCTCTCTCCCTCATGCCTTCTTTGTAATCTAGCAGGAAATACAGCAGGAAATACAACGTAAGTGGAGCCCTGCTCTTTTTATTGCAATAGCCTGCAAAGCTGCAGCACTGAGGGGCTCTGGAAACACACTCCAAATACCTTCAAGCTCATTAGTATAATATTTAGAAGAAAGGAGGCCATGGATAAGAAATACGAGAGGATTAACACATTACATTTCCAGGATCTATAAATAAGTGTTCCTGGTTTATCATGTTGATAGTTATGGTAGATTTCCTTTCAGTTCAGTGTCAGCAGGTGGAAACATTCTTGTTTTAGTCCCAGAGCGTAAAACTTGTCTAGTCCAAATGACACATGTACAGATTGCTGTCTTTATTGAAGCATTGTGTAAAAGAAGAAAAAAGACATACCTAATCCATTGATTTCAACATCAGCTACCAGGTTATTGCTAATGAATGGCTCCCATTCTCTTGTCTTGTCAAGTACATTATAAGGCCTTTGACTGACCGCTGCAGACCTGCCCATGTATAGTACATCACAGGAAAACCGCAGCACAGGAGCTACAGCAGCATGAACCAGGCAGCCAATCCTGGAATGGAGGGTCATTACAATCCCACATCTTTCCATCACTGATTAGTGTAGGCCACTGGCCTGCAGAGCAAAGAATTCTTTAAAAAGCCAGGTCTTTTGCCACATAACGATTTAGCAACATTCTTCCTATTGTTATATATCATATTGCTGATGACAGTAGAAAACAAACTCTGGTGTCTAATCCAGAGGATTTTTCCATAGACCCTCAGTGCTGCAGATTCACAGGCTGTTACAATGAGCAGAACAGGTCTCACCCAGCCCTCTGCTCTTTCCCACATGCCTTCTTTGTCATCTAGCAAGAGCAGGAAGTACAAGGTAAGTGGAGACCTGCTCTGTTTATTGCAACAGCCTGGAAAGCTACCGCACTGAGGGGCTCTGGAAACACACTCCGAACACCTTCAGAAACAGAAACTCTGGTGTCTAATTCAATATCTTATACTTTCCAGAACTTGGTTGTACTAACTGAGTTTACTGACAAGAGATGCTTATTGATCTTTACAGTGCATAGCTCCGGACATGAAGGATATGCAATTTGAACTTGTTAAGTGTAAGTTGAATCATTGTGTACCCCTAGGGGTAACTAATTCTATTTCATTTGCTTTATCATCATATTATATGCAATCTGTCCTGTATATTAGATATTGGATAAAGGGGACTTGCCAGTTTCCTACAACATATAAACTAAACACACAATATGGCCATATTCTGTTCTGCATTATTAAAAAAAAGACCAGATATTAAACAAATTTCCATGTGGTTAATATAACTTTTGGCAGTTGTTGTATAGCAAGAACATAACAGTGTATATGATGAGAATTATTCTTTTGTTTTTCTGCTTTTGGAAGCTTTTCAAGGCAGAAAAATTGAGGCAAATTCAAGAAGCAAAAATGACCAAAGTACCTGTAATTACCTGAACATGAGTATTCACATGACACAGGTCAGGGCTTCAGGGGGACTTTGACTGCTGCACCCATTGTGAAGACAAAGGTTACAGGGTATTGCTTCATTCATCACAGCTAATGAAAGTTGTATTACAGAGCACAAGTTTTCATGACCACAGCCGAATGTTGGCAAAAAAAAAAGTATTTATATGTTATTGTGTTGTGGTTACTGCAACTTCTGATTCTTCAGATACACAAGCAAGTTTATCCTGACAAACTCCCAGTGTCTGCAGACCCAAACAGAGAGCAGTTGAACTGAAATTGCATTGTGAGTTCAGATCAGTTGCTCTACATTCCAGACAGTAAATCCAGCAGGCACAGTAGAGGGATTTATCATGAAGCATGTTTCTTGTGCCAGTTTATTAGACTATTTTAGGAGTTTATCAGATTTATCATATTGGAAATCATCAATCATGATAAACCAGGGGCACATACTCATAGATGCATTCACCATGACTATGGAAACCTTCTTTTATTTGTTATCCATGACTTCCTTTCTTTTAGGAGGACTCTAGGGGCATTCACAGAGCCCCTCTGTGCTAAAGCTTCACAAGCTGTTACAATGAGCAGAAGCACTTTCCCTCTACCACTGTGTAAAATTATAGCAAGCAGAGGGAGCAGGGAACTGTTTAGGGACCAGGGGGAGGTTGAGATGTGCAACAGCCTGTGAATCCGGAGAATAGTAATTGCCCCCAGAACCCTTCTAGCTCATTAGCATAATTTTAAAAGTTGATTTTAGAAGAAAGGCCATAACAAATATAAGAAGATAACAGCTGTCATCTATGGCTCTATCAGTATGTGTCCCTGATTAACCATGCTTGATTTTATATAAATTTTTATGGTAGATTTCCTCTATTTTGGATTTGAGACATTTTAATGAAAAGTCGCAAATAGAGATGAGTGGACCTGAACTTGGAGTTAGGATATGGGTGTGTCCTGCATGTTCTGAACATATTGCTGGATTTGTGTCCATGCAGCCAAAGCCGGCAAATTGATGACCCTAGCTACTAGCCGTAGCTGTGATTGGTCATGGGGACACCCCTAGACCATCATAGCCATAGCCAGTTGCTAGGGAAGTCGGTTTAGGCCTTGTGCTGCTAATGTCGGCAATCTGGCAATATGTGGGACACACACAGCACCCAAACTCCTTCTAGCAACTCTCCAGTTGCTAATATTTCAGCTTTTGAATCCTATGTGACATAAATGTGACTTTTTCAAAATGTCATCTGTCCTCTGGAGTGTGGAAGTAGGAGTACCTCCTCTGCATTCACTTGATACACCTGTCATTGTAGAGTAAAGTGAAGAGTGGAGTAGACTGAAAAGGTCACAAAAAAGTAAAAAAAATCATTCTAAGTATTGCTGATGCTTAGAATGATTCATGCTTTCCCTGATTCTGCTGTATAAGATTTATATAGACTAAATAACTATGTAACATATTTCATCTTCTTCCATAGGTCCACAGTGTAAAGGAAACTATCAAAAACAAATTTTAGGTGGAAGATCTGAAAAAGCAGATGAAGTAGAAGAAGTGTCATATATACATTAAAAATACATAAAATATAGTGCTTTCAAAACTCTGATACATTACTTTATACCAGATCTGTAGCGCAGATGTCATAAGACAGGTTATTGTCAAAAATTGTTATAATCAGGAGGTTTACACAGTTAGATAATTCAAAGTTACGCTACACAGTCTTAAACTGCACTAGTTAGATTAGATGGTGCCTAATGCTGATTTAATAATCTATGTTTTAGGCTTCATTCACCAGAATGTGTAGGCTTCATTCTCCAGTCCTGTATTTCTGTGCAGTATGAATCCGTATATACGATTTTCATCTATATGTTCATGTATGTCACTGTAACCATACTGTATAAAATACATGTGGGAAAATCTATCAGATATATTATAAGTCTTCCCCTTTATGTGTATGTAATTATTTTTTTTTTTTGCAATTGGTGTAGTTTGGTGTAGTTTGGTTTAACAGTACATTGTACATCGCATAACAAATATGTCCCACAAAACGTTCCTATACATACCAAAAAATACCCCTTGCAACTAAACTGACCTCACTGTTACCCGTTTCCCTTACATATTAAAAAAACCCTTTAAATTAATTAGTACATATATAGAGCTCCAATATTTAATTATATCATATCCGGGTTTTTTTTTTTTTTTAACTTAGTGTTAATTAAAATGCATGGAATTTCAGTGCTGCCTCTTTTTATCCTTTGTATCGATTTCTAGATTGAGCTAAAATATTCACAATAAAATGCTGCAAAATATACTTTAAAAAATACATGTGATAATAAAACAACAAAAGAAAACATTCTTCAAATCTGTTTTCCTTTTTCTTTTTGAGCTTTTAATTTTCTGAGGGCATAGTCATTCAAATGTAATATTGCCTATGATTATAATGTTGAATTTCACATATGTTACGCAGCTAGGCACGCATTGTCTTACAACTCACATATGCACAATTGTGTTTATATGTTAAATGGCCTGCGTGCCAGTCAATTGTTTGTATGTTATCTATATTTGGAAGACTCGACCGAAAATGAAGACCAAAGAGATATAAACTAAAAAAATTCCCCAAATATTCACTAAGCAGATGCAGAGTACCCGTTTAAAAAAGCACGAGATGGCGTCTTGCCACTATTGTGAATGGACAGAGTTTGAAAATCTGGCCTGAAAACACTGTCTGTTATCTAAATAATACTCTTAAGGTGGACAGTGTAAAATCAGAAAAAAAGCAATGGAGACCATAGAGCTTGTATTATACGATGTCATGTTCATTATATGACATAGTATTTAATAATGACATCTTTAAAGGACAACTACCACCAAGGATAAAAGAAAACTATAAACCAAGCTCACTGACATGCTAGGGAGTGTGGCCACCCTCTGGAAGGATCGAGCAATTCTTTTTAGCTTCGTATGCCCTTATGGCATTAGATTCAACAAGGGTGCTGGAAGCATTCCTCAGAGGATTTTGGCTCCATATTGAACATGATTGGCATCACACAGTTGCCGCAGGAGAATTTGTCGGCACATGTAGCACATCCCTGAATTGCGAAAATCTCCCGTTCCACCACATCCCAAAGTGCTCTATTGGATTGAGATCTGGTGACTGTCGGAAGGGGACCCTTGAGTTACCGTGAACTCTTGTCAGGATTCACGAACCAGTCTGAGATGATACCAGCTTAGTGGACATGGCGCAGTATTCCTGCTGAAAGTAAGCCCAATCGTGATGTGGTACATTGTGGAATAAAGGATGGAAATGGTCAGCAACAATACTCAGTTAGGCTGTGGCGTGTTGATTTATGCAACGCTGATCACGTAGGTACCAAGGGGCCAAAGAGTGCCAGAAAAGATTCCCCACAAGATATGGACCTCCACCACCACCAGCTGAACCGTTGATTACAAGGGGATGGATCCTGCTTTGCAGTTGGGGACGCCAAATTTTGACCCCTACCATCCAAAGGTTCGCAGCAGAAATCGAGACTCACTCAGACCAGGCAACGTTTTTTCCAAACTTCTACTTCAAATTCGATGAGCTTGTGCAAATTGTAGCCACAGTTTCCTGTTACTTAGCTGAATGAAGGAGGACACGCCGGTTGATGGTGGCTTTCTGATGGCTGTAGCACCATAGGCCTCAACGTTCGACGTACTGGCGTTCAGAGATGCTCTTCTGCCTCCCCTTGGTTGAGATAAGCAGTGGTGGCAATTTGAGTCACGGTGCTTTCTATCAGCTCGAACCAGTCGCCCATATCCTCTGACCTCTGGCATCAAAACAAGGCATTTCCGCCCACAGAACTGCTGCTCCCCAAAACCTTGGGGGGATTGGTTTTTTCTTTTCGACCATTCTCTGGATAAACCCTAGAGATGGTCGTGCGTTTGAAAATCCCAGTTAGATAGCAGTATCTGAATACTAGACCAGCCTTCTGGCACACAACAACCAGCCACGTTCGGAAAAGGCACTCGCAAAGATATCTTTCTCCCCATAACTGATGCCGGTTTGAATGCGAGGAGATTGGGTTTTGACCATGTTACACGCTCTAAATTGCCACTGAGTTGCCGCCCATGTGATTGGTGATTAGAATGAAGTGTTAACGAGCAGTTGGAAAGGTGTACCATAAAGTGGCCGGGTGATGAGTGTATTATAAACTCAATGCGTGTTAGAATAACATGTTTTTTCGTCATAATTCTGGACCATCTCATGAGTTGAGGTGAGTTAGCTGAACCTGTTGCCTCAGGCAGAACCATGTATTAAGAGGTGCAACATCAGGAGCCCAGTCAAACACTACACCGCAGCAGCTGCCCCTTATAATTGGACACATCTTCTGCTTGTAGAGAGTGCAGAGAAGATTTTTCCCCTGGTACCTAAACAATCTGAATATACACAGTAACTGCTGATGCTGACTGTAATAGGGGACTGGCTCCAGAATTCTCGTTTTAAAAAGTTGCCAAATAGTATTTTAAACTCACTTGAATTTAAGAAATCTCACTTCAGTAAAGTACAAAATAGTTTGTAGATGTGGAAAATCTTTAATTCAATGCAGTCACCAGTAAAACTGATTAATTTTATTTTTTAAATGCCTTAGAACACAGACAGCACTATAGATATATGAGTAGGGTAATCTGAACAGCTTAAATGAGGAGGAAGGTTTTACAATTTTGTTTTAATTCATGTTGTATGTTTAAAGGGTTAGCAAGCTAACCAACACTCTGGCTTCTCTGGCTTCCCAGTTCCCAACAGGGACCAAATCAGGGCGTGTCATAGAATTTTAGACTGCCAGAGGGAATTTGCTGAGGGCATTACAGTACTAGATGCAGATTTTAACTTTGCAATAAACCCCTAGGTTGACTGTTCTGTGGCACAACCTACTTTGGCCCCCACTCAAATGCAGAAACTGCAGAAATCCAGTTGAGACTAACATCTTAACGATGTTTGGAGGGTCCTTCACCCACAGTCTTTACTTACAACTCTCCTGCCCATTGGTCGTACAGCTGGTTAGACATGTTCTTTAATAGTCACCATGCTCTCACTTGGAGGTCTAAATCCTCTATAGCTACTACCCTGTAGTCTCTCTTGCTCTGGACATCACTGGCCCCACTCATCTCCCTGGCATTGGCGTCTCTATGACAATTTGCTCAAGGACTCAGTTTGCCTTGCGGACCCTAGCAGGCAAATCGCTGAGTTTCTTTCTGTACATACCGATACTCAACCATCTCTAGCCATTCAATGGGAGACCTTTAAAGGTATGCTGCAGTTAATATTGACCAAGCACAGGGATCATCTGAAGCGGGAGCAGGAGAGATTAGCCAAGACCTTGGCACTTTTGTCTAAAATGCACTCCCTATAATGTGTCTGATTTTTATCAAAACACCATAACTTTTGATTGGAAGATGGCACAACCAATCATTGCTTCCAATCATCAGGGTACCTCACCACATACTAAACTTTGGGTGGTTAGGCTTAAAATTAGGGGTGTTCTGTGATTTACAATGTTCCCATCGATCTAGGCTCTTGAAACTCAAGATGTGGGGACATTTCAACCCTTTAACTCTCTACTGTAACTTAAGACTCATAATAATGAATTATGCTCAAGTTATGGGTCACATATTATATCTATTTGTCTGTTTAAACACAAGCCCTTTCTTTCATCCTTTCTCTCAGGAGATGTGCTTGCATAGGTCTGAATGCTCACACTCAGTGTACAAACAGACTTTACTACTGTTGTTTGAGATTCATGGCCCCTACAGGGTTGTCAGGCACCAGCTAACACATCCCTTCCTGGCAGACCTGTCTGCACTAAAAGGTAATTACCATTTACACTACAAAAGGAATATAATGCCAAGAAAGTACTCTAGTGTTACCATAAATGGGCATGTGGACCCCCAGTCAATTAAAAAAAAAGAAACAAAAGAAAAGAAAAATGTACATCAGGTTTAATATTATCACAAACTCCATTTCGGTATCTTTTCCCCTTCCATACCAATACCCATAGGCTGTTATCCCGATTAAAGATCATTCTCTACGTACAAACTAACACCTTATCTCCCTCATCAATGTAGATGTTAAATTTCTCTATAAGCTAATGGCCAATAGGTTGGTGACATTCCACGCTTCTATCATCCATATTGATCAGGTGGGCTTCATTCGAGGGAGAGAGGCTCAGAATAACATCAATAAACAATGTTGCTCATATCCGATCAAAATTGGTAAATCAATAGATGCAGAGAGGGTCTTTGACCGTGTATACTAAGGTTCCTATGGACCTCTTTAACACAGATTGGATTTGGTCCTCAATTCTTGGGACTGGTGACAATAGTTGGATCCTATGACGCAGGTTTAAACTAATGGAATAGTATCAGACCCCTTTCCCAATTAGAAATGGCACATGGCAAGGCTGCCTTCTGTCCCTTCTATTGTATGTATTGGTTGTTGAACATCTGGGTTTTGCCCTCCGGAACAGTCCCAGTGTACAAGTCTTCAAATGGGCTCCCGCCAATATAAAACTGCCCTCTATGCCAATGACCTTCTTCTATCCCAACCCGGACTTTCCTTTCCAGCTATTGTGGAGGAATCAGTATCCCTGCAGATTGGTCCTTCCTATATGCTTTGAATAGCAAGCCTCTTCTAGTTTGCTCTATTGGAGATCTTGAATTATGTCAGAGCTTCCATCTATCCTGGTTTGGTCGCATAGATGTTCTAAAAATGGATGTATGGGGGAACATTTAATAAAGTCTGCACATTCTTTGCTCATTCTTTTAGGTGCAAGCTGCTTGCACAGGTATTTCTGAAGTGCCTGTGCCACATTTCTGTCACAAACAACCATTTAGAGGCAGAGTGGGCCTCCATCACCCTAGACTATATCACACAGCAGTCATTGTCCAGCGCCTTGTCGACTGGACTCACCAGGGCACATTTACTTACCTGTCCGCTGGAGTTCACCAAAAGTGCATTGTCCAACGATAATGCACTGTGTGGCGATTCACTAAGATTGTGCGCCCGATATCCTGCATGTTTCGCTTCCTCGCTTCGGTCCAACAGAGTTCACCATCTTTAAGTGGTACATGTTAGTGCACGGGCTTGCAACACAATTTGAAAGTTAATTCCGTGCTCAGTCCTGAGGTGCCAGTTGGGTTGAGCTTCATAGGGCGGTGGCCCCCAAGTTGAGGCGTTTAGGGCATAGCAGTTTTCCCTTGATTAATTAATAAAATAATAAAACGGCCGAAATAACGTAGACACAGACAAATATAGCTGTATCCACGGAGATCTGAAAATGATCTGCGTGCAGTTTATTTTATACCTTTTTATGGTAGGAGGGTTTATCCATTTACGTAAGTACATATTTTAAAAAAATGTGCAAAAGTAAAAGAAAAGAATAGAACACAGACATGTGTTTCCCATTAAGACAATTATACAGATGTCATCATATTGTTTATCGAATCTTGGATTATATCCCTACATGTCCCTGCAATCTTACGCATTCTTCCAACATCTAAGCCAAAGGCCAACTATTGTGCAATTGTATGGCAAGGACCACAGACTATGTTCCAGCATCTTATGCTGTTACTGTGTACAAAGTTCACCACAGCATATAGTGAAGAAGCTGATAAGTTTTTTGCCTTAACTATTGCTTTAAATGCAACTAAGTAAATTAAACTACTTTAACACAGGAATAGGGTGCACTAGGGCCTGTCACCAGAGTCCCACAGTGATCCCCATTAGGCCTGCTGCCTCTATGTCTATCTTTTATGTGTGTGTTTCCTTGTCTATCACTGACTCAAAGTGTTCCTGCTTTGAATCACCATCAGAAGAGTAGACACACTTCCGGCTACATAAAGAAACAGTGACTTGGCTGTGACAAGAACCTCATATGGGAAGGTCTCCCTGATATTGATTTACAGTAGAGATGAGCGAGCACTAAAATGCTCGGGTACTCGTTATTCGAGACCGTGATTCATTGCTATTTTTCCACAGGTCATTAATATGATACCTCTGGGCTTTGATTGGTTACTATAGTCAATGAGTATAAGACTGCTCATGTGTGAGGTAATATAGATAGGGATACAGAGATAGGGGGAGATTTATCAGAAATGTCTGAGGCAAAACTGTTCCATGGCAACCAATCAGAGATCAGCTGTAATTTTATAAACTGCTGTGCAAGAATGAAACTTAAGCTCTGGTTGGTTGCCATGGTCAACTAGAACAGTCCTGCTCTCAGACACTTTGGATAAATCTCCCCAAAAATATCCGGGACAAATTTCTTCCAAGACAAATACAGAGATGGTCAGTGACAGAGACAGTCATAGACACTTAGTGACAAAAATGGTAAGAAACAATTAAAGACAAACATATAGTTGCAGACAGACAGAGACAACCAGAGTCAGAGACAGACAGGGATAGTCAGAGACGGAGACAGTTGTGGAAACTCAAAGATAGAAATGGTAAGAGACAATCAGAGACAACTAGAGACAGACAGAGACAAACAGAGACATTCGGAGACAGAGACAATAAGAGACAGTCAGAGACATAGAGACAATAAGAGACAGTCAGAGACATAGAGACACAGAGACAGTCAGAGAGAGATAGTCAGAGATAAATACATATAAAATATTTTTTGTTAACCCATTCCATTTTGTTTTAGCTAAGAGAAGATTTTTACTACCTTGGGCAACACCGGGAGCCACAGCTAGTAAACAAATTTATTTTAAAAAATTTGTTAAAAACAAAAAATATAACACGTGGAAAATTGTAAGCTTTCATGTAAAAAGGCAGAAAGACCTACGTGTTTCGGAGATTGAGCATTTCGTCTTTAGTCATGGTCTAAAGACACAGAAACCTTAGACCATGACTAAGAATGACATGTGTAGATCTTTCTGCCTTTTTACATGAAAGCTTACATTTTTCCACATGTTATATTTTTCGTTTTTAATGAATTTATATTAAAGACAATGAATTTTTATCAATGACTATGAGTGCCATTTAATCAATCTATTTTGGATTCCCCTGGACCCGAGTGGCTGGTTTAAGCATGGCCTAACGCTGACTAAGTCATAGTCGTTTGGTTCAGGTGGTACAGGCCTCCATACAACTTAGCCATTTTTTTTCTGCCCAATCCTATCCACAAACCCCTCTGTAATTTCTTACTTTCTGCCTCTGTATTAGTTACTTTACAGACCTTAGAATCATATATAATTATAGCTGAGTGTGACGCAGAAAAACACTTCCTGTACAAAAAACATGTTATTCATTGTGGTGCTTAACTTACTTCAGATAACTGCACACAGATCAAGGTATCCATTAGATTCTAAGAACTACACAGTCCATACACATGCACCATACATATTTAACTGGCCACAAAGGAAGAAAAAAATCTACATCTGTTTCAACATTTCATTTTCATTTAATTAGGGCTTGATATTGAGTCTATTATAAACATTTACATGTCCATCATACCAAATAGTTGCAGCCTACTTGACTATCAGACAGTGATCCAGAGAAATAAACATGAAAGATCACAGGAGACCTCTCTTTTCACTCTACCTGTTCTACTAAACTGTTCTCTGCTCAGAGCTTTAAACCAGTCTATGCAAATCTGTTTACTGGCTTTTTTACATGGTATTTTGGTTAATATTTTCCATCTGTATTTGTCATATTAAGACAAAGAATGAAACAGAACACAGAAGTGTAATGGAATGATTTTTTTTTGTCCCCATGGTAAAAATATTGACCAAAATGACCAATGTGACTTTCCCCTCTCTGTACCCTTCCATACTAATACTTGTTGGATGTAACATCATTTATACATACCAGTGTGGAATGGTGAATGGCACAAAAGATGAATGTCTCAGAACTTCATTGATAAATGCCTCAGTATAATGTAAATATTTTCTATCTTCAAATCTGGGTGATCTGCTTGTTCCTATTATGTCATCTGAAGAGGACAAGACAATAAAGTTCACACTGCTACCTATTAGTTCATACATGCAATGACTATAGTGATAAGCACATAATTTTGTGGATATAAGAGAATTATAATATAGAGATGGGAGGCATCTGAACAGACACTATTTTAATATTCTAATCTAGACCAATACATTAACAATGATAGCATTGGCCACCACTTAATAAACAAGACAAGAGTTTAACCAGAAATGTGTGATTACCATGAAAACAGAAAAGCAACACAGCATACAAAGAAAATAGCTGAAAAAATCAACACACCCCACATTTGCCACAATCCCAATATCAGAACAAATATGCAGCTGCCATATGGTTTATTTGTAAAAGTAATTCAACAGATATAGCTTATTTAAGAAACTTAAAGGAATGTCATTTTTATCTGGTGGCAGGTTTTAATAGCCTATGCTATGCTGATTTTACCATTCTGAATACTTTATAAGTGCCTGGGAGCAGCTGCAACAGCCTGTTTTTCAGTCTCCTTGATGAATTCTCCTTCTCCTCCAGAGTATTTTATATCCCTTCGCTTATCCTTCTATACCAATCTCCCTTGACTGCCCATTGCACATGACAGAATGCGGGAGCTTGCGGCGGTGAGCTGGGAGAGGCAAAGGGAGCTGGATGACATGGAAAAGAGGAGACTGAGACACAGACTGTTGCAGCCGCCCCCTTTCCCCACTGGGACTCACCACTTGCTGATGGCGGAGAGCCAGGTATTGTAAAATTAACTATTATAAAGTACTGCAATTATTCAGAATGCTGATAAAATCAGAATTGTATAGGCTATTGGAACCTGACACCAGCTAAAAATGACATTAGTGGTGACAGGTTAACTGCAATTATATATCTGTTAGAATAATTTAATAAATAGACCATATCTTATATTAAAAGTCCCATCTAGATCTTTGTTTTAGTTCTTTATTCTAGTCGGAGGAAAACCTGTCATTATTACAGGAAATCTATGAAAAGTAAGCATAATAAACCAGGGGAACATACTCCAGGCACTGTGTTAAACTTCCTTTTGTGGTAAACTTCTAATTTGTTATCCATAGCCTCCTTCCTTTAGAAATTAACTTTTGAAATTATGCTGAACCCATCAGTGTCGTAGTTTTAGAGGCTGTTAAACTGTCTCCTCTCCCGCCTCTCCCTCTGCCTTATGTAGTCTCACAGCAGTAAGTAAATTTGCATCACAGAGGAGCTCTAAAGAACATCCCAAAAGTGGGGCTCATTAGCATAGCATCATCTTGAGGCCATAGATGCCTGAAAAGACACAATGCCTGAAACTATGAGTAGGTGTCTCTGGTTTATTATGTTTGTTATTATATGAATGTTATATCAATGTTCATTTGATAGCTTCTCTAATCATTATCCTCCATAAAGGGGATCTGTCAGCAGTTTTGACACTACAAAGCTGCAGAAATTGTTAGGTATTGGCCCTACAGATCTGAACCATGCCTTTGTGTTATTTGTTATTTGTATTTATTTATTATTTGTATTTATTTGTGTAATTTTGTGTTATTGCATGCATTTCTATTCCAGGACTGTAGCTGGATTTAGTGCACCTTGGTGCACTGTCCACTCAACACAAAACAGTCCCTCCGCTATGAGCCACTGCTGTTACAAGCTTCTTCTTAAACATTTGTAAGGGCAGTGTTGTGAGTTTAACTCTTAAATATAACATAACAGCCTAAATTAGAAAATAATGTAAAGTGCTTACCAATTTCCTTCTGAATTTTTTCCTGCATTCCTGGATATTTTAACAAATATAACAGACACCATTGCAATCCAGAGGAGATAGTGTCAAAGCCTACATGTAAAAGCATCTTGATCATATAATAAGAAACAAAAATTATGCCAAATTAATATAACATGGTCATCTTTCTCAATCAATGGGGGGTAGTTATCACTTTTGTGGCTTAGAAGCCCTGAAATAAGAGGAAATACTAGTGTATCACTGGCACCTGCTATTATTTTCCCCTTTCTGCAACGGGCGAAGCTGGCAGGGGAGTGTCAGCCGGCACAGGGCGTTTTTCCCCTGCGCTAGCGCACTTGCTGCAGCCAGCAACTTCTCCAACGTGAGCCTCTTGATGTATCTGGTTGTGGATTATGCATTAAGTACAGTTTGCCTCACAAGTGTGCAGAATGCGGCAGATTATTGAATATGAAATATGAATTTGAATTCTGCACAAAAAAAGGTTTACATTTCTACGCACATGACATTACTATGCACATTATTTACTGTAGTAACTGTATTCATGAATTACTGCCCAGTTAGGAAAACTTCAGTACAGAACAGTAATAGGAGACAATGGGCCAGATTTATGAAAAGTTAGGCAAACTTTACAAAGATTGAATACTGGCGCACGTTCTTCAAATATCTGCCACACCCTGCACTGCTCTGGGGGGGACCATTAATTATGGCTCTGGTGAGGAGGGACAATAATTATGGCTTACTGGTGGATGGAGTTGGGAACATTCTTATGGCTACTGGTGAAGGTGGGGACATTATTATGGCTACTGGTGAGGGGGGCATTATTATGGCTACTGGTGAGGGGGGGGACATTAATTATGGCTACTGTGAGGGGGACAATTCATTATGGGCTACTGGGAGGGGGGCGATATTATGGCTACTGGTGAGGAGGGGGGGGACCATTATTATGTCTAATGGGTGAGGGGTGACGAATTAATTATGGGCTTACTGGTGAGGGGGCATAATGATGGCACTGGTGAGGGGGGGACATTTAATTTCTGGCACTACTTGTGGGGGGACACTAAATTATGGCCTACTGGTGAGGGAGGACAGTTATAATTATGGCTACTGGTGAGGGGCGGGGGACATGCTTATGGGCTACTGGTGAATGGTGGGACATACGTATGGATCCTGGTAGGATGGTAGGACATTAATGGCTACTGGGGGATGGTGGGACATTTATTAGGCTATTGGTGGGGGGGGCATTAATATGGCTACTGGTGGTGGGGGGACATTAATTATGGCTACGGGGGGGGGGGACATTAATTATGGTCTACGTGTAGTGGGGGGGACATTAATTATGGCTCTGGTGGATAGGGGGGCAATAATTATAGCTAACTGGTGGGGGGAATAATTGAGGCTTCTGGTGGGGGGGACGGGGACATTAATTATGAGCTACTGGTGGGGGGGACATAATAATGGCTTCTGGTGGTTGGGGGGACCGGGGGGGGGACATTAATTATGGCTAATGGTGGGGGGACATTAATTATGGCTACTGTGAGGGGGACATCATAATTATGCTACTGGTGAGGGGGGGGGGGCAGTTAATTATGGCTAACTGGTGAGGGGGGCTATTAATTATGGGCTACTGGTGGGGGGGCCATACCTATGGCTACTGTGAGGGGACGGGACATTAATTTATGGTACTGTGGTGGGAATAATTGGTATGGGTGGGGGGACATATATATGGCTACTGTGGGGGTGGAATTAATTATGGCTACGTGGTAGGTGGGGGACATTAATTCTGGCTACATGGTGGTGGCTGGTGGTATGAGGACATTATACTTATGGCTGACTAGTGGATGGTGGGACATTTATTATGGCTACTGGTGGGGGGGGGGACATTATTTATGGCTACTGGTGAGGGAGGGACATTAATTATGGCTACTGGTGAGGGGGGACATTTAATTAGGGTTACTGGTGAGTGGGGACATTAATTATGGCTTCTGGTGAGGGGGGGCATTGGTTACGGCTTCTGGTGGATAATGTTCAATGTTTTTATGCATAGCGAGGGGGGCCCTGTTGGGGACTGTTGGCTGTTGGGGACTCTAGTTATGTCACTGCATACGGTAATTGTGTATTATATGTATTGCATGTATGCAGGGTTGGCTCCAGGTTTCTGTAGACCCTTGGGTGACAGAGCCTTAGTAGGCCCCTTTACAGTAAACTCACCTGGCGGCATAAAAAATTCAGAAACTTTTCCCTAGTTTATCACACCAAAATATTCCCTAGTTTATCATACCAAACAACCATATGTACTGTATGTATGAATGTGTGATTGTCTGCAGTGTGCATTTGCATTGTATTTAATGTACAGGCATTGTAAAAGCAATATTTGTGCAATGTAAAAGCCTAAAAGCAACATTTAAAAGTGGTCTAAGTGTATTCTTATGTATTTGTAGAGCAAGGGACTATGTGTAAATTATAGTTAATAAATAAACTTATACAGGCAGTATACAAGATAGGTTCTGTGGGTTTGTTCTTAAGTTGAGTTTTGTATGTACGTGAACTGTGATATCTTTATCATTTGTAACCCAGACAGGAATTTGTGGTATCTGTGGCACTTGGATTTAAAAATGTTGGTTGTCATGAGAACCAGAATGTACCACTAAAGTTTAATTGCAGACACCTGTTAATAACGTTAAACTGTTTATTGTAGCCTAAGGATAAGTACATAAGATTCCCAATATCCAGAGGTCCGTTGTTTAACTAGGGGTCGTCTGTATGTTGGAGTGTTTCTTAAGTATTGTTTATATGTATTTGTTATCATATATATATGATATATATCTATATATATTGTTGACAAAGATCACATTGAATCTGGCGAGAACATGAGGTTTATGTGATTACGCGACCACAGTGTGAATGTGTTGGGGTCAAACGGCAAGCTGTCTCCATGTTGTTGGTCTGCTGGGAAAAGACCTGGTCAGGACCCTATGCTGAGTGGAGACAAGTGTGATCACTGCTCAACCCAAAGCTTCCACACTGCAATGGTTCTAAAAGGCACCATGTGTGCAACCCCTTAAAGAAGGGTGTTGTGAGCAGTCAGGCGAACGGCTCTTACCTGGAACCACAGAGGCTGGACGTGTGTGAGAGCCACCACTGTGAGTGACACTGGGATTTCTGAACGTATTTTTCTTCTGCTGGCCAGGGAGAGAACCCTCCGTGGCTAGGGGGCCCAGCCAATGGTTAGTTAGAGCCGGAACAGGCAAGGATTTTTATTTGATTGTTTTTGTTTGTTCTACTGCTGTTTTTGCTGAATAAATGCACAGTTTCCACTTAATCCTGGCTGTCCAGAGAGCTTTGTCCTTTGCCGACACCCCACGTTTGACTGAAACCTACTATAGTATATATATAAGTTATATATAATCTGAGTGTATATGTAGCAATGTTCGCGCTTAAAAATACATCTCCAGCATACCACATTACATCAAAAATTTTGCATAGCCACTCTCTGTGACTCGAGTATACGCTAATACACTAAGGTTTTGAGTCAAAATTTAAACCAGCGTTTTCCCAAATGGAGCTATTAACTATAACCTCTATACAGGTACCATGTTCTGCTGCTGTGGCAGTACAACTGGAGCCATGTTTTGTTGCTGTTCGAACAACTGTGGGAAAATGACACTTGGGCTCGATTGGTTTGCAGTGGACCAACTAGAAAGTTCTGCTCTCAGACACTCTGATACATCCCCCCATAGACAAGTGACAAAGTCAGAGACACAATACAGAGAAACTTTTCTGCGCATTTGTTAGGGCTATTCAAAACAGAGTCAAAGACAGAGACATCAGAGCCAGACACAATGTCCAGAGGACAACGACAGTCAGAACAGGCGCACAGCAGCAGTACGTCCAGCAATATAGCAGTCACGAGACAATCTACAGAAAGAGACAGGAACTCAGAACAGAGACATTCGAATAACCACTTATCAGAGACAGACAGAAACTATAGCCAGTCGAGAAAGCGACACTCTAAACCAGTAACACAGACAGTTGAAGACATTTATCATCATTGTATATACTGCATGCGCTAATATTGCTCAGTATATGATATGAGCAATCAGATCCTGTAGGTTAAGTATCCTAGGGTGGAATAATAAGTAAAAAATATTTTTAAAAATATCTTTTTTTTTAAAAATGTTAAAGGTTTAAACCACCCCCTGTTCCCTAGATCATTAAAAAGATATAATATTTTTAAATGTATGTTTAAACCACCCCCCTTTCCCTAGATCACATACAACAATAAACAGATAAACAATATAACGTTACGGATGTAACGATCTGGACACCAAAATGGTCCAACTCATCCCAAATGCTTGTTCTTTTAAAAATAAAATCTGGCCTGTGAACAACATAAAAGAAAATTAGCAAGCAAATGCCACTTTTTTGCCATTTTATAGGTCATATAATTAGTGTATAGGTCCCAAATTGATATAAATAAAAACGCCAGTACGTACCGCTGGGTGAAAAAGTTATTGGCCTCAGAATTTGGCAAAATGTCAAATATTTTTTTTCGTATGAAACATTTACATTTTTTAAAATCTGCTAAAACCTAATAAAACCTGTATAAATGTGGTACCCATGTGATCCTATCAACACAAATAAAAAAGGGGAAGTGTCACTTGGAGAGTAGAATGAAATCGGTGCAAGAAAAAGCAGCAAATGTGTTTATTTTATCAATTGCACCGCACTTGGAATTTTTTTTCCAGCTTTCTAGTACAATTTGTCCCACAGATAACAAGCCCTCACACATCTCTGTAAACATAAAAATAAAAACTTTATCAATTCTGGAAAGAGGGGAGTAAAAAACAGAAATGAAAAAATTAGTCCTGTAAGGGTTAAAGTAAAGTAAATTAAAATTATTATGAAACATCTTGCTAGTATCACATTTTGCAGGATGGGTTGATTTGAATATAATATTCAATCTTACATCCATAAGCCTCTTAGGTCTATGAGAATTCTTCTATTTGGCACTCTCTACGTGGAAACATTATGAAATGAATAAAAAAAGGCAAACCTTTCCCTACGGAGATACTCTGAATAGCCCCTAACGAATGGCAGAAAGTTTATCATGGGGTTATAAAAGTCCATGACACATAGTTTGAGAGAGAATGTCTGCATTGTTTGTTCTTATTAATACACTTCTGCTGTGAATAAACCTCTAGATATTGGAAATTGATGAGATTTTGAACTAATATGTAGCGATTTGTGAATCGATTCGAATGAAGTAGAACTTCATTGTGCCACACTGTGGCCTATCATATTGTTGCCGCCTAAATAAATTGTCATCGTGCCACTCTCTGACCTCATGCTGCTTCCACCACCTCCACACTCTGTCATTGTGCCACTCTGTGGCCTCCTGCTGCTGCTGCCTCCACCTCCACACTCTATCATTGATCAACAATGTGGCCTACCATGTTGCTGCCACCTAAAGAATGTGTCATTGTGCCACTCTCTGACCTAATGCTGCCACTGTCGTAACCACACTTTGTCATTGTGCCACTCTGTGGCCTACCAGGTTGCTTCAACCTCCACACTCTGTCATTGTGCCACTCTGTGGCTTTCTGCTTCTGCCGCCACCTCCACACTCTGTGGCCTACCATGTTTCCGCCACCTCCATAATTTGTCATTGTGGCACTCTGCGGCCTACTCATGCTGCTGCCAACTGACCGCTGTCTCCCTGGAACACCATGTGATTTCCATAATGCTGTTTTCACCCTCCACCACTCTATGACGTTGCCACTCTGTTTGGTTTTCCCCTTCATTTAACAGAATAGGTTCTGTCGTAATCTATGAAATCATCTGATGTCAGTGTAAAAAGAGTGCACTCTTTGATGTTATAGTGGGATCTTGGTCCTCAGATCAGTCCTTTCGAGATGGCACAGACATTACCTTGTCAGGCTGCGTTCCCGCTTCACTTATTTGGTGAGGTTGGCCTCTGTAAGTGCCCATGGAATTCAAGAGTGAAGCAATTCTAAGAACAGCGGGTGCCATGTGCGTGTCATACTAAAACACAGCATTGTTCGAAGACCAAACCACGCTCCCTATGCATATTTGAGCATGGCACAACGTTCTACAATAGCAAACAGGCTCTCTGCAGCCAGGAAATATCTGTTTTAACGTGATTCATCACGATTCGATTCAGGTCGAAACAAATTTTTTCTTAAGATTTGGCAAATCGGGTCGAACCGAATTTCAACAAATTCACCCATCTCTACTTATATGTCTTCATAGTTTACAATTGCACACTGTTGGCTAGCTGCTCTTTTCAAATACTTAATAAAAAAGTCAAAGTTTATTGAGAGAAGTGAAACACAGTGCCCACCCAGAGATAACCCCAGATATGATAGATTGTATAAGATCCGGCCCATATAGACTATCTCAGTGCCCAATTTATGAAGTGTATACTCCAGAGAGGCACATATCAATTGACGAGTCCCTGGTACATTTCAAAGGGAGACTTCAGTTCTGCCAGTACCTGCCCAATAAGAGGGCAAGGCATGGCGTGAAGATGTATAAGCTATGTGAGAGTGCATCAGGGTACTCTTTTAAGTTCAGTGTATATGAAGGAAAGGACTCTAGAATAGTGCCCCCAGAATGCCCCCCCCCCCCAAATTTTACAAGAAATAAGAATCTTTTTTTATCATCATATTCTGACACACATTTTTTTTCACCCAAGTTTAATTGTTAGTGGGACAAGCTCATGATTTTATTGATTATATTATATAAAAAAATGAATGGATAGCAAAATTGCAAAAATTGGTGATTTGGACTTGCATGTTGGGAAAACCCTTTTAACATTGCACTGTGATTCCCAAGTTCATAATTTAATTAACTAACGAAGACCTAAGTTGCCAAATAGAAAGCCAAACATGAAACCCACCCAAAGTTAATAAAATATATACAATGCATCCCAATTATACAAATTAAAAATATTATAGACAAACTTTTATGTATGGATTTTAGTGTATGCAGCACTATCCCACTAAGTTACCTTAGACATTCTCCCCCCAAGTTAAACAAATCCCTCCTTAACATAAATAGTATCCCCCCTTTAATTAAAATGTAGAGTGTGTTTCAAATTATAATATTAGTACATAAATACAGCACCATTGTGCAGTTCAATACATAAGTACAGAACTAGAACGAGAAACCCCACACCAGGACCAATTCCCAGTCACACTGCATACTACCCCCTGTATAAAGATATCCAACACACTGCTCCCCCCACCAGTATATTGGGAGCCAGCAGACTCCAGCCCGCACAGTATATAGGTAGCTCCAGCACACTACAGCCAACCCCTCCATTATATAGGTAGCCCCAGCACACTATAACAACCCCCCCAGTATATAGGTAGCCCAGAAAAATGCAGCTTACCCCCAGTATAAAGATAGCCTCAGCACACTGTAGCCACCCAGTATATAGGGAACCCTAGCACACTGCAGTCACTTCCCCTTCAGTATATACAGATACAGCACTGGAAAAAATGACTGGCATAGCCTGTTAACCAGACTTGATAATTTAGTTTGTAGTGTAAGTGAATGGAGGGAACTGCCATTTTCTGAGATAACTCAGTCATCTTATTTTAAGTCCTTTTTAACCAGCACTGCATCTGTAGGTAGCCCCAGCACAATGCAGCCCCCCAGTACATAGGTAGCCACAGCACACTGATATCACACACTTTAGTATATAGGTAGCCCCAGCACAATGCAGCTTACCCTGCAGTATATCGGCAGCCCCAGCACACTGCAGCCACCCCCCTTTAGTATATAGGTAGCCCCAGTACAATGCAGCTTCTCCCCATTATATAGGTAGCTGTCAAGGTTTACAATGAAGCAGGAAACTGTATAAAGCCTTACTCTAAGACTAAACTATTCCCTGCCTGCGGGTGATGGTCAGCTTACCCGGGCTAGCTCTGGACCCAAAACTTCTCTCTCTCTCAATACAAAGATCTTTTTCAGTTAGTTGGCAAAAGAACTAAAGGATACTAGGGCCTGGTGTACTAAATTTGGACCCCCGTAACAAAAAAAATGCTGCAAGTAAAAACTTGGCGAACAAGCAACGCCAGCATGAACACAAACACACAGCCGAGACTGATTGCAGGAAGAAGGGCAATAGAGTGGACAGGAATAGTGGGTAACAATCAGAGCAGGTTTAAAAAACACTTGCTAGAAAATAAACACGGGCAAAGGGGAACAGACAGGAAAGTGGTGAGTAAATACAAGAGAAAAGACCCTTCACAGGATCTCTCACCACAGTCAAAGAAACAAGCTACTTGGTAAGTATAGATATTCCTACAGAACAGAGCCAGGGCTGCAGATACAACAATACCTAGCAAATACTGAATGACAAAACTCCTGATTATACAACTTACCACAGCTGAAACTTAAAAACACCAGCAGGTAATGCAGAAACACCAGCAACAAAAAGACAGGTAATATCAGACTACATTGCCCAGTGGTAGAGAAAGGCGACAGGATGCCGGTTCAAATCCTGACTGTAGCCCCAACACACTGCAACCCCCCCAAGTATATAGGTAGCACCAGTACACTGCAGTCAACCCCCCCTCATACTTTAGAAAAAGAAAACAATTTCTGGTGCTCCACATGGCAGTAGTGTGACCCAGCTCTGTGTGTTGGGCCCATGCACACATTATCAGGTCACGAGATGCCGCGTCATAGTGTGCGCGTAGGCCCAGTGTATGTAGATGGGTTGCGCTAATGCCGAAGAAAGGAGAGGAACCACAGGGAGCGCCAGAAGGTGAGAACTTTTTTTTTTCTGGGGGCAATGGGCAGCTGCAATCGCCCTTTGTTTCTTCAACCGTGTTGCGCCTGGGGATGTTTCCTGCCGCACCCGGCGGAAGAAAAGGTCCTGGTATAATACCCTACATGGATATTATTGTCATAGTTTAAATTAGAAATGAGCAATTTTACTATGACAATACAATACCTTGAGTGTATAATGTTTAACATTATCACTCATTGCTCCGTCCTCTGTCTTTTCTACCAATGTTTTATAAGACCGTGTAGCAGTGAAATGTTGTATTTTCCAAGTTGTAGTGCTGTAATTATAATAGTTTCCTTTTTAAAAGGTGTTGATGAAGCAAAGATAATTGCCGTTTTGACAAAAAGAAATAATGCTCAGCGCCAGGCCATTAAAACAGCATACCAGTGCTCCACTGGAAAGGTAAGTACAGTGAAACATACCAGCACTCTTAGAAGAGCACCCATAATCTAGTATAGAAATTTCTGTGCGGAAAAGGAGTTGAATACCACAAAACTGTAAGCAATTTGGCTGGTTGTCCAAAAGAGGTTTTACTACATGAAAAAACAAATGTCAAATAACGTTATCTAAGGGAATCTAATCTCATTAAGGCCAGCCCACATGACCGTGCAATACAGAAATGCTGGACAGATTTTACAGACCACAGTGTTCAGTACTGGACCCTGAACATCATACTAATATATCATGCACCAAGGTCCTTTTTCCCCACCAGAAAAGCAACACTGAAATGTCATCACTCCTTGCATCATAGTGAAAACTCCCCCAGGCACTGTTCTCTCATGGTGGGTGGCCTTAAGACAAAAATGGTTCCAAAACCACCAAACAACCTCTTTGAGGACATTTCTTATTAACAAAAGGAATGGTTGCAGATAATTTTGCATACATTTCCAGGTAGTGAAATCTTACAGTGTAAAAGAATCTATCATGTACTTTAATAAATTTGTTTCGATATAAAACTATAAAATTTAATTTTGTTTCAAGCCTCTAGAGGAAGCTTTGAAGAAGGCCCTCTCTGGTCACTTTGAGGAGGTTGTCTTGGCTTTGCTGAAGACCCCAGCTGAATATGATGCTCAGGAACTGAAACGTGCCACCAAGGTACAGGGTTTGTTTAATAAAGTCTAGATTTTTAATGTAAAATACTATATATGAATGGTCATACTGAAAACAACTGAATACAGACATCTAAGTAACCACTTGTTTATATCTATTCACTTAGGGTCTGGGAACTGATGAGGATACCCTAATTGAAATTTTAGCATCTAGAACAAACAAAGAGCTTAGAGAAATCAATAAAGTCTACAAAGAATGTAAGTATTAAGAACATCAGGACACAGTCCTCCAAATGGAGTCAATCACCTAATTTCTACATATACATCTTACCTTATATCATAAGCTGGGGACCGGTCCATCATGATGCTTGGACCTCATGATGTATCTGCTGGCCCTGCAGCGCTGGTGGACAAAAGTACATTAGGTCCACATATTTAATTAATAATTATACTCGTGTATAAGCTGAGTTTTTCAGCACAAAAGAATGTGCTGAAAAAACCTCACCTCGGCTTATACACGAGTCAATAAAAAAATAAAATTATATACTCTCCCACTGGCAGCCCCGATGTTCAGCGCGGTTCCCCATATCCGCACGGCTCCTCTTCTTTCTTCCTTGCAGCTCCTCTTCTGTCTTCTTTGAAAGCCTGCATAGTATGCGCCTGCCGGTCGGAACGCGGCTTGGCCACGCCCTGCAGGCTTTTAAAGAAGACTGAAGAGGAGCTGCAAGGAGGAAAGAAGCGGGGCCGCACCAACATCGGGGAGTCGTGCTGAACATCGGGGCCGCCGGAGGGTTAGTATATAAGTTTATTTTTTTATTATAAGGGTGGGCTGGCTGTATACTACAGGGGGCAGGCTGGGCTGGCTGTATACTGCTGGGGGCAGGCTGGGCTGGCTGTATATTGCTGGGGGCAGACTCCGTTGGATGTATACTGCTGGGGGCAGGCTGGGCTGCCTGTTTACTGCTGGGGGCAAGCTAGGCTGCTTGTATACTGCTGGGGGCAGGCTGGGCTGGCTGTATACTGCTGGGGGCTGTCTGGCTATATACTGGGAGGCTGTGACCAATGCATTTCCCACCCTCGGCTTATACTTGAGTCAATGGGTTTCCCCAGTTTTTGGTGGTAAAATTGTGGGTCTCCGCTTATACTCAAGTATATATGGTACATTGCTTCTAGGCCAGTTTTCTGACGTGGAGGCACTGATAAATCTTCACTGTACTGTTGCTGAGAACACTGGAGGTATATAGAATATACCTTTGTTTCACCTGACTATATTGCCAATTAAATGTAAATGAAGTTTTAGTTCTTATGCCAAAGAATACCTTGCTACCTCCAGGGAATCGCTTTAACCTTCTCCTGCCTTCCATTCTGCTTTCTGCACCACCTTATGGAGCTAAGGTTCAGATCCCCCCCCCCCCCCTTTTCTTCTGCATCACACTAAGCCTCACAGGAGAAGTCTTGATGCAATGCCCATACAGCCTGTACAGTACAGCATGAAGATCCAGGTACAGCTGTTGGAGAGAGAAGTGGGCAGTGAAAATGTTTCTTTGGTCTTAGAGCCAAATGAAACAAAGTTATGCCTAAAGTCATTTTAGCTGGTGACAGGTTCTAATTCACTATGCTATATTGATTTTAAAAGTGTCAGCATTCTGAATCATATAAGTATTTTATGAAGCTTTATTTCACATTACCTGGCTCATGCTGACAGCAGTGTGTGGTTAGTTCAAGGAAAGGGGGCAGCTGCAGTAGCCAGTGTGTGTCTCCTCATGCATTCTTCTGCCCTTTCCCCCATTATCCAGACCCCTCCCTTCTTCCAGTCATGTGCATTGAGCAGGCAGGGGAGGGAAAGGGGTGGTTGGAGAAGAGGAGAATGCATGAGGCAACAGAGGCTCGTAGTCTGCTGCAGGCGACCCAAGAACTCACCACATTCTTCTAGCAGGGAGCCAGGTAATGTGAAATAAAGTTTTACAAAGTTGTGGCAATTTTCAGAGTGCTAACATAAGCATTTATTTTTAAATCAGAAAAGCATAGGCTTTGGAATCTGTCAACAGCTAAAAATGACATTACTTGTGAAAGGTTCGCTTTATCAACACTTTAGGGGCAGTTTTATATGTAAGGTTGTTGATTTTTGCATACTGGATCAAGTATTTGTAAAAGCAGGAACATACTTATACTTAAATTTCTCTGATGCTCTGATTCAGTGCAGAATCTCCCATCATTGCCAGCCTTTGTTGGCATACAAAATCTCAGCAGTGACATTACAAGGGGGGTAACCGAAGGGTGCAAATACATGGTCTGATCATGATGTGGATGGGATGCAGTTAAGTTGCGGTTGCCCACATCCAGTTAACACATTTTGTGGAAAATGCACAACAAAATAATTATTTAGCAGGAAAGCCACACTAAGGCCCACTCCTACGTCAGCCATCCCCTTTCAAGGCCCTTCCATGCCCACTTGGTGTGGAGGTGGTGTGTAGGGGGAAATAATCACAATTTCTGGTGTTTTGCATTGTGATTGTGATATTTGTGATTGTGATATTTCAGAACCTGTAGTCCAAAAAATGGCGTACAAACCCTGATAAATCTCCCTCTATTCCATTAAAGAGTAGAGCATGTCCTAGTCTGAACTGCTTTCACTATACTGTGATAAAAAATCTTGCTATTATACACTTCTGAAATTCATCTGGATTTTCACAACTTGGATCAACCAGTCTGTTAAAAAGATAGAAAACACAAAGTAGAACACACAAAAACCCTGCCCATCTGTAATGATCAATGGACATGTGTTAACCTCAAAATGGTGCAAATGTCAATCACAAAGTCTGGGTGGGGTCCATAGCTGAGGGCTACTCCATGCATATTTTCTTCAAGCAATCAATCAGTCTAGGCACAGCCCTAGCCTAAGGGCAGAAGAGGTAAGACATGATTTCCACATTACACTGATCTGATGAGGGGAACAAACAGTGCTATGTATGATTATATGTGTTATAATATTATGTATGCACCTATAAGACTGTCTTAATTGTTCTACAGTATTCAAGACGGATCTGTCCAAGGATATAACCTCAGATACATCTGGAGATTTCCAGAAAGCATTGCTGGCACTTGCAAAGGTACTTATATATACAGTGGTATCAGTAATGAACTGTACATTACAAGGGAAAACACTCTGTACTCTGTACCATAATAGGGATGGGGCGTTTCTTTGATATGGGGCCACTTTCATCCATAAACAATTACAGGTGTATAGAAAGTATTTTTGCATTGTACTGTCCACTAATGCTGGGGTGATGTGAGGCACATAATATTGGTTGCAAATTCACTAAAGACTTAAATTCAGATATATTAAAATGGAAAACTCAGACACATCTGAGCAGCAGAAAAGCAGGCAAAGAAAAGAAGCCAGGAGGCAGACATTAAGGGAACCTGTCACAAAGAATATGACTTTTAGCTAGTGGCAGGTTCCAATAGCCTTTGCAATGCTCATTTTAAAAGTCTATGTCAGCATTCTGAGAGAGGAGCAGCTGCAGCCTATGTGTGCCTATGTCAGTCTTCTCTCCTCCACACTAGTGATGTGTGCGAACGAGCAGGCTCACCTTAGTGAGCCGATGGCTCACTTAACCCTGCCCCAACTGGCTCACCATGCCCCCTTTAACCTGATACAATCGGTTAAAAGGGGAGTGGTGTAAGGTGACTGATTGGCCTGCCGCTCCCTATTATATATTTAAAAGGGAGCCATTAGTGAGTGGAGCCTAATGAGCCAGCTCACTAAGAAGAGCCGGACTTCCCATCACTTCTCTATACTCATCTCACTCCTTCCCCACTTCCTGTCATGTGCATTGAGCGGGCAGGGGAGGGGGACTGAAGGAAGGAGAGGAGGAATACATGAGGAGACAAAGGCACACACAGGCTGCAGCTGCCCCTCCTCCTGGACTCGCCACATACTGCTGACATGGAGCCAGGTAATGTAAATCAAACTACTATAAACTACTGAAATGATACAGAATGCTGACAAAGGCATCTTAAAAATTAGCACAGCATAGGCTATTGTAACCTGACAGCAGCTAGAAATCACATTGCTTACAGATACATCTACCCCATTGTTTCTGTACCTACTGCTAGAATATGTTCATGCAGTGCAAACGGTAATATTGTGTAAACATAAGATATTTAGATGGTATATGACATCAATTCAGACTGTTTTATTAGCAGAGTACCTAGGTATAGTCCTAACATGGCTGTCCATGTGTTCTAGGGGGACCGCAGTGAAGACACTCGTGTAAATGATGAACTTGTGGATAATGACGCCAGGGTAAGTGAATCTTTTGTCAATTACAGCTTTTTGCATGTCTGCAAACACGATTTTGTACAATACAAAGTATATTTGTACACTACAGCATATGATATTGCTAGCATTGCTATCACTATAGAAAGATAACTATCCGTGAACAATACACTCATATAAAACATAGCTCATAGGCTTTAATAAGATAAAAAATAAAGCAAAATTTAACTAGACTCTAAGTTATCATGCAATGCATTCAAAATTGAGAACAATAGCAGAGTTATTGGTATCGGCCATTGTGTTGTAAACAGGTTATGTAATGTTAAACGTGGTTTCATTTGTGCGGGGCCAGAACTGAGAAAATAGTTTACAGAACTCAGAAAACATTTGTGTTAGAATGGTGCAATGAAATATTATTTAGGTAGATACAGTAAATGTATAATTCATTATAATCTATTTTAGGGTGATTAATAGAGATGAGCGAACATACTCGTCCGAGCTTGATGCTCGATCGAGCATTAGCGTACTCGTAACTGCTCGTTGCTCGAACGAGTATTTCGCCCGCTCGAGAAAATGGCAGCTCCCGCCGTTTTGCTTTTTGGCGGCCAGAAACAGAGCCAATCACAAACCAGGAGACTCTGCACTCCACCCAGCATGACGTGGTACCCTTACACGTAGATAGCAGTGGTTGGCTGGCCAGATCAGGTGACCCTGGGATAGACTAGCCGCTGCCCGCGCTGCTCGGATCATTCTCTGTCTGGATGCCGCTAGGGAGAGAGCTGCTGCTGCTCAGGGAAAGCGTTAGGGTGTTCTATTAGCTTACTGTTAGGCAGGAGTGATTCTTAAAGAACCCAACAGCCCTTCTTAGGGCTACAATAACGTTATAATTTTTTTTTTTTTTTATTTGCAGCTAGTACCATATTGTGAGGAATTAGCAGGGGGACTTGCTACCGTTGTGTTTAGCTCTTAGTGACACACATATCCACCTCAAACACCAAAGTGGGAAAATTTATTAGGGGTTTGAGTAGAATTAGGCACAGTCTGCCAGTTTCTTTTTATTTTACGTTTATTTTTTTCATAACTCAGCGTCATCTCATCTGGCATAGTAGTGTGCTGTAATACTTGGCTAGAAAATAGCCATAGGAGAATACAAACGTCTTAATTACGCCTACAGTAGCGTTATATATATTTGATTTCTGGTTGATCTGCTGGTGGCTGTACTTGCTGCAGTGCATCTACTATCAAATTGGGAGCAATTTGGAGTCAGACTTGCGACCACTGTGTTTTAGTGACGCACATATCCATCGCAAAGACCGAAGTGGGAAAATTTATTAGGGCCCGGGGTTGTATTTCAAGTGGAGTCCGTGCTTATTACCTCTTCTTTATTCCTCCCTATCCTGTTCTTGACTACCCTGATCTATGTTTTTTGCTCTCCTATAAGATAGGAATTGGGGATTATAAATTCGGTACCCCAGTGGGATCGCTTGCTATATTCTCCAATGTTTTTTATCTATGAGCCTACTCTGTTCTGTTTTATCATCACAGTAGGTAAGATAAAGGGGATCCAACCCTTTTGGTTATGTATGGTGGTGTGTTGATTCCCGTAATCCCCTCCTTTTACAGATCAAGTTTCCTCTTTATTTTTGCCGGTGAACCGTGAACCTGGACAATTGAAACGGCTTTCATAAATATTTAAAACACTATTGATGACACACAATTCAACCATTGTACAATCACGCAGAATCTCCATTTTTCGATGTATTAGTGGAGAAACCACACCACTTGAATAACCACTGATGTGTTCTACAAGAGCCAACGGATAGACACCCTATTACGATTTTGAAAGCAACCACCAGGACGCATGATCACTCTCTCCCCCCCTCGCCAGCTATAGGGTGAAACGTTTGCAAGAGATGAAGGGAAAGTACGAAAACATTTAATTGATGTTGTCCCAATTTGCACAGAGGGGTTACCCTAAAAGAGGTCCTGGCCAAATAAAGGAAACATGGATTCTGTAATAGAGGGAATTACTGGATCCAAAACACCACATAACAAAGGGTCGGATCCCCTTAATCTCTACCTACGTGATAAACACACAGAGAGGATTCAGAATTAAAAACAATTGGCGAATACTAGCAAGCGATCCCACTGGGGTACCCAATTTCATAATCCGCCTCCAACCTATCTATAGGATAGCAAAAACATTAAAGATCGGGTATTCAAGACGGATGTAGGCCCCCTAAAAACGGTCCACACAAAGAGGGATCTTCGGTCCCAACCCAAAGGTTGGCTTTCCTTGGCAGACTTGTATCAATTGGCTCTAAGTCTTACCGGGGCCCCTTGACTCACAACGACAAACAGTAAAAAATCCAATACTATCTCGACTGCAACAGTGATTTTGTCGTCTATTTGTTGAGGCTGGCCCATGTAATTTGAAATATGTGGGTGAGACAACTTGGACTTCAAAACAGGTTCGTACAGCATAGGTAACACCTACATACCAAAGAAGGAAAGACCTACCAGTGACTAGATCATTTACTGAGGCTGGCCGCCAACCTCTGCGCACGTCCGTCCGTCATGGCAACATGCACTTCTGGTTTATACAGCGGAACTCACACACCAGCTGACTTTCCTCTACACCACGGTCGGAGGTTGGCGCCAAACACACTACACCTACCCCATCAGGAACGTATGAATGGAGAGCGAGACTGGGGGCGGTCCTGAACGCCGATGGAGGGTACTTGTTTCTATTTACACATGCACACTTATATTTGTATGCACAATCCGCTATAAATTTTCACTGTAACTAGATCTGATTGTGTCCTTCTTACCACTTATTTCACGATACATTCTGTATACTTAATGTAATGATTATTATATGTACTGTTTTTCACTCCTTTGCATGGACCAATGAGATGTATCACTGGGGCCTTTCTATGTTTGCATACCGACTATGGGCGCACCTGTATCACTCGTTTTTCTGTTGTTTTTCGCCTTTTTCTTCAGGGTTCCCTTTTTTTTGGCGCCATTTTTTTTGCGATTAACGCAAACTAGCCGCAGCAAGCAAAATAACAGCTTTCCCTCATCTAGTCTTACCAATCCGAGATGTTTTTGCTGCCCTAATGATTTCATCACTGCTACTACTTTTTCATTTTAGGCGCAAAACACGCTACCCGAAGGTGGCTTGTTATCTGAGAAGAAAGCACGAGCCCCTTTGCAAAAGAGCTCATTTCTAGCAGCAAAGCTCAGTCAGACACTAGAACATATAATAGATCCTTAAAACATTACAAGAACGGAGCTGCAGACTCTATTTACACTTCATCACCTTCTATTACAAAATATTCTGCAAAAACGCTGACTCACGCAAGAGAGAGGAGAACTTTGCACAAGTTTCAGAAGTTTGGTCAGATACGACAAACCAAGTGTTCCCCATGTATTCTGCCAGTGTCTGAGGGGGAATATTGTGTCAGACTTACAGGGTGCAGCAGAGACCACACTGGGGATCCCTCCAGGAGAAGCCCATGCTGAGAGGTCACTTGGGTGGCTGTGGTGTCACCCACCTGGGGTGCTGCGTGCAGTGTTATCTCTTCGGGCTGTGGGAGAAGCAGAGAGGATCGGCTTGTAGCAGGATGACATGTATTTGCCCAATCTAACAATTGCGTCTAAACTGCCAAACCAAAATTGCGCCTAAACTGTTTTACAAGTAAGTGATTAATATCGAGGCAGAAAATATACTTATCACCGATGGTTGTAGCGTTGTGATAATTCTGGCAACATGCGCCAGAGATTAGGCGCAACTACTACACTATGCGCACAAAATGCTTGACACAGGCTCTTGTGACTGAATGTTTTGCACATGTAATAAAAGACAACCCCGTCAATTTTTGATATCAAACTTAGAGTGCTGGCACAGTCTTTTTGAATTTTATTACCAAGCCTCTTGGCCAGAGAGCATCTGGACGTTGTCAACCCACCACATTGCTGCTGCTCGAACGTCACATTTGTAGAGAATAGATATAAGATAATAGAGTGATAGAATGAGATAGATATAGATAACGAAGGAAAAGGCAGGCAATCACTCCAAGGTTCAAATCAAACGTGATGATTTTTTATTGAAACGGGTTATCGACTTTTCGATGTTGGACACTTTTTTTCAAGCTTGAACAACATGGTCCAGGAGGAGGTTCGCCTTACAGGTGACTTATTGCCCATATCTATGTCAATGATGTCTGTATGGTACCCAGCACTTGATCACATATGCTTACACTTTATATAAGGATAAGGATACACACTTATAAAATTGTGTTTATGTGAAATATAATGTTACATCCTACTTTATTGTATATGTGTGCATGTTTTACCTGGGATATGATGTCACAACGCTAGATGCTACATTCACACGACCGGATCGGGACATCTATATACGACCATATACTCCCCCATAGACGTCAATGGCTGCAGGCCGCCCTAAGGATGGTACGGTGGCAGCACATTGCGGCACCATACCGATCCGTACCCACCCCCCCGGAAAAAGATAGGACATCCTCTCTTTCTTCGTAGTATGGTGCCGCGTGCTATCTCTAATGGATAGGGGCGGGTACTGCGCTCACTTCTCAGTCCTCTCCCAGTGCGTCTCCGTGTCCCCGCTACGGTAACGGTACGGCGGGCAACGGTGTCAGTGTGAATGCAGCATAAAGTAAATATATATCTGTATGCACTTTGACACAAATTGCTTGACACTGCTTGGATACACAGCCGAAACATTGCTTGAGGTGGAATAAACACTGAATTGTTTCAACTACCTCGGAGTGCTTGTGCTGCTCTGGGGGCTGGGGCGGTCTTTATGTTGGATTGAGTGAAGCGAACATACTCGTCCGAGCTTGAGTGCTCGTTCGAGCATTAGCGTACTCGTAACTGCTCGTTGCTTCGACGAGTATTTCGCCCGTCGAGAAATGTGCACTCCGCCGTTTTGTTTTTGGCGGCCAGAAACAGAGCCAATCACAAGCCAGGAGACTCTGCACTCCACCCACCCAGCATGACGTGGTACCTTACACGTGATAGCAGTGGTTGGCTGGCCGATCAGTGACCCTGGATAACTAGCCCTGCCGCGCTGCTCGGTCATTCTCTGTCGGATGCCGTTAGGGGAAGAGTGCTCTGCTGCAGGGATGTGCGTGGGTGTTATATTACTATGTTAGGCAGGAGTGCTTCTAAAAAGAACCCAACAGCTCCTTCTTAGGGCTACAATACGTTATAATTTTTTTTTTTTGTTGTTTGCTGTGGCTAGGCTTGCTGCACTAGTGTGACTAGTAAAATTGGTGAGATTGCAGGGAGACTTGCGACCATTGTTTGCTCTAGTGACACACATATCCATCCCAAAACCGAAGGGGAATTTATTAGGGCCGGTTTGATTGAATTAGGCACAGTTCTGCGATTTTTTTTTTTTTTACGTTTATTTTTTTATAACTCAGCGTCATCTCATCTGCATCAGTAGTGGGTGCTGTACTTGGCTAGAAAATAGCCATAGCAATAGGATAGATCGTTTGGTTTTAAAAAAAAAACACAAAAAAACAAAAAAAACAAAAAACCAAAATTATAACAGTTAAACTCTTATTTAAAATGTTAAACCCGAGGGCAGGGGTAGAGGACGAGGGCGGACGTGGGCGTCACCTACTGCAGGGGTCAGAGGCCGTGGTCTGGGTGAGACACCACCTGCTATGATGGAGCAGGGGAACGCCGCAGAGCTAACACTCCCTAGGTTCATGTCTGAAGTTACTGGGACTCGTGGTAGAGCACTGTTGAGGCCAGAACAGTGCGACAAATTGATGTCGTAGATTGCCGACATGCTTCAGCATTTGTCCACCAGTCAGTCTTCCACGCAGTCCGACCCATGTCACCGAAATCGCACTCCCCAGCTCCTCCTCCACCTCAGCCTCCTCCCCCAGATCTGCCCCCTCCCAGCAAAATTTGCATTTGAACCGGCATACTCTGAGAACGTTTTCTGGACCCTTCCCAAGTCACAAACCACTTGTCCGGTTGCTTGCAATTTTCGTCGATGCCCAGGTTTTCCAACCGTCGCAGTCTGTGGGTGATATGACGTTGACGTAGTGGAAGAAGTGTGAAAGAGGTGGGTCGGACGATGAGGAGACACGGTTGTCAGACAGTGGGAAGTTGTTGTCAGGGCAGGAAGTCCGAGGGGGAGCAGACTGAGGGATCGAGAATGATGAGGTACAGACCAAGCTGTGTTGAGGCCGGGTGAACACTGTCTTCTTCTGAGACGGGGGAGTCCTCCAGAACAGTTGGAAGAGGAGTGGTGGGCAGACGGAGAGCATGGCAGAGCTGGTGCATCAGCCCAAATGTTCAACGTATCATGGTCGAGCTTGCGGCGAGGGCTAGTTTTCAGAAGTCTGGATTTCTTTAAGAAACAACCGGATGACCGACGGACGTGGTTGTGCAACCTTGCCAACCGGATCGCAGGGGTTCCACCACTACTAGCTTATACATACCACCAGTAGCTCAGGGATAGAATGCTAAACACCCCACATCATGGCACACAGCGCCGTTCACCTCCGGCCGGCACACACCATCTGCTTTTGCCTTCCTTCCCTAGGTCAATCTGCATAGTCAGCCCCCCTCCCGAAAGGACCCCCCCCCCGTCCCAAATCACTCCGGGGGGGTGGCTAAACCCCGCAGTCTCGGCCCCACGTCTTCCAGCTCCCCACGATCCATCCCATGACCCCAGGAGCAAAGCGCAAAGGTACAAGTTGCAACCCCCCCCCCACCCACACGCCCAAGCCCTCTAACGGTCGCCATCTCCAGATTGCTACCCTGGAGATGCTGTCTCCTACCCAATAGGTCTGTAAGAGACGAGTCCTTTCGAAACTCATGGATGGCGGCGCCGGCCACTTGGTATTTGGTCCCAGCCCCGACTACATTTCCCGATGTGCCGTCCACAAGCCCTCCAGCACGTGTCAGACAACATCATCCGGGCCCTGCCACCGCGTGTCGACACGGTCCCCCTGACCACGGCACGTGGACGTTCTGCCGGGCAGGGCCACTATATTTGCTGACCGGCACATTGGGTTAACTGGTGGATGCGGACCGATCCTGACCCTGGGCTGGTCAATAACTGCCGACGCCGAGGATTGCGGGGCCTACCTCTGGTCACTGCGTATCTTACGCAGCCAGCGATGTAGACTCTGAGAGTCCTTCACAGCTGTCAGTCAGCTTCCTCAAGTCTACAATGAGGAGTGGACGTGGAGTCGATATCTGTCAGTGTAACTTTGAGGAGTCAACACAGATGGTCAGTGGCGATGCCGCCATCATCAGCCTCACATCCCGCTGCTTGGCCTGTTGAAAAACTCTCTGGTCAGCATGAAGTCGGAAGCTTGTGCTCTCTCACAAGAGACAGGGGGAAGAAGATTCCCTTGTTGATAGCCAAGCACCCTAGGTCTGTTTCAGCGCCATATCGGAGGAGGTGGTAGGAGGATGAGGAGGAAGAGGAGGAGATGTTGGCGAGACACAAGAGGGGACCATTGTTGAGTCCTTCACTGTTGCCGTGTGTATGGGGCAGAAGTAAGAGGAGTTGGAGGAGAGAGGAAATGGACAGTCAAGGCCAGTGAGGGGGTGAATTCTTACGCGTTGGTACTCTGGCGCATATGGCAGATTTCATGCTAGGTCGCCTATCCCGTGACCCTCGCGTTCAAAGATTATTCCAGCACCGATTACTGGGTTCACTCTCCTGGCCCAGGTACAAGCAAAATCTTTCCATCCTCTCCCTCCTGGAGAGGAAAGGAGTGTGAGAATGCATGAATACCAGCAGGCCCTGGTGCACAAGCTGAAACAGTATTTCCCTTTCTGACCGCGCTAGCGGCAGAGGCGTAGTTCTGGGACAAGTACGAGGGAGATAGGCGAGCAGGCAGCTTGTCCAGCACTGGCAAGGGTACGCTTTACAAGGCTTTTGCCAGCTTTATGTCACCCCAGAAGACACTGTCACCTGTCCCCAGTCTCGGAGAGTAGGGTGGTCTTACAGAAAGATGGTGAGGGAGTACGTAGCTGACCATACATCGTCCTAAAAGATCCAAGCTCCCTACAACTACTGGGTTTCAAGATGTGACATGTGGCAGCGAATGGCGCTCGCTTGGAGGTTCTGCCTGCCCTGCCCACAGTCTTGTCGAGCGGTTTTCAGTGCAGCTGGTGGCATCATCACCGGTAAGCGTACGCTGTCGATGACAGCGCGACAGGCTGACGCTTAGCAAGATGAATAAAGACGCATTGAAGATAGGCGGATTTCCTGGATTTCATCTCCCAGGATGAACGGAAGCTAACTGAATATTTATCCACTCCCTCTCCTCTCATTTCCTCCTTCTCACTCCTCTTTCGACAGCTAAAGCAGAGGAACTGGCAGTTTTTGCAGGGCCCAACTTGCTCAGCTATCGTACTTCTATTATTTCATTTTTCTGAGGGCCCACCTACCCAGTTCTCTGTTTTAAGCCCTTTCAAACGATAGTGTTTACATTCCACTCACACCCGCCCGCCATAACCAAAACTTATAAGAACACTCTACACTTGATCTTATACAAAAGAACTTAGAAAGTTCTTTTGGGGAGGAGCCGAGAGACCGGGGCTGGACATTCATGCGAAAGCCTCGTCGCCTGTGGCGGGACCGGCCAGCTCCATCCCAAGATTCCACCAACATAGTTTTAACTTGCAAAAGCACCTTTAATCTACTATACTACTACCTTCCTCCAACTGGTCCTCCATACATCTTCCCCATATCAACCGAGCGTGTCAGGCAGAATTTGGGTTGTTTTCATGGCTTTCCACAATCAAAAAACTTGTTAACTTTGTCGCCCCCCCCTGTGTTATCCAAAAAATATATTGCAACACCTTTTATCATTTCCGATATTATTTCAGCGCTTCTTGCGCATCTGTTTTACATTCGCGCTCACCCCCATAACCAAACTTATAAGAACACTACTACCGTGTATCTTATACAAGGTTCTTAGAGTGCTGTTTGGGGAGAGCGAGAGCGGGGCTTGGACAGGGGCGAAAGTTCCCTGGAAGCGGACCGCCGCTCCATCCCAGAGATCCACTAACATAGTTTTAACTCAAGCACCTTAATCGACCTACTACGACTTTACACTGCCTCCATACAACATCGTCCCCTATCAAACGAGAGTCTGTGCAGGGCAGAATTTTTGGGGTTGTTTTCATGGCTTCCACTTCAAACTTGGTAACTTATGGGGTCGCCCCCCCTGCCTGTGTTATCCCAAAATATACTGGCAAACGAACTTTTATCATTTACCATATTATTTCAGAGTGCGTCTTGTCGCATCTGTTTACATTCCGCTCACGACCTCCATAACCAACTTATCAGAAAACTACTACACTTGATCTTATATACAAAAGGTTCGTAGAAGCTGTTTTGGGGGAGGACCGAGGACAGGGGCTTGACAGGCGAAAGCTCGCTGCAGCGGACCGCCAGCTCCACCCCTAGATCCAACTAACAACATGTTTTTAATGCCGCACCTTTAATCTACCACTACTACCTTAACTGCCTCCATACAAGACATCGTCCCCTTATCAAAAAACATCTGTCAAGGCAGAATTTTGGTTTTTTTCATGGCTTCCACATCAACTTGTTACTGTTGTGTCGCCCCGCCCTGCGGTTTTTATCCACAAAATAATACTGGCAAACTTTTATCATTTACGATAGTAGTTCAAGCGCTTCTTGTCCATCTTTTTACATTCCGCTCACCCCCATAACCAAAACTTATAAGACGCTACTACTACATTGATCTTATACAAAAAGTTCTTAGAAGGCCTGTTTGGGGAGGAGCCGAGAGACAGGGGCTTGGACAGGCGAAGCCGCCTGGCAGCGGCACCCGCCAGCTCCATCCCTATATGCAACTACAATATTTTTAACTGCATCACCTTTAATCTACTACTATTCCTTACTGCCTCCATACTTTGTCCCCTTATCAACTAGCTGTTTCAGCAGAATTTTGGGTTGTTCATGGCCTTCCACATCAAACTTGTTAACTTGTCCGCCACCGCTGCTGTTGTTATCCCAAAATATACTGGCAAACTTTTAATATTTACCGATAATTATTCAGCGCTTCTTGCTCAGCATCGTTTGACATTCTGCTCACCCCGCCATAATTAAACTTATAAGAAAGACGCTAACTACACTTGATCTTATACAAAAGGGTCTTAGAAGTGCTGTTTGGGGAGGAGCCGAGAGACGGGGCTTGGACAGCGAAGTTCGCCTGAAGCGGACCGCCAGCTCCATCCCTAGAATCAACTAAACCTAGTTTTTAACGGCAGCAACCCTTAATATACTATACTATACTTCTGCTCCATATTTGTCCCCTTATCAACGAGCTGTTGCGGGGACGGCAGAATTTTGGGTGTTTTTTCATGCTTCCACCATCAACTTGTTACTTTTGTCGCACCCCCCCATGCTGTTTTATCCACAAAATATACTGTCAAAAACTTTTATCATTTATCCGAGATTATTGTCAAAGCGCGGCTTCTCTTCTTGCCATCTGTTTACATTTCCGCCACCCTCCATAACCAAACTATAGACACTACTAACTTGATCTTATACAAAAGTTTTCTTAGAAATGCTGTTTGGGAGGAGCCGAGAGCAGGGGCTTGGACAGGCGAAAGCCCTCGCCTGGCAGCCGGAACGCCAGCTCCATCCCTGATCCAATTAACATAGTTTTTAACTGCATCAACCTTTAATATACTTACTACTTTACTGGCCCATACTCTCCCCTTATCAACCAGCTGTGTCCAGGCAGAAATTTTCGGATTTTCACCAGATACATATGAACCTCGCTCATCTGTCTCCACCATCATGCTGGAGACCTAAAGTTGAAATCATAGCAGCGCAATATTATGCCTCATACGTCGCTCTTATCCATGGAACCATTCACGGAAAAACTATTAAAAATAGAAACCGCTATCTATTTATTTTCCATTATTCCCTATGTGAAATATTCCACGACCCCACTGCTTTAAGATTATAATTTTTTCAAATTACACGCTCTGGCCCCCAGTCCTATTTGGGTGGGGTAGGAGCCGTAGAGACCTGTGCTTTTGACAGCGACAAGTCTCCCTGGGCAGCGGACCTTCATCTCCATCCCCAATTTAGGCTGCCTCAGAGCATCCATGCATGCTGCCCCTGCTGTTTCCTGTCCTTTTGCCGTCCACATCCTCCACAGCGGCCACCCACTGTCCCCATGCGCACTTTCAACTCCTATACCCCCAGACGCTGGAGCCGAGAAGATATATGCACATTAACCACCCCCTTATCAAACGATCTGTGTCAGCAGAATTTGTTTTTTTCAGTGTTTCACCAGATACAAATGGAACTCGGCGCACCTGTCACCGCCATGCTGGAGACCTGAAGTTTCAATCATAGAAGATATGGAATGCCCCATATGTCCTCTTAATCATGGAAGTCGTCTCCATGGCTCCTCCCATGTTCCGTCCCCTTATCAAACGAGCTGTGTAGGCTAAATTTTTCGGGTGTTTTCACCAGATACTTTGGGAACTTGGTCACTATGTCGGCAACCAGGACCTTCTTCTTTTCTACAAATCGACTAAATATACTGTCACCTTTTTGTTCACATAGGAAATCATTCAGCCTTTTCGTGCTCCTCTCATCTCACTAATGTGTGCTTCATATTACAAAACCCTTAAATAAATACAAAACGGATGTTTCCTGAGTGTTGGCGAGTCACGAACCCTGGAGGTAGCATAGTTTTACATCATCTGATAATTCACAGACATTTCACATAAAACACTTTGCAATTGTGATAACAGTGATATACTGATATCTGCCCTTAATTGCCTTCAAATTTGGAAAAGGAAAAGTTGGATTATTCTTTATCTCTCATTATCTAAACAGCATCAATAAATCCCAGTACCCCTCCTTTTTCATTATTGACAAGTGGTGTCAGGGAGAATCCTTTTGAGAGAATTATTTTTGGATTTTTCATTTAAAAAAACCTAGTCCCATCGTGTCTTAATTGGGTCCCGACTGCCGTGTATTCACAGCGCACGTGTGTCCCCGGTCCCGGTCCCGGCTATGTGGAGAGGGCTCCATCCCGTGAGCCCTCTCCAATGCCGGTAAGCTTTGCTGTAAGTCCTTTGTGTTATCTCCCGGCCGGTGGCTTCAAAGAGATGGCGGCTCATGGTCGGTCATTGAGTTCATATAAAGTGGCATGTCTTGTCCATGGCATCTAAACATTTTCAGTCCATCCTTTGGAAGGGACGTTTCTTATTCGTTACTCTGCAGCGAAAGGTAATCGAAACCCCCACGGTGGGGAGGTAACACAAACGTAACTACTAAATAGGGAGTTTCCTTCTTCTGTATTTTTTTTTTCTTGAACGTTAGGTTTCCTTTTGTTTTAATAAACCAGATATACCAAATATAATGCATTGGATTTATCCTTCCTCCGTCTATTATATATTTCCCCCCCGTTCCCGTATAAGCCCTGTCATTGTAGTTTTTGTACTATGGGGCTTTTTTGTAGCAAATAGATTTTAACATCATATGCTCGTATGCAGGATCATGTGCTGTAATTTAAATGTCACTCATGCCTGAATCCGCTATGTGCCGTGAATAATTGGTTTGTTTTTTTCTTTTCCGAAGCGCGTAGGCTTGTTGACCTGTTTCCAAGTTCATAAAAAGAACTGAAATTTTATGCATCATTACTTTTCCAAGTGATAGAAGTCTCTGGAAGCTACTATATCCAGGGTCTTCTTTTGTTTCAACACCCTCTGGCCCTGAGGTTAGTGGTATAGGTCTATAACAATATTGCTCAAAACAGGCCATCCGGGATAGGTCAATAAAGCCAGGCAGTAGGCCTGCCTGGTCACCTCCTTACTTTGGGTGAAGGGGTCACAGTTCCATCTAGGGCTGCAAGTGTCCTTCTGTAGTGTAACTTTTTTCAAACTTTAACTTTTCTAATTCATTGATATTGTTTTCTCTTGACAATTGTAGATTATTTTAGTAGTTTAATTCCGCTTGACATTTTGTCCTTTTGGAACAAAAAGTCTTACCATAAAACTTTTATGTTGTGGAAAACCTTTGCCATTGGTCTTCTCTTATTTTATTTTCCAATTTTTTTTAATTTTGGTTAGTTTTTAAAGATGTTATTTTTAGATTTATAGTTTAGTTTCAAGATTTATTGGGAGTTTGACTAACAGCATATTTTGGGACCGGTTCATTTTGGAAGTGTTTGGCAGAGGCTCGAGGCTACAGTTTAACCCTTTAGATCATTATGAGAAAGCAAACAAAAATGGAGTGAAAAATTTATGTTTCACTTTTTTTAATAAGAATATTCTAATTAGCCCTAAAATGTACACATTCACAGGTATTAGAGGTAAAATTCTATTCAAATGTTGGCCTGTTAGGCAATACCCAGAGTGAATGTCAATCCCCAAATGTTTTCCCTGCACTTGGAAGCTCCTAAAGCCGCCAAAACAATAGAAAACACCCCCCAATGCACCATTTTGGGAGTACACACAAAAAACAAACAACACAGCACAAAAACACACAAAAAACATACAACACACCACCACCCCTTAAGAATTTATTTAGGGTTTCTCGTGGCTTTTTAACCACCAAATTCTGGGCAGAATTTTATACAACGGGAATGGTGTAAGTAAGATTCTATTTAAAAGCATTATACGTTTTCTAAATGGGTCGTGATAGCCCTTCTGCTAGAAGTTTGGGGACTTCTCCTGGAAGTCTGCCCTGGTACAATCGTGTTGTGGCCGTCGCTTCCATAAGTACTAAACACTTATGCTTGATTTCCACCTCTTGAAACTCCAGGAAAGTTTTCCCACCCACCTGCCTGGCACATCATGTACCACATCCTTGATCCTGCATGGGTTTTTAAATTATGGCTGAGCCCTGGTCCGACAGTCAACCAATCTACTTATTATACTCCAGATGCAGTCATGTTTGGTGTTTCTGGATTTGGTACTTTCGTATGTGAAAGGGTCCCATTATATTGTCCGTTAATACAGGGACTCTCTCCTCTTGTCCTTGAGATAACAAACGTTACAGAGTAACTTGCAGATGTCTGGCTATCTTGCCGTCTAATTTTTTTCCCAACAACCATCGATTCTTGGTGAGAACCTTTTTGATTTTTTCCTACCGTGCCGCATGTCGTGAGTGAAACACTTGATAGTTTGTGGTATAAAATGTCCATATGGGTCACCAATTCCAAACCACGTTTGGAGGCATACCAAGGCACTTGTATTTATACCCTGATTACTCCTCGCAACGCTTATTATCTTCACTTCAACGCCATACCTTGTCCTCCTTATTTTGGCCAATATTGGAGGAATCTACCTTTAATTGTACCAGGGTTGCCTAGGACAATGTTTTGTGGGGGTATGGCCGCACAAACTTAGTTTAAAATGGTCTAGGAATTTCTTATCTTGAATAACCCTTATCGTCACTGGGGTCTCTCTGGGCACGGTGTTATGGCATAATTAACATGTATGATGGCCATAGTGAACCTCGGTCGGTTGTAGCACAAAATGTCTGTGTTCCAATAGTCCTTAATTGCTGGCTTCTTTACTAGCCCTATAAGGCAGTATATGCCCAAATATTTCTCATTCTCCTCATAACTGGGCCACTGTGTGGGGTTCTGCATAAAGAGTGGGGTTTTCGGCAATATGTGGTGCATCAGAGAATTAGTCTGGAATTTATTAATTTTAGCTCATAATTAGAAATGAGCGAACATATTTCGCCGCGGTTCAGAAAATGTGCATCTCCGCCGTTTTTGGCTTTTTGGCGGCCGAAACAGAGCCAAGCACAAGCCAGGAGACTCTGCACTCCACCCAGCAATGACTGGTACCCTTACACGTAGATAGCGTGGGTTGGCTGGCAATCAGGGTACCCTGGATAGACTATACCTCTGGCCGCGCTGCTCGTCATCATTCTGCTTTCTCTGGATTCCTCTAATTGAGAGAGCTGCTGCTGCTCAGCGGAAAGCGGAGGTGCTTCCTATTACCTTACTGGTTTAGGCAGGAGTCTTCTCAAAGAACCCAACAGCCCTTCTTAGGCTACAAAACGTTCTACTTTTTTTTATTTTAATTTGCACATCTTTTACCATTTTGTGAGGAATTAGCAGGGGGACTTGCTCCGTTGTTTTTACTCTTAGGGGCCCACATATCCATAGCAAAGACCGAAGTGGGAAAAATTCAGTAGGGGTTTTGGATGTCTATTAGGCCTAACTCAGTGTCATCTCCTCTGGCATAGTAGGTGTGCTTCCTTTGATCACTTGCTAGCAAATAAGCCAAGGAGAATGAACAAACATCTTCTTGAAGCACTACGTAGGATTCTTATATATTTGATTTCTTGGTTGACTGCTGGTGGCTGCTAAGTTTCCCGTTCTGCAGTGCATGTACTTGCCATAAGTCTGAAGCAATGTTTAGTGAAGGGACTTTTGCTGACCTGCTGTGTTCGTTCTGCTGCTGCGCTCTAGTGGCGCACATTCCATAAGCAAGGCTGAAGTGGCAAAATTTCAGTAGGGGTTGGATTTCCTAGATTCGCAATAACTCAGGGTCATCTATCTGGCATAGTACTCTGTGAGTCCGCCTTTGATACTTGGCTAGAAATAACCATAGGAGAATACAAACAGCTTCTGAAGCACTACAGTATCGTTCTATATATTTGAATTTCTGGTTGGATCTCTGGTGGCCTGTAGTATTCTGCATTGGCCAAAGAGTATGTTACTTGCCAATTCTGAAGCAATTTGTAGTGAGACTTGTTGCGACCGCTGAGGTCGTTCTTTCGCGCTTAGAGGTGGCGGCACCTATGCGCATAGCAAAGGCTGAAGTGGCAAAATTAAGTAGGAGGGGGTTGGATTTCTATTAGGCACTAACTCAGTGTCCTCTTATCTGATCATAGGTACTGCGTTCTTCCTTTGATACGTGGCTAGTCAATAGCCATAGGAGAATACCAAACATCTTCCTTGAAGCCTACAGTAGCGTCTATATATTTTGGATTTCTGGGTGATCTGCTGGGTGGCTGTAGTGTTTTTCTGCATTGCAGGTACCCTGCCCATTCTGAGTCAATTTTGTAGTGATACTTTTAGCGACAGCTGTGTTCTGCTGTTTCCTGTCTTCGCTTTAGGTGTCGCACTATCCATAGCAAAGGCTGAAGTGGCAATTCAGTAGGGGTTTGATTTCGACTTAGGCAATAACTCGTGTCATCCTTCATCTGGATAGTACTGTGCTTCTTTGATACTTGCTAGAAAATCCCATAGGGCTACAACAGCTTCTTGAACGCCTACGAGTAAGCGTTTCTATAATTTGATTTCTGGTTGATTCTGCTGGGGCTGTAGTTTCGCGGTGCATTTACTGCCATTCTGATCAAATTTGTAGTGAGACTTGCACGCCAGGTGTGTTCTCGCTTAGTGGCGCACATATCCATTTCATCAAAGGCCGAAGTGGCAAAATTCAGTAGGGGTTGGATTTCTATTAGGCAATACCTCAGTGTCAGCTCATCGGCATAGTACTTACTGGTGCTTCCTTTGATATCCCTTGGCTGTGGAAAATAGCCATAGGAGAATACAAACAAACAGCTTCTTGAAGCCTACAACAGTAAGCGTTCTAATATATTTCGATTTCTGCGTTGATCTGACCCTGTGGCTGGCTGTAGTTTCTGCAGGTGCATGTACTTGCCATTCTGAGCCTTTTGTAGTGGGACTATGCGACCGCTGATGTTCTGCTAGGCGCTTATGGCGCACATTATCCATATCCAAAGGCCGAAGATGGCAGAAATGCATTAGGGTTGGATTTTCTATAGTGCAATAACCTCAGTGTCATCATCATCCGCATAGTACTGTTCTCTCCCTCCTTGATACTTGCTAGAAATAGCCATAGGAGAATACACAACCGCTTGACTTCCCTACAGTAGCGTTCATATATATTTGATTTCTGGTTGATCTGCGCTGCGCTCGGTAGTTCGGTGCATGTACTCTAGCAAATCTGGAGCATTGAGTGAGCTCACTGCGCCAACTGTGTTTTGCGCTAGTTGACGCACATATCCATCGCAAGGCCGAAGTTGGAAATTCAGTATAGGGTCGGGTGGATTTCATTAGGGCAATAACTCAGCTGTCATCTCATCTGGCATCTAGTCTGAGATCTGTCCTTATATACTGTGGCTAGAAAATAGCCATAGCATAGGATAGCATCTGTTTGGTTTTAAAAAAACAAAAACAAAAAACACAAAAAAAAAAAAAAAAAAAAAACACAAAAAACGTAAAAAAAAATACAGTTATAACTCTCATTTTACACAATGTTTAACCCGGGGCTAGGGGTAGAGGACGAGGCGTGGGACGTGGGCGTCCAACTACTGCAGGGTCAGAGGCCGTGGTCCTGGGCGGGTGGTGAGACACCACCTGCTGATGAGGGAGCAGGGGAACGCCGCAAGCTACACTCCCTAGTTCATGTCTAAGTTACTGGGACTCGTGGTAGAGCACTGTTGAGGCCAGAACATGCGAACAGTGATGTCGTGATTTGCGACAATGCTTCAGCAATTTGTCCACCAGTCAGTCTTCCACAGTCCACCCATGTCACCAGAATCGCACTCCTCCAGCTCTCTGCACCTCAGCCTCCTCCCCCCAGTCTGCCCCCTCCCAGAAAATTTGCATTTGAACCGGCATACTCTGAGGAACTGTTTTCTGGACCCTCTCCCACAGTCACAAACCACTTGTCCGGTTGCTGCTGAGCAATTTTTGCCGATGCCCAGGTTTTCCACCAGTCGCAGTCTGTGTGTGATGACCTTATTGACGTAGTGGAAGAAGTGTGTACAGAGGTGTCGACGATGAGGAACACGGTTGTCAGACAGTGGGAAGTTGTTGTCAGGGCAGGAAGTCCGAGGGGGGAGCAGACTAGAGGGATCGGAGGATGATGAGGTGACAGACCCAAGCTGGGTTAGAGGCCGGGTAACACAGTGCTTTCTGAGACGGAGGTTCCTCGCCTACCAGGTTTGGAAGAGGCAGTGGTGGGGCCAAGACGGAGAGCAGGCCCAGAGCTGGGTGCATCAGCCCACTTCAACTAGTGAAAGTCCCGTGGAGGCTCTTGCGGCGGGGCTAGATTTTCAGAAGTGTTGAGGTTTCTTATAAGGAAACACCGGATGACCGGGACTGTGGTGTGCAACATTTGCCAAACCCGTCAGCAGGGGTTCCACCACTACTAGCTTAACTACTACCACCAGTATGCGCAGGATATGAATGCTAAACACCCCACTCAGTGGCAACAAGCCCGTTCACCTCCGCCGTGCACACCACTGCTCCTTCCCCTGTTTCACTGTAGTCAGCCCCCTGCCCAGACCCTGCCACAAAAACCCCATCGTCGCCTCCACGTCCTCACAGCATCCACCAGCGTTCAGCTCTCCATACCCCAGACGCTGGAGCGAAACGCAAATAGTGAAAACCCACCCCACGCCAAAGCCCTAATGTGCACATCTCCAATCTCAATGCTTAGCCTGGAGATGCTTGCCCTATAGGCTAGTAGAGACCGAGGCCTTCTCTCAGAACCTCATGGCGGCGGCCGCCCCGGTATTCTTCCCCAGCCGCCACTACTTTTCCCGATGTGCCGTCCCAGCCCTGCACCAGCACGTGTCAGACAACATCATCCGTGCCCTGACCAACGCCGTTCTGACAAAGGTCCACCTGACCACGGACACGTGGACGAGTGCTGCCGGGCAGGGCCACTATAACCTTGTGACGGCACATTGGGTTATACTTGGGGAGGCTGGGCACGGTTAACCCATGCGCTGCGTCATATACTGCGACGGCGAGGATTTCGGCCTACCTCGGTCCGATGTGTTTCGAGGCCTACTATTCCCCCTCCTCCTCCCCCCCCTCCTCCTCCTCCTCCTCGAACACCATCGTGGGCGGCCCATCAGTATCTGGTAGCTCTAGCCACAGCACGTGCCGTCGCTAGCGAACGCAGCGTGCTCAAACTGCTGAGCCTAGGCGAAGGCACACCGCCCAAGAACTATTACAGTGCCACGCGCAGTACTGATTCTGGGGCTGGCACCACTGACCTAAGCCGGGCATGGTTGTGTGTGACAACGGCCGTAACCTGTGGCGGCTCTGCAACTCGGCAGACTGACACTGTGCCATGCCTGGCCCATGTGTTAATCTGATAGTTCAGCGTTTCCTCAAGACATACCCCAATCTGTCGTGATTTGCCACGAAGGTGCGCCCCATCTGTGCGCATTTCAGGAAGTCCAGCCAGATGCTGCCACTCTCAGGCGCGCGCAACGCCGCCTCCAACTGCCCGCACACCGACTGTTGTGCGACGTGCCCACGAGGTGGAATCAACACTGACCATGTTATCCAGATTTACCAGCGCGCGAGCGATGTAGACTGCCAGATGTCACTTCCACCAGAACTGGTAGTCGTCATCAGCTCCTCAAGTCTACAATGAGGAGTGGACGTGATGTCTGATATCTGTCAGGTGCTAGTAACTTGAGGAGTCACACAAGTGGTCAGTGGCGATGCCGCATCATCAGCTCACCATCCCGCGGCTTGGCCTGTTGAAAAACTCTCTGGTCAGCAGGAAGTCGGAAGCTTTGCGCTCTCACAAGACGGGGAAAGAAGATTCCCTTGTTGATAGCCAAGCACCCTAGGTCTGTTTCTCAGCGCATATCGGAGAGGATGGAGTGGAGGAGGAATGAGGAGAGAGGGAGAATGTTCGAGACACAGGGGACCATTGTTGAGCTCCTCACTGTTACGTGTAGGGCAGAAGAAGAGGAGTTTGGAGGAGGAGGAGAATAGGACAGTCAGGCCATGAGGGGAGTGAATTCTTACGCGTTGGTACTCGGCGCATATGGCATTTTCATGCTAGCTGCCTATCCCGTGACCCTCGCGTTCAAAGAATTTATTCCGCACCGATTACTGGGTGTTCACTCTCCTGACCACACGTACAAGCAAAATCTTCCACTCTCATCCCTGGAGAGAAAGGAGTGTGAAATGCATGAATACCAGCAGGCCCGGGTGCACAAGTCGAACAAGATTCCCTTCTGACAGCGCTAGCGGCAGGTGCGTAGTTCTCGGGACAAGTAGCGAGGAGAGTAGGGCAGCAGGCAGCTTGTCCACACTGGCAAGGGTAACGCTTTACAGGCTTTTGCCAGCTTTATGTCCCCCAGCAAGACACTGTCACCTGTCCCCAGTCTCGGCAGAGTAGGGCTGATCTTTACAGAAAGATGGTGAGGGAGTACGTAGCTGACCATACCCGTCCTAAATGATCACACGCTCCTACAACTACTGGGTTTCAAAGCTGGACATGTGGCACGAACTGGCGCTGTACGCCTGGAGGTTCTTGCCTGCCCTGCCGCTAGCGTCTTTTCCGAGCGGTTTTCAGTGCAGCTGGTGGCATCATCACCGATAAGCGTACACGCCTGTCGACTGACAGCGCTGACAGGCTACCGCTTATTCAATGAATGAAAAGGGCACGATTTCTTCTCAATTTCCAATCTCCGCAGGTGAAGGAAGCTCAACCTGAATATTATTATCACATCCTCCTCCTCCATCCCCTCCTTCATTTCCTCCGTCTCCTCCTCTTTTGTACGTAAAGCAAGAAACTGGCTATTTTTTGCACGAGGCCCACACTGGCTCTTCTATAGTACTTTGCATTTAATTTTTATGGAGGGCCACCCCCCGGTCCTCTGTTTTAAACAATTTTTGGAGTGCCACATACAGCACTCAATCTATTCCAGTTTTAGTTGGAGGCTCACCCTACCTGCTCCTCTGTTTGAAAATTTTTTGGACTGCCACCATACAGGCACTCAAGTTCCATTTTCTAGGAGTGGCCACCTACCGCTTGCTCCTCTGGTTTGAACATTTTTTTGGGACTGTCTCACGTATACCAGGTCACTCACCTCTATTCATATTTCTTTGCGAGGCCACCAACTGCTCCTCTGGTGTGAAAACTTTCTATTGAAGCGTGCCACATACAGCAACCTCAATCTATTCCGTTTAGGTGAGGGGCACCCTCCTTCCTCTCCTGGTTTGCTGAAACAACTTTATTTTGGAACATGCCACAGACTACTCATTTGAGCCACCAGCGCTCTCTGGCCTTGACTTTTTTGACTACACTGCAGGCAGGCATCTATCATTTACATGAGGCCATCCATGCTGTCCTGGAATTGTTTTTTTGTTTTGGGCTGCAGAACTGATCACATGCACTCAATCTTATTAGGCCTTTGTCATCGTCTGGATGTCCACCTACCTGCTCCTCTGGTTGAACAACTTTGTTGGACGCCACTTCGCAAGCACTCAATCTATTCCATGTTTTGGGGGCCACCTACGCGCTCCTCTGTTGACAACTTCGTTTGACTCTGCCTACACTACAGGCCACTCACATCTACTTCCATATTTTATGGGGGCACCTTTACCTGCTCTCGGGTTTTGAAACACTTTTTGGACTGCCACACAGGCACTCAATCTATCCATTGCTTAGGGCCACCTACCTGCTCCTCTGTTTGAAGAAAATTTTGGGACTGCCACATACAGGCACTGCAATCTATGTCAGATGTTGTAAGCTTAGGAGGCAGACACCGATAAGGCACTAGCTCAGTGCTCGCGGTTTGGGAACATTGTTTGGGAGCTGCCCATACAGGCACTGCGAATCCACGCCAGTTTGGACATAGGGAGAGCCACCCTACCGCCTCCGCTCTGTGTTTGAAAAATTTGTGGGGCGACGTGGCCCAACCGCTACAGGTCCACCTAATTAAGGACCAATTCAAATCTGTCTGCTCCATACAGCACCTCAGCACCGAGAGCACGTTGTCTTCCTTGCCGACCACACCAGATCGGGATAATCCTGCCCGATCTTTTCAATTATCTTCAGAAGGAAGTGACATTCATTTGCCTCCAACAAAACAGATGTTGCTATCCCTTCTAGTCTTTCTCCCATAAACATTCCGTCCTCTTATCAAGGACAAGTCTGGCATTGTCACGGCATACAGAATTTAGGCAAGATTATAGGGGTCTGGATTTCCACATCACGTTGTTAACTTTGCGCCACCAACAACCCTTATATACGACCTATCCTCGCCCAATTCGAGAGGCGCCTCCCCACAGGGGCTCGACTGCCGGGGGATCTTAAATCCAAAAAATCTCATACTGCGCGGCAAACGTTGACCTTTAGGGATATTTTATTGTCATCTACGGTACGTGAGGGGACACTTCTTGCGCTAAAGGTTTACATTCCACCTCATACCCTCACACCGTCATATCCGAAACTTATAAGAACAGCCATTCTCCCACGTCTAAAAACACATCTTGACATCTGCTATCAAAGGTTCTTAGAAGTGCTGTTTGGTGGCGACGTAGCCTCGAATGAGACCAGGGGTTGGTATTTGGCGACAGCTCGCATCGGACATGCTGAACCTCGCCAGCTCCATTGCGCGTCTGAACTCATGCGCTTCTAAGTCCTTTAGCGCCAATCACTTGCAAACTGTTATAATTATTCCCCTCACCAGAATCCAACTCCGCTACTCAGCATATCCCAAACTGATGAGATAAATCGTCTATCTTTGGCGCGGTACTACTGTACTCACTTGTTGGATGTGACAAGGTCCTGTATGGTAATGACCAAAGTGTTTACGGTCTTGCCCTGTGAGGCTGGTCAATAGACTAGCCGTTTTCGAGACGACCGAGAGAATGGCGGGGCTACTCGGTCCAGGATCTCAAAGGCCTACTATACCTCCTCCCACCCCGCCCCACCCCTCTCCTCCGAATTAACCATCCGTGGGCATATGAGCCCAGCAAGTCGGTAGTCTCGAGGCTACCACCGATACTGCTAGCCCTCCGCTAAACGGAGTCCGTATCAGCAGGCGTGCGTAACGTACTGCTGAGCCGATGGCGCTTACCATAGGCACAAGGCCCTTTATCCCCAAGAGTGCAAATACTAGCATTCCTATGCGGCATAGTTTGTTAACTTGTCGCCACCTGGTGTCATGGGGGGCAGGATTGTGATCTATGGCCCCACCCTTTAAATAAACTGTTTCTATGGGAATATCCTCATACGCCTGCGTGCTGGCTAATTAAATCCACCAAAATAAACGTGCACAGACACACGTTATACCAGTTGTAAGACTGATGATATTATTTTTTCAGCGCTGTCTTTGGCGCAATGATCATCTGATTACATTCCCCTCATTTCCATTCCGGCAGATGCCTATAACTTAACTAAAAACACTACGGCTTCACACTTGTCGATCTTAACAAAATGCTTCTTAAAGTTCTGTTTGTGGTAGTAGCCTATAGACAGGGGCTTGGATGGCGAAATCTCGCCTTGCATCGAGAAACGCCAGCCCCTCTCATGCGCACATCGCTTTCTTGCGCATACTTATTTACCCCTTCCCCTCAACCCACCCCACCCGCCTACTCCCAAACTTATAAGAACGCTACTACATTAACTTTGGTGGCGGCTGGTACCGAGTCTGACCCTTGGGCTGGTCCCATTATACTGTCCGACGCAGAGATTGCGGGGCCTACCCTCGGTCCCAGGTCTCAAGGCCTAGTATACTATACCTCTCCCACCCGCCTCCACCTCTCCTCCGCCGATTACCAGCAATCCGTGGGCATGGGGCCCTCAGTCGGTAGCTCTTTAGGGCACCAGCAGTTGGCGCCGTCGCTACGCGACACAGGCGGTTGCTGACTGCTTGATCCTAGGCGAGAAAGGCACACCGCCCACGATCTAGTACAGGCATCCACCTCAAAGTTTTAACTTTGTCGCCACGCTCGCTGTTTAATCCCCAAAATAATACTTGCAGCAACTTTCCATTTAGGGATATTGATTTCGCGCTTTCTGCCCACCGCATAGGCTGTTTTACATCGCTGGATTTCCAACGTGCAACGTGTGGGGACACTGGCTGCCACCAACTCACGTGCGGCGGCCCTCCTCCTGGCTATCCTACACTCATATAAGAAACGCTACTCACCACTTGATCTAACAACGGTCTATAGAAGTTTGCTTGTTTTTGGGTTGGGAGAGAGCCTAGAGACAGTAGGTCTACAATGGAAGTTGGCGAAAGCTCGCCTGCACGGAGCGCCATCCATGCCCCAGAAATCCCAAAGCTTAAGCCCCAGCGAAGTTTTGACTTTAAACTGCATGCCACCCCAATCAAGTATGGTCAGCCTTTTGTTCTTCTATACCTACGTGTCGACACTCACCACGACAACATGGTCCCCCCTTATCAAACGAGCTGTGGCGGGCAGAATTTCTGTGTGTTTATTTTATTATTAAGGCGCTTCCATGGCTAACCATTTGTGCCCCCCACACCCTGCGGTTAATGCCCAAATATAACGGCACAAACGCTTTACCATGTACCCGGTGTTTATAGTTAGGATTAATAGCGCTTCTTGCCTCACCTCCTTGTGGGTGCCTCTCTGCCACCCCATTGGTTTTGAAGCTGAGCTCCATTTAAGGGTAGTCTCCATTACAACCCTCTACTAGCCTGGGTGGGCCCGCTGCCTCGGCATTGGCCCGTCCCCTAGAGTTTCAGGTCGCTTATTGGCTGTTTAGATTGCGATCTAGCTTCTCTCTGTCAACGTCCTGTCATGCCATGCTTTTTGCCCATAAATTTTGGCATATGTTGCGATTAGTGCCGAGTCCCCAGAGGCATCCATGCATGCTGCCCCTGCTGGTTTCCTGTCCTTTTCCGTGGTGTTTCCATCCTTTTCTTGAGGTTTCCCAGGTGTGTGGCCAGCTTCCCTGTGGCCAGCCGTGTGGTCCCCCTTGAAAAATGCTCAGTCTCCCTTGAACTTCAATGGGGTTCGTAGTCGAGACTAGACACTTCGAGCATGCTGGACAAGTTCGTCTCGATAACGAGTACCCGAGCATTTTGTGGTTCGCTCTCTCTAAACTGCAGACCAACCGACTACAGCCAAACGTAGTCCTGATAACAATGTCCTGGCCCGTCAGCTGCAGGACATGTGATGTGTCATGTGACCAGGCCGCCATCTTCTGTCCTGTGTCGGCTCTGTCAGAGAATTCCTTCCGTGGACTGATTAAAGGGCTCAGTAGCATTTTAATTCCTCCATATAGGGTACTAGATGTCATAGCTAGGGGTGCAATTTTAAAATTATAGCCCTGTATTTAAGGATCCTTTTTTATAGAATTATCTGATTCCTGGAATACCCCCCAGCCGAAAGCTCTTAATGTTACAAGCTACGGATTGGGGGCGGTCCAGTATTTGTCTTCTTAGTGCTACTCAGTGCCTGGGCACAGAACCCGAATCTCCCGAGAAAGCCTCCACTGGATCGCGACGACCGGGGAGTAATCTGCCATGAATCATCTGACTTTTAATAATTTTCTAGCAATATACTAAAATCTAACTATATTTTCGTCCATATTATTGTTCATACTTTCGAATATCGTAGCAAATTATTCCCTGAGGGTGCTACTCTAGTGGTAATTTCTTTCGTTCGTACTCTTTCCTTTACTACTTTCCTTTGTGAAAAGTCCCCTTCTAAGCATACAACCCTGTTGCGTTTTCACAGCGCGAGTTCTGCGCGTCGGGCATTGTTGGACGCTCGCAGAACTTGTGCATTTGCACTCTTGTCCCATGGTGATTGCAATGGGTCCTCTTCTCATTAATCGTTGTTTTTTTCACGCGCCGTGGGGCGTTGCAGATGTTTAAACACCTCGCAATGTTGTTCTTCCACACATTATATCTTGTGCTCTTCAACATGCGTGATTCTTTGGGGCGCACTGTTATTCCCGCGTAATCTCCGACAAGGACGCAGATTTTGCCGAACATCTGTAATCTTTCTGCCTGCTGTTCTCTGCTGTGTGTTTTTCCTATTCTTCTCTTAACTTGATCCTGTGGTTCACTGTGTTCCTGTGTTCACGGGTTTTTAAGTTCTATTCTTCACACGAGTTCTAGTTCACCACTCTGCTAACGTGTCGGCTAGATAAATATACGCCCTGCTGGGGCACAGTGAAGAATAGATCGCATATGTTTGCAGTTTATACAGCAAGACATCTTCCTGTTTTCATGTAAATAACCCTTTTAAATCCAACCATGGGTCCCGTGGAAAAATGCCTCGATGTTCATCATCCCCTTGACTCGCCTCGTGCAAGAATGCGCCGAAACCAAAACGCAAAAAAAAAAAAAACGCACTAAAACCCGCAAAACGCAATTACTCCTAGGACAACTGGCAACAAAACGCAGCAAACACGCCCCTCATGTTGTTTCCTGCCGATTGCCCCCTGACGTGAAACTCACCGCTAGTGTGGAAGAGCATTCTTTTGATTTGTTTCATCTCTTTAACTAAGATGAGCGCACATACTCGTCCGAGCTTGATGCTCATCGAGCATTAGCGTACTCGTAACTGCTCGTTGCTCGTGACGAGTGATTTCGCGCCGCTCGAGAAAATTGCAGCTTCCCGCCGTTTTGTTTTTGGCGGGGCCAGATACAGAGCGTATCACGAATTCCATGAGATCTGTGCACTCCACCGCGGCTTCCTTCCCCCCGTGCCCGTGGTGGGGTGCGCCCCCTATGGCACGCAGATCAACAGCAACGACATTGATCAAGGAGTGATGCGAACTGGGACTTCGCAACAAAAGATCAAAAGAAGACGCCGGAAATTCGGGAGGGAGAGGAACAGCTACAAAAAAAGAGGCAGGTCATTGACTTGGGGTACCCTACCCGTAATAGCAGTGGTGTTGGCTGCCTATGGGATCAGGTATACCCTGGGATGACTATAGTCTATCCTATGCCCGGGGGCGAAAAAAGAATCTAAAGTCTGTCGATAAAAAAAAATCATTCTCTGTCTGGAGCCGCTGTGAGAACTCCTGCTTTCAGTGAAAGCTTTAGTGTGTGCTATTAGCTACTGGTTATGCGTGAGTTATTCTAAAGACCAACAGCCCGTTCTTAGGGGCTACAATAACGTTTATTAATTTTTTTTTTTTTATATTGTCAGCTATTACCATATTGTGAGGAAATTAGCAGGGGGAGCTTGCTACCGTTGTGTTATAGCCTTAGTGAACACACATCATCCTAGCAAGACGCGAAGTGGGAAATTTATTAGGGTTTGAGTAAAGTAGGCACGGTCTGCCAGTTTCTTTTTATTTTACGTTATTTTTTCATAAATCAGCGTCATCTATCTGGCATAGTAGTGTGCTGTAATACTTGGCTAGAAAATAGCCATAGGAGAATACAAACGTCTTAATTACGCCTACAGTAGCGTTATATATATTTGATTTCTGGTTGATCTGCTGTGCTGTACTTGCTGCAGTGCTTCTACTATCAAATTGGGAGCAATTTGGAGTCAGACTTGCGACCACTGTGTTTTAGTGACGCACATACCATCGCAAAGACCGAAGTGGGAAAATTTATTAGGGCCCGGGGTTGTATTTCAATTAGGCACAGTCTGCCAGTTTCTTTTTATTTTACGTTTATTTTTTTCATAACTCAGCGTCATCTCATCTGGCATAGTAGTGTGCTGTAATACTTGGCTAGAAAATAGCCATAGGAGAATACAAACGTCTTAATTACGCCTACAGTAGCGTTATAATATTTGATTTCTGGTTGATCTGCTGGTGGCTGTACTTGCTGCAGTGCATCTACTATCAAATTGGGAGCAATTTGGAGTCAGACTTGCGACCACTGTGTTTTAGTGACGCACATATCCATCGCAAAGACCGAAGTGGGAAAATTTATTAGGGCCCGGGGTTGGTATTACTAGGCACAGTCTGCCAGTTTCTTTTTTATTTTACGTTTATTTTTTCATAACTCAGCGTCATCTCATCTGGCATATAGTGTGCTGTAATACTTGGCTAGAAATAGCCATAGGAGAATACAAACGTCTTAATTACGCCTACAGTAGCGTTTATAATATTGATTTCTGGTTGATCTGCTGGTGGCTGTACTTGCTGCAGTGCATCTACTATCAAATTGGGAGCAATTTGGAGTCAGACTTGCGACCACTGTGTTTTGTGACGCACATATCCATCGCAAAGACCGAAGTGGGAAAATTTATTAGGCCCGGTTTGTATTTCAATAGGCACAGTCTGCCATTTCTTTTTTATTTTACGTTTATTTTTTTCATAACTCAGCGTCATCTCATCTGGCATAGTAGTGTGCTGTAATACTTGGCTAGAAAATAGCCATAGGAGAATCCAAACGTCTAATTACGCCTACAGTAGCGTTATATATTTTGATTTCGGTTGATCTGCTGGTGGCTGTACTTGCTGCAGTGCATCTACTATCAAATTGGAGCAATTTGGAGTCAGACTTGCGACCACTGTGTTTTTAGTGACGCACATATCCTCGCAAACCGAAGTGGAAAATTTATTAGGCCCGGGGTTGTATTTCAATAGGCACAGTCTGCCATTTCCTTTTTTTATTTACGTTTATTTTTTTCATAACTCAGCGTCATCTCATCTGGCATAGTAGTGTGCTGTAATACTTGCTAGAAATAGCCATAGCAAAGGATAGCATCGTTTGGTTTTAAAAACTAAAAAACACAAAAAAACAAACAAAAAACCAAAAAAAGTTAAAAAAAATAAAGTTATAACGCTCTTTTCAAATGTTAACCCGCGGCTAGGGGTAGAGGACGAGGGCGGGACGTGGGCGTCCACACTGCAGGGGTCAGAGGCCGTGGTCTGGGCGGGTGAGACACCACCTGCTTATGAGGGAGCGGGGAACGCCGCAGAGCTACACTCCCTAGGTTCATGTCTGAAGTTACTGGGACTCGTGGTAGAGCACTGTTGAGGCCAGAACAGTGCGAACAGGTGATGTCGTGGATTGCCGACATGCTTCGAGCAATTTGTCCACCAGTCATCTTCCACGCAGTCCACCCATGTCACCGAAATCGCACTCTCCAGCTCTGCACCTCAGCCTCCTCCCCCAGTCTGCCCCTCCCAGCAAAATTTGCCATTTTGAACGGCATACTCTGAGGAACTGTTTTCTGGACCCTTCCCACAGTCACAAACCACTTGTCCGGTTGCTGATGAGCAATTTTCTGATGCCCAGGTTTTCCACCAGTCGCATCTTGGGTGATGATGACCTTGTTGACGTATGGAAGAAGTGTGTAAAGAGGTGTCCGACGATGAGGAGAACACGGTTGTCAGACAGTGGGGAAGTTGTTGTCAGGGCAGGAAGTCCCGAGGGGGGAGCAGACTGAGGGATCGGAGGATGATGTAGGTGACAGACCCAACTGGGTTGAAGGCCGGGTGAACAGTGCTTCTGAGACGGGGAGAGTCCTCGACCAGAACAGGTTGGAAGAGGCAGTGGTGGGGCCAAGACGGAGAGGCAGGGCCAGAGCTGGTGCATCAGCGCCAAATGTGTCAACTAGTGAAGCTCCGTGGCGAGGGCTCCTGCGGCGAGGGCTAGATTTTCAGAAGTCTGGAGGTTCTTTAAGGAAACACCGGATGACCGACGGACTGTGGGTGTGCCACTTTGCCAAACCGATCAGCAGGGGTTCCACCACTACTAGCTTAACTACCCCAGTATGCGCAGGCATATGAATGCTAAACACCCCATCTCAGTGGCAACAAGCGCGTTCACCTCCGGCCGTGCACACCACTGCTCCTTCCCCTGTGTCAGCTGATAGTCAGCCCCTGCCCAGGACCCTGCCACAAAAACCCCATCGTCACCTCACGATCCTCCACAGCATCCACCAGCGTTCAGCTCTCCATACCCCAGACGCTGGAGCGGAAACGCAAATATAGTGCAACCCACCCCACGCCCCAACCCTTAATGTGCACATTTCCAGATTGCTAAGCCTGGAGATGCTGCCCTATAGGCTAGTAGAGACCGAGGCCTTTCGCAGCCTCATGGCGGCGGCCGCCCCTCGGTATTCGGTCCCGCCGCCACTACTTTTTCCCGATGTGCCGTCCCAGCCCTGCACCAGCACGTGTCAGACAACATAATCCGTGCCCTGACCAACGCCGTTTTCTGACAAGGTCCACCTGACCACGGACACGTGGACGAGTCTGCCGGGCAGGGCCACTATATATCTCTGACGGCACATTGGGTTACTTGGTGGAGGCTGGGACCGAGTGTGACCCTGCGGCTGGTCATATACTGCCGACGCCGAGGATTGCGGGGCCTACCTCGGTCCAGGTGTTTCACCTACTATGCCTCCTCCTCCTCCCACCCCTCCTCCACCTCCTCCTCCGAACGCATCCTTGGGCATGGCGCCATCAGTCGGTAGCTCTAGCACAGCAGCAGTGCCGTCGCTAAGCGACGCAGGCGGTGCTCAAACTGCTGAGCCTAGGCGATAAAGGCACACCGCCCAAGAACTATTACAGGGCATCACGGCGCAGACTATCTGTGGCTGGCACACGCTGAACCTGAAGCCAGGTCATGGTTGTGTGTGACAACGGCCGTAACCTGGTGGCGGCTCTGCAACTCGGCAGACTGACACATGTGCCATGCCTGGCCCATGTGTTAAATCTGTAGTTCAGCGTTTCCTCAAACATACCCCAATCTGTCTGATTTGCTCACGAAGGTGCGCCGCTCTGTGCGCATTTCAGGAAGTCCGCACAGATGCTGCCACTCTCAGGGCAGCGCAGCGCCGCCTCCAACTGCCCTCTCACCGACTGTTGCGACGTGCCCACGAGGTGAATTCAACACTGACCATGTTATCCAGAGTTTACCAGCAGCGCCGAGCGAATTGTAGACTGCCAGATGTCAACTTCCACCAGAACTGGTAGGTCAGTCAGCTTCCTCAAGTCTACAATGAGGAGTGGACGTGGAATGTCTGATATCTGTCAGGTGCTGAGTACTTGAGGAGTCAACACAGATGGTCAGTGGCGATGCCGCCATCATCAGCCTCACCTCCCGCTGCTTGGCCTGTTGAAAAACTCTCTGGTCAGCATGAAGTCGGAAGCTTTGCGCTCCTCACAAGAGACAGGGGAGAAGATTCCCTTGTTGATAGCCAAGCAACCCTTAGGTCTGTTTTCTCAGCGCATATCGGAGGAGTGGAGGTGGAGGAGGATGAGGAGGAAAGGAGGAGAATGTTGGCGAGACACAAGAGGGGACCATTGTTGAGTCCTACACTGTTGAGCGTTTGGGCAGAAGAAGAGGAGTTGGAGGAGTTGGAGGAGAGGAATGGACAGTCGGCAGTGAGGGGATGAATTCTTACGCGTTGGTACTCTGGCGCATATGGCAGATTTCATGCTAGGTGCCTATCCCGTGACCCGCGTTCAAAGAATTTATCCAGCACCGATTACTGGGTGTTCACTCCTCCTGGACCCACGGTAAAGCAAAAATCTTTCCACTCTCATCCCTGGAGAGGAAAGGAGTGTGAGAATGCATGAATACCAGCAGGCCCTGGTGCACAAGCTGAACAGTATTTCCCTTCTGACAGCGCTAGCGGCAGAGTGCGTAGTTCTGCGGGACAGTGCGAGGGAGATAGGCGAGCAGGCAGCTTTTCCAGCACTGGCAAGGGTACGCTTACAAGGCTTTTGCCAGCTTTATGTCACCACCAGCAAGACACTGTCAACCTGTCCCCAGTCTCGGCAGAGTAGGGCTGTCTTTCAGAAAGATGGTGAGGGAGTACGTAGTGACCATACCATCGTCCTAAATGATCACACAGCTCCCTACAACTACTGGTTTCAAAGCTGGACATGTGGCACGAACGCGCTCTACGCCTTGGAGGTTCTGCCTGCCCTGCCGCTAGCGTCTTGTCAGAGCGGGTTTCAGTGCAGGCTGGTGGCATCATCACCGATAACGTACACGCTGTCACTGACAGCGCTGACAGGCTGACGCTTATCAAGATGAATAAAGCAGGTTTCTCCTAATTTCAATCTCCAGCAGGTGAAGGAAGCTCAACCTGAATAATATATCCACTCTCCTCCTCCTCACTCATTTCCTCCTTCTCCTCCCTCTTTCTACAGTAAAGCAGAGGAAACGGCTGTTTTTTGACAGTATAGTACTTTATGCATTTAATTTTTCTGGAGGGCCACCCACAGTCCTCTGTTTTAAACAATTTTTGGAGTGCCACATCAGGCCTCAATCTATTCAATTTTCTGGAGGGCCACCTTCCGGTCCTCTGTTTTAACAATTTTTTGGGACTGCCACATACAGGCACTCATCTTCCATTTTTCTGGAGGGCCACCTACGTGCTCCTCTGGTTTAAAAATTTTTTGGATGCACATACGGCACTCAATCTATTCCTTTTTCTGGAGGGCCACCTACCTGCTCTCTGGTTTAAAAACTTTTTTGGACTCCCATACAGGCACTCAATCTATTCCATTTTTCTGGAGGGCACCTACCGCTCCTCTGGTTGAAAACTTTTTTGGACTGCCACATACAGGCACTCAATCTATCCATTTTCTGGAGGCCACCTACCTGCTCCTCTGGTTTGAAAAATTTTTTGGACTGCCACATACGGCACTCAATTATTCCATTTTCTGGAGGGCCCCTACCTGCTCCTTGGTTTAAAAACTTTTTTGGACTGCCACATACAGGCACTCATCTATTCCATTTTTCTGGAGGCCACCTACCTGCTCCTCTGGTTTGAAAACTTTTTGGACCTGCACATACAGGCACTCAATCTATTCCATTTTTTTGGAGGGCCACCTACCTGCTCCTCGGTTTGAAAATTTTTTTGACTGCCACATACAGGCACTCATCTCTTCCATTTTTCTGGAGGCCACTACCTGCTCCTCTGGTTTGAAAAATTTTTTGGACTGTCCACATACGGCACTATACAAATTGAATTGTCTCCATACAGCAGCCTCCACACGTTGTCTCCTTGCTACCTCCAAGTCGTCCTATAGTCTCGCCTCCATACATCGTCCCTTTATCAACGAGGTTTGTCAGGCCGAAATTTGGGTTGTTTTCATGGATCCCATCAAAGTTTTAACTTTGTCGCCACCCTGCATGTGTTTATCCACAAAATACACTGGCAAACTTTTACCATTTACGGATATTATTTCAAGCGCTTCTTGCGCATCTGTTTACTCCCTCACCCGCCATATCCTAAACTTATAAGCACGCTACTACACTTATCTTATACAAAGGTTCTTAGAAGTGCTGTTTGGGGAGTAGCCTATGAGACAGGGGCTTGGATTGGCGAAAGCTCGCCTAGCAGCGGAGCGCCAGACTCATGCGCATCATGCGCTTCTTGCGCATCTGTTACATTCCCCTCACCGCCATACCTAAACTTATAAGAACCTACTAACTTGATCTTATACAAAAGGTTCTTAGAAGTTGCTGTTTGGGGAGTAGCCTAGAGACAGGGGCTTGGATTGGCGAAAGCTCGCCTAGCAGCGGAGCGCCAGCTCCATGCGATCATGCGCTTCTTGCGCATCTGTTTACTTCCCCTCACCCGCCATATTCCAAACTTATAAGACGCTTCCCACTTAACTTGGTGCAGCTGGGACCGACGGTCTGACCCTGGGCTGGTCATATACTGCAACGCAGAGGATTGCGGGGCTACCTCGTCCAGGTCTCAAAGGCCATATAACTCCAAATCCTCCCACCCTCCTCCACTCCTCCTCTCGAATTACCATCCCGTGGCATGGGCGCCATCAGTCTGTAGCTCTAGGCACAGCAGCGTCCGTGCTAAGCGACAGCAGGCGGTGCTCAAACTGCTGAGCTAGGTGATAAAAGGCACACCGCCCAAGAGCTATGCAGGGCATTCCACATCAAACTTGTTAACTTTGTCGGCCACCTGCTGTGTAGCACAAAATATACTGGAAAACTTTTTTCATTTACGGATATTATTTCAGCGCTTCTTGCGCAGATGTTTACATTCCCTCACCCGCCATATCCCAAACTTATAAGAACGCTATACACTTGATCTTATCCGAAAGGTTTCTTAGAAGTGCTGTTTGGGTGTAGCCTAGAGACAGGGCTTGGATTGGCGAAAGCTCGCCTGGCAGCGGAGCGCCAGCTCCATGCCAAGAACCAACTAACATAGTTTGTAACTGCAGTACCTTTAATCTACTACTAGTTCACTGCCTCCATACATCGTCCCCTATCAAACGAGCTGTTCAGGCAGAATTTGATTTTTTCATGCTTCCATGTTAACTGTCGCCACCCTGTGTGTAATCCACAAAACTATACTGGCAAACTTTTATACATGTACCAATATTATTTGAGCGATTCTGCTCACCTTCTTGGTTCCTCTCTGCTACCCATTGGTTTGAAGCCTGAGTCCATTTAGGGTATGTCGCATGCCCACTCTCTAGCCTTCGTGCTGCCGCTGCCTCTGCATGCCGTCCCCTATAGTGTCAGGGGTCAAATTATTGGAGTTTTTAGATGCTATCTAGCTTCATTCTTGCACTCTGTCATGGACATCTGTTGCCCTATATTTTGGCATAATGGGCGTTAAGCAGCCTCAGGGAACATCCATGCATGCTGCCCCTGCTGTTTCCTGTCACATTTCCGTGGTGTTTCCATCCTTTTTTTGAGGTTCCCAGGTGTTTTGGGCAAGCCCCCCTTCCCTGTGCAGAGCTGGTCCCCTTGAAAAATGCTCGAGTCTCCCATTGACTTCAATGGGGCTCGTTACAATCGAAACGAGCACCTCGAGCATCGGGAAAAGTTCGTCTCGAATAAGAGTACCCGAGCATTTAGTGCTCGCTCATCTCTAGTGTTAACTCTGGTATCCACTATATCTTGTTTCGGAATATAATTTGAATCTATCTTAATGCTCCATTATATTCCTTTAGAAATACATGCCACTAAGGTTGAAAAGAAAATCTCTGTAAGCCGTGTAGATGTGAGTTTGAGAGGCGCGCATCTAAACATCTATAGCAAAATATGGCTCAGTTTTCTTCGATTTACTCCTATAAAAGTGTTTAAATTGGCTCAAATAGTGGGTGAAGAAGGCGCAATTCAAAGAACATCCTCTTTCTTGAAGGAACATTAGGAAACACTGGCAACAACACATATAAAAGGATGTCTTGTCTTTGCTTTATTCAGGGCCTTTATGAAGCGGGAGAAAAGAAGAAAAGGAAACCTGATTGTTCTGTGTTTATTCCATCCTACGACACGACTTTTTCCCCACCTCCAGAAAGGTCAGTTTAAATATAGCTAAAAGCAATATCACTACACTTGCTTATCCCTTGTCACATATGCTAAAGATTACATACAGCTTATCATATCAGTAGGGTGACAACATACAATATCTAAGGCAGACTGCCATTTATAAACCTGCTACACCATTGGAATTAACATGTATTGCCTTGACAAACTATTTACTCTTTTTCAAATCTGCAGACACTGTGATTCCTCTTATGTTTTGAGAGACCGTATATAACAACTAGTTTGTTAGGAGCTATCAAATTTTTCTACAAAACACTGTATTTTCTTAATAAATAATGAAAGCTTACATTTGCAGTTTCAAAAATACAAGAAATATAGCCAGCATGGAGTGAGAAGGCATTGGACCTGGAAAGAAAGGAGACTTGAAAGTGCCTTACAAACCCATCGGTTATTGTATATAGGATTTCTTCCTGACCAGTACAAAGAGTCAATGCAAGTGGCAGTCCTACTTTCATGTCCTGTAGTTGGTTTAGGATGTAGGCAGGACACATCAATGTGTTAGTTAGGTCAGTGCAAAGATTTGCTTGGTTGGATAAAGTATGATTAATAATAATCTTTATAAACCCATCATTATTCATATTGCATTTACACATCAAGTGGCATGTACAAACAAAATAAGACAATACAGATACAACATCCACATGAAATAATAAGAGCGAGAGGGCCTGCTTGCAAGACCTTACAGCCCATAGAGCCCACTGTTAACCAACTGCCACCTTTCTTTGGCTAAAAATGTTTCCATCACATACTTATAAATAAACTTTGCATCTTACCTGGTGATTAGACGTATCAGCAGCTGGCGTCCGTGCCAAGTCAGCACTCTTCCCCAGCCTCCTTCTCCACCATTTCAGCACTCTTGTATGTTGCCAGGGAGATGTCATCTTAGTCTTTTTACCCACTAAAATTTGCAAATCGAGGGGGGGGAAACAATAATCGGGCCTCCTTCAACAACCGCATGTTTTGAAGTGTGAAGATGGCCAGCTATCACCTGTAACATGTATTGCTATGGCTACACACACTATGGACATTTTCATCACGTGCTGATCAAAATCACATAATAAACAGGGACACTTACTCATCGATCAAGCACCACGACTGGATCTTCTTTCCTTTTATCTGTGGCCTCTGAAGTGTTTACCACCAGACGATCCACTGGCTGCAGCTTCACAGACTGCTCTCCCCCTACCCTTCTTTTCCCTCAGACACTCCCCCCTCTTATTGATGTAATCTCAACTGACAGCCGAGGATTTTTAGCACACAGGATAGGGGAGAAATGCTTTGCACACTGTAAAGACCTATGACTCTGAAGTATAGAGGAGTTCTGGTAAACCCCAAGGTAGCTTATGCTCATTAGCACTAATGTAAAGATTGAATAAGGCCATGGATAACAATATAAAATATTACAAAAGATTAGTCATGGGCTCCTGATTTATGAGTGATGTACATGGTTTCATCTGATTGATTTTGATGGTAGATTTCTTAAAGCATTTCATAAAACCAAAAGACACAGAACAGGAAAGATCAAGTTGTGATAAAACAATATATATTTTACAGACGTATACTTTTCCAGTGTAATTTCGTTCAACACACCCAAGCTTGTATGACTGTGATTTTTGCCAAATTTTGTACAGACGGTCCCCTACTTACAGACAAGCCATAGTTACACACAGACCCCTCTGACCTCTGGTGTAGCTCTCGGATGATTTACTATAGTCCCAGATGCAATGATCAGCTGTATGTGTTTGTAATGAAGCTTATTGTAATCCTTGGTCCCATTACAGCAAAAATGTTTAAACTCCAATTGTCACTGGGCCAAAAAAGTGTTTGTCTGGATCTGACATTATAAAATATACAGTTTCGACATACAATTCAACTAAGAACAAACCTCCGGACCCTATCTTGTACATAACCCGGGGAGCTGCCTGTATTGAACAAAATGTCTTAGGAAGTTATATAGCAAAAAAAATACAATCTGCATCCCAAGTGTGTTTAAGGTTGTTTTTGAATCTAGTATATTGATTTGTTACGCCATATGAACAGGTCATAAATAGACGATCAAAATATCATGATAGCTAATAGTTGCTGCCACCAGTGCACCACATCTGAATAGAGCAGGAAGAACAGCTCTATTCTCGTGTAATGGCTGAGCTGTGAAATGGTTACTCGCTGCCTCTACCCGGGATGTGGCGCGTTTCCGTCTTTGTCTGTTTGATTCCAGCACATAAGTAGCCAAAATCAGCTACATGGGGTAGGGGTACAGTGTATCACCCTCCCAGTTTGACACTTATCACCTTTCCCATGGATAGGTCATTATTTAAGCTGGGCAAGTAAAGGTAAAAACCCAAAATAATAACACACCAAGAATGCCATTTTTCTGTGAGTGATGATTTTCTAATAGCCTCGCAATAAGAGTTTAAAAACCCTTTGTCAGCATTCTGAATTTTTTAGTACTTATATAAAGTATATTAAACGCTATCTGAGTCGCAGGGGTGCTTCTCTCTTCAGCTGAACATAGGCAGATTGGTAGCAGAGGAGAGGCCGAAATGATTGAGCTTATGTGGCTCAGGCCGTTTTGGAGCTGTCCTCCTCGTGACTTCACGGGACGTTGCTGGCAGGGAGCCAGGGTAACGTCTCATATGATTTTATTAAAGTAGTGAAACGATTCAGAATTCTGACAAGGGCAATTTTGAAATTCATCATTGCAGATGCTATTGGAATTGTCACCAGCTATTACCTGGTGACCCTTTGCTTTAAGAAATGCAATTATAATTAAACCAATTTGTCATAAAATCCCCAAATTATAGATAATCCTTAAAGGCACAGCAATACACATTATTCCCACCTCAACACAGATGTAAATATGAGTTAACAACTAGAATGGACCATTAAATTGGTATAATTATTTCTCTTTCTCTTCTCTTCTGTCTCAGTTAAGTGTGCTGCCGTAAATCTGCATTTACGTCTTCGCTGAAAAGCTTACCTATCAAGAAGGTAATATAATACATGTTTGATGTCCAGACTTGACATTTTCAGTCGAGAAATCCAATGTAAATCCACAACATTTGAATTAATTACTGCCAAAATCTTGCTTATAGATTTTTTGGCGTCAAGACAAACAGATGTGTTTGTTAATTAACTGCAAAAGAATTTGGCATAATAAGCTAAATGAAACATTGTGGAATACATTAGTGCATCTTAATGTCTAAAGTGCAGAATTGATACAGTAGACATCTTGGCCTACCATGCACATGAACATTTGTTTTCACAGGCCCGCAAACACCGTCCACATTGGTGTGTTGAGTGAGTTTTCTTGCTGAGTTGGCTCTGTTCATTTACCATGAAATTAGAAAAAGACTGCCGACCGCATAAACTTGTCCGGATATGACCTGCTTCCCATAATTTGCAGTCCCCGACAGTCAGCTCCACACGAGCCACGGAAATGTAGGCACCGTGTATGACCTGTGTGACCTATGCGTCTGAAACAATGCCATCAAATGTCTCTGAAAAGCACATTTCTGTGCATGGTCCTTAAAATGCACAGATCTGGTTGCATATATTCTTTCACTACATTTTTACCCACGTGTCCAATCTTATTTCACCATTTATACGTTGAAAACTTACTTAAACAGGGTTTTTCAAACGAAAAAATTCCACAGCGTGTTCGCGTGTGTGTGATGTCAACACAATAATATCATTTTAAACCCCGTTACTTGTACAATTTTACTCAGTTTTATTGCGTTTTAGCTCTCAACCACTTTCTGGCTCTCAAGCAAAATCCCAGAGTGTGGGCGGGCCTCACTAACTCAGACACATTATTCCATCTATGTTTCTGGGGGGGACAGCATGGTTAGATTATCCGGGTACAAGGTATATATACACTTTCATCTGGTTTCTGACATTTTCTATGTGCCAGTGTGTTAGTACATAGAGATGAGACAGATCAGAGATGATGAGATGTCTATTGCACACACAACTTTACTACATTTCACAGATCATGAGACACAACTCTGCTACATCTCTACTCCCATGTTCCCCCCGGATCACTTATCTCCTTGTAGCTTGTAGTTGGCATCTCCTCTCTCTCTGCTCACCATGAGCTGACAGGCTGTGAATGAGTGAGAGTCTGTGAGCTTCGGGCAGGGTGTGTGGCTACAGAGACAGCCAGAAACTCAGCTTCATTCCTCACCAAGATGGGCCCGACTCTAAGTGGAAGTTACTTGGTCATGTCTGGGGGACACTGAAATTGTGTACAGCAGGCTGATAGGACATGTTGGAATTATCTCTGTAAAATGCTGCATTTTTGTTATACAGTAATTAGAGAATGTGTTATTTTGTTTTCCTATTACAGTGAAAACTGTCTTCGTGGGAATACCCCTTTAAAACCAGAAAAATCCACCCCCATTTGTCGCCACCTTTATTCGCACACAGCGTCACATTATTTTTCTCTGTCACATCCTTTCTTCAGAAGCCTGTGGTTTTGGCATAGATATCCCGTTTGTGCTGCCATCGCATCATAACCAATAACGTCAGCAGTTGCTGACATCATAGTGTCTGCCGAGGACGGACCCGAAGACGGAGCTGGAGGTTCAGAATACAGAAGAGGAACCTGGTGTTTGTTGTTGGTGTGGTGGTGGGGGGCGCGGAAAGGTGAGTTAGAGGTTTTTTTCATATAACCGAGTATACCTATAGGTCTGTTCAGCACATTTTTTATGCTGCAAAACTCGGCTATACTCGAGTATTAATGGTACTTGCCTTTACACTGTTAATTTTAGATAAAGTAAGTGCCATACTTTCAGATTTCTCTGCTATAAATAATACTATTGATAGTCCTGCTCTTCATGTTGTTTATCACTCATGCAAATTTATTTAAACTGTATAACGGGCTCTGGGGCCTAGAGACAACGATTGATCGAGTTATGGTTCCCCTTTTCAGAGTCGACATGAGAAATAAGGCTCTTCCAATGAACATTATGGAAAACTCTGCAGCAGGCAATTTTGGTAATATATAACTGCACAAAATCGCAAGGGGATTTGGGTAATAAACCATCAAGTACCAAATTACCCGTTTAATTATCCCTTTTGTGCCAGTTTTTTTTTAACAATATGCTGTCATAATTATTTGGTTTTTTTTTCAGAGATAACAAAAGGAGACTTGAAACGATTTGGGTGGCTCTTTGTGAAATAACTAGAACAATATAACTAATTGCTCAGAGATAAATATCAGTACAAACTAGTTGCTTCATCATGTAAATTTCCTCCCCTTCTCCCAAAAGCATAACTTTATTTTCATTTTACATGAATGTGTTTGGGGCTTGTTTTTCTGAAAACAATTTGACTTTGTATTAAATGACACCATTCCTTTAACACAGCTAGAAAACTATGCCAATGAAGTGAATCATTGAAACAGTGCCATTTTCACATACAAGCTCTATAGATGAAGGATGGTCAAAAAATTTGGGTTTGACAGGTTTTGTCTGAATTTTGTAATACAATTGGGTTCAGTACTACAGAACCTTGGGTCCAACACGTTGACCAAACATGACCTCCTATTGTAAGTCATTTTAGACCCGTAGTTAAACAACCAAAATGACGTGAATGCGTGTAGTAAGAACGGTGGAATAGCAAGGTCGGCGCTTTCCACACCCACAATGGGCTAGAAATGTACTTAACAAATAATAACATAATCATTAACAAAAAGAAAAAAAACAATGTTACAGTGGTTTAAGGCCCTCGGGTGTCAATACATCGTTATTCTCTCTGCGGTCAAGAAGCAATGGGAAACCTCAAACTTTTCCTCTCCCTGTGGTAACAGGCCCTCTGGTTGTTCACCCAGTTATTTAGACTTACATTTAAGTGAAAATGAAAACCCTTCATCTCATTGCTTTTAAAATTCTGGTAATATGGATACTCAAAATTTCCAAGTTCAAATTTCCACCTTCCTTAGTTACTGAGTGGAAGTTTTCCAGATTGCAGGAATGCAGAATTCAAAATATGTTTTCAGAAAGCTTAAACTTTATTTAGACACGCAAAAACCAATTTTGCTGGGGTACTTGCCTTGTTTCATCTTAATGAACATGAAAGGATCGCCTGGACATCAGAACTTGTCCTAATAAACCACTATCTTATGTTGTCCAACTCAGTGAGGAGCTTCTACATATATGATTCCATACCTCCGGACACATACCATTTACTATACTTGGATGGCCCCCATGTTCAGTGACATCATTGATCTAATCTTCCTGAATTTTGGGGCATGATATCTAGTGGCATGTCTTAGTGTAAGAACATCTGTCCTTATGGGAGGGTCTCCTCCTCCTCTGCATCTCCGGCAATACCACAGTGACGGTTGTGAACAGTGAAACCATGCCAACACCAGCCCACTCTCTTAAGGAAAGCATTTCCCAGGCTGTATAGTTTTGGCCAAAAAACCTGTGCACAATCAGTTGACAATGCGCAATACATGGGCCTTACGGTCAACCTGGCTTGGCCCTAAACGGCTACAATGTTCTGGCCATTGTGCACAATACATTGCTAGGCTTGAGTGTTTGTTGCACAAACACCTATCGATCTGCTCCTGGATTCAGTCCACTCTCACAGACTTTGTGTTTGTCTTTCACCCACCAATGAGTTTTAGCACAATCTGCTTCCCATTTCCCAATTGCTTTCTAAAAGTGGTGCTGTGAGTTCTGCACAAACTGGATGGAAATCAGAGTAGGAGGAGTCGCACTGGACACGGGGTGAAGTCCAGTGGGTGGCCTGGGTGGAGAAAATGTGAGCCAGAATACCTCTTGCCTCGTACCCACAACCACTAATTTAATCCAGTGGGTCGGTTAATGGAGATGCAACATTCCCGGTCCATGCTCATTTGTGAACGTACCCCTTTTACTAAAAAATGTAAAGCACTGGCTTCCCTTCACTAAAAAATGTCCAGCATTGGCCTCCTATACTACTAAAATGCCTAGTGAATATTATTGTATAAAATGCGTTGGCCATTTTTAGTTAGTGCATGGAGGCCACTGCTGTGCATGCTATTAGTGCAGGGAGGCGCTGCTGGGCATGTTATCAGTGAGGGAGGCCCTGCTGCGCCTGTATTAGTAAGGGAGGCCACTTCTGGGCATGACGTGTTTATATGGATGGACCCTCACTCTTTTTTTTAAACAACTTAGACAGAGAAATACATGGTGTAATATCACTTGATTTACACACATCAGAGGGGAGTCAGTGACATGCTGGGGGGGATTCACCAAATACCCCAATCCCGCTGCCGGACTTATCCCTGTGTGCTGCACCACGGGCCCGCCTCTGCTGATTTTCCCATTACAGACCCTTGAGGCTTTTCACCTTCCATAGACAGCCTGTTTTTACCACCATGAGGTTAACCCTCTATAGTAAAATTAGTCCCACCAATAACTTGCCCTGCCCCTCATCTGACTCCTCCACCGCCAACAAAAAGGCCATTTGACACCTTAATGGACTCGCCGCAACAACCACAATCCTATCTAGGAATGCATAGGGAAACTAAGAAGTGTTGAAAAACTATCAACACAACCCACTTGGACAACTAGGGCATTGTGGCCCTCCAAACTTGTACAGATGCCTAACTAAATGTTTCTGATCAATATAGTGAACAGGATCCGCGTACAACCATGATGTTTATTAATTTGGTGAGGCTAATAATTTTTAAATGAGTAAGAACAATAACATCCAAAACTATACATTTATGAACCTCTCCTCTCCCCACCCTGTGGGGATATCTCTTATGTATTTCCAGTCACATTTCTGTGTCTGCATGCAGGGCCTATGTAATACATTACAGTATATTGTCAAAACATCATTGTCCTTATTCTAAACCACCAGACTACTGGACCTAGTTCTAGAGAACCACTAGTCATACTTTCAACTTCACTATGTACTATTACCATTACTATGAACAGAACAGACATGAAGACATGATAAAGAAGACGAAAGTTTCAGATCAAACCTAGCTCCACAAGCTGCAAACCTTCTGCCAAGTGGTGAAAAATTAGGTGTGACCCCCAAACCATCTTTCCAGGGACTGCCCATTATTGAAAGTAAATATATGTCCTCCACATATATACAATGCACTGCATGTTAAAAAACCAACACTCTATGATATCCTAGCCGGCCGCCTACCTCTTACTAGTGGCATAACCAGTGTGATTACCGAAACCAAAACCTCTTTTTCAGGACGGTATCCTTGAGCATATATATGTCTCCACATACAATCCATAGCCGCCACCTCCTAGCTGGTGGCGTGACCATGTGTGGTCCTCACAAAACATCTTCCTCAGGGCCTGGCTCCTTAGAGAAGTGTATACAAGGGCACGACTGGCCCGCCGGAGGACTGGGGGTATCCACTGGTGGGTACTGGGTCTGACATGACAACCGTGAGCTATCGGCGTGTCCACTATCTCCATCTGTGGACCATGGCATAATTAATACTCACTCAATGTGCCCGCTTGATACGGCTGCTCGAGAGCTAACATGCATTAGCACACAGCAATTGTATGAAAATCGGCATCTCTAACATTGCGTTCTAACCCAGATGTCATCTTCTGTGCGCGCGTGTTTGACATCATGACACAGCTGCACATCCTGTTCCAGTCCGTTGCGCCTCTACTGCATAGATAAGTCCTTAACATGTAAGTCTTTGTTTTTTCTTTTACGCCGAAGGTGGATTGGAGAGTATGTAGAACCAAAACGGGATCAGTGCACTAAAGAATAAATGAGGAGGGACATATTTTTTAACATAAGTTGCGGCTGTAATAGATAAAAATGATGGGTTATATGAAATGGAAACAGGGGTCATCATGTATAAAATGAAAGGAGTGGATGCTGCATTAAAATAAAAAAAGGGCTGTGTATCTGAATTTAAATAAGGAGGGGGGCTGTATAATCCAAGGAAAGGAGGAGGAGATTGTAATAAAAAAGGGGAGTGTATGTGAATTTTTAATAATTGTGAGGTACAATCATTTACATTCAGGGTGTAGTTACACTGCGGCAGACATTGTTTTTAGAAACCATGCAAACAACGCTCTGATGCAGGCTCGCAGCCTCATCACATATGTGTGAAATGCATGCATCACTAAAAAAAAACCTGTTATTGTGCATTGTTTACATCTTGGTACCGATTGCATGATTTTTGACTTTACAGGCCTCTTTTCACTTCAGTGATGTTCTTTTTTTAACACTCCCTCATTCCAAAAGCATAAACTTTGTTTTATCATTTACCGTATAATACTCATTATAGCCGACCCAAGTAAAGCCGAGACCCCTATTTTACCACAGAAAACTGGGAAACCTATTGACTTGAGGATCACGCAGGGTGTAGTATACAGCCGGCCAGCCCCCCATATTATAAACAGCCAGCCCCCCATGTAGTATACAGCCTGCCACCATGTAGGCCATGCAGCCCAAGCCTGCCCCCTGTAACATACAGCCTGCTCCCATGAAGTAATACAGCCTGCCCCAGGTAGTATACAGCCTGCCCGCAGTAGTAATACGCCTGCCCCCCATGTAGCATACAGCCTTGCCCCCCCCCCCCCCCCAATGTAGCATACAGTCGGCCCCCATTAATTAATAGCATGGCCCATACATTATACAGCCATCCCCAGCAGTATACAGCCAGCCCCTTGGGACATTACACGGGAGCCACCGTGGAAGCCGCGACGGGGATTGGGCTGCCGGGAGGCCTCGCGAACATCGGGGATCCCGGAGGGTGAATTTACGTGTTTTTTTTTAATTGACTCCTGTATCAGCCGAGGGGAGGTTTTTCAGCACATCTTTTTTTGCTGAAAACTTGGCTTATATACGAGTATCTCTGTTTGTTTACAGAGATTTCTACGGGCTGTTATTTGTCGGGACAATTTGTATTTTTAGGCACTATTTAAATATCCATACAGTGTACTGGGAAAAAATTTGGCAGTAATTTTCTGCGGACTCAAGATTTTTTATTCTCTTTCATTTTTTACTACCTCCCAATAACATACACTCTTATTTTTGGGGTTGAAAGGATCACAGGGATAACAAATTTTATAATAGTTTTATTAGGTTTTAGTAGGCTCCCCTACAAGGATTCATTATATACATTGTGTAGTTTTATTACTTTATTGTTCTGCGAGCGTACCACTTGACTCCTGGCAGAGGATGCTTTCATGACGGGCAATCTGATATTTTCCCCATTATCCTGGTGGTACCCCGTACCTGTCCTCCCTTCCTAGAAAACAGGAGTGTCTTTCCAATGTTTTACCCTGTCACCCACACAGCGGTCAATTGCTTGGTCTAATGCGGAATCTGGCGTCCTAGTGACGCTTCAGATTCACAATCACATGACTGGTGGTGGGGATCCTCCGCCCCTGGACCCGGCCTAGCCGCAACATCTCTGATGCTGCGGGCGTATCCAATGTGAGAGCCTGTCTGATTACGGCTCGTTTGCATTGGCCTGTTAGCCACCCTTTGAGCTCACGGTGGGTGGGGTATCGGGTTTTAAATACCCAGCGATCGTTGCAGCGATATAATGCGGGGACACGCTGTGTGAATGTGTTCAATCTAAAGGACAATTTATATCTGATCCCTGATGAGTGTTGTCAGGAAATGCTAGATCTAGTATCTTGAGGAGTGCCTTGCTGAGGATTTCGGGTATAGACACTTATAGTAGTTAGCAGCTGTTTTACCAGTCCATTGTGCTTCAGTCTAGCTGAATACTAACCCTGATTCTACATTTCACTAGCCGATAGTCCTCCCTTCCATCTCATCCTCTCCCAGTGGAGGGTTTTGAACCCTTCTAAGACCTGGGGTGGGATTTTGACAATTTATAAATCTCACATGCAAGAGGTTTTGCCGGATAATATATGCTCCGATAGCCTTTGATCATGAAAAGCTTCAATCATCCACCATCCTAATAACCCTCGCAATATCTATTCTGATCTCAGTCTAGTCTACCCTAGACGAGTGCTATGAACTGGGGCCCGTATTACGCTTTTATACATGAAATTCGTGTAGGGTTCTACACATCAATCCACATTATGTATTGATTTAGACTTCTGAATTAAAGTTATTTTATTTGATACTCTCTACTTCCCCTTTGTCAGTGATGCTTTAGTAGATTTACAAAATGATAGCAGTTGTAGTCAAAAAAAAAATATATTATTTAATTTTATATATTTTTTGGCCATTTTGTCAAATTCTAGGCCATAACTTTTTCACAGCTTTGGTGTAAGACCTCTGTTTTTTATGTGCTGGAGTATTCAATTTTGGGACCTATATGACTGTTTTGATTCACTTTTAATATAACTGTTTTGGATCACTTTTTATCATGGATGGAAAAATGTTGAAAAGTGGCGATTCTCCGTTACGGTGTTCACGGCAGGGAATAATAATTTTAAATACTTTTTACTGTTTTATTTAAAAATTTTTTAAAAACTATTTTTTCTGTATTTCATACCCTCTGACCTTTTTGACGGGCGAGTGCCCAAACTGCAAGTAAAAATCTATCTACTTATCGCAAGTGCCATAAGGCAAGTTTAAACTGAAACTAATCGGAGTTTAAAGTCATGCACATACACAACATACTCAGACCGTGCTTTATCCCTCTTAAATGATGGCGCGCGCCATAGTACACAGATCTAACGACAAGTTACACGCACACGGAAGGTGCCGGTACACGTTAAGGGTGTACGTACTCTTGCTGACGCGAGAGACGGTGCCCTTTTACACAAGGTTACCGAGTGTGGGTCCGACACCAATTTCAAGGTAGCAGCTGTAGTGACATTAGAGTCGGTGCATATGTGTCAGGACTGATGATATCAAGGAGTGGCCCGGGAGGGCCCCAACTAGAACAACCGGATCGAGAAAACGCGTGTATCAGGACTCCCCCGGTGTGCTTACGGGGAGTGAATCCCTATCGCCGGAGTCCTACCGCTGCTAAACCCGGTTCTGGCGAGTGTCGCCATAGACATTCCTGCTCTCTCTTGTCGCTGGTTCTGCCTTCCTGTGCTTGAGGGACCTGTGCTGTGTAGATAACTGAGCGTCAGAGGGCAACATTACAGCTGTCTCTGGCAATATGGGCAGTGTATATGCAGTGTAAAGGCCGTTGAACAGCGATCGGTGAATCACTATGTAAAAAGGATGGAAACTTTAAAAAAAGATACAAAAAAAAAGAATGTTAATCGTTTTTTAGTCCCATAAATCTCCCCAATATTACACATCTAAATGCAAATACAGTTATAATCGTCAAAACACAAAAAACGTACAATTACTTGGTATGTGACCGCGCTGCGGTCTGTAACCTTAACAGCATCAAAAATCTAAGATCAATTTGAACACTCTCGGTAAACACTGACGAAAAAAAACACAAAAACTTCCGTAATATAGCATTTTCTCAACACACACCATCATCCCAAAAAATGTTATCTAACAAGTGTCAAAAAAGCGTGTTGGTTTTCCTAACATATAGGAATCACGAAACTGAGAATAGACCAACGATTCTTTTTTGCACGAATAGAGCCGCTCACCATACAATCTGAGACAGAAAAAGTGTGGGATGGCCCTGAAAAACTTGTCAATAGTAAAACGCCATGCGTTTTCTCCAATATTGGTGGGTTTCTCAAGTAAAAATGAGCAAAGTACAAAAAAAAACGATATAAATGAAGATATCACGTAATTGGAGTTAATAAGAGATAAAAAAATTTATTATTTACGTTTACAGTGAGCGTGGGGAAACATCAGTTGCTTAAAATCCGCAAATAAAAATTATGATTTTGTTTGTCAACCCCCTGGAGAATAAGTTAATAAATCTCATTTATAAGCTATTAACCTCCCAGAAATAAATGAATTATCTAGCTGCATTGTATTTCCTCCCGTAAAAATAAGCCCTCCTATGTTTGCATTACCACAAAAAAAAAATGTATAGGTCTTAGCCTGGCAATACAAAGTCTGCGTGAACCTGGCTCCATCCATTCAATTCTACACTCGGCGCATGGGGGCGCGGCATGGGGGACAGCAAGGTTGCGTAAAGCACCACACACATATGGGTTTCACCTGTTAACCTCCGAGGAATTGAGTCATCAAACGTTGTTAGTTGCGTTTCGTGTACATCATTTAATTTATTCCTGAAACGTATCAAATAATGATTTGGCCTAAATGAATGTATTTTCCAAAAAAGGTTCTACAGTTTCTAAATCAGCAGGTACCAATAGTTGTTTTTAACCGAACACCCATGGTGACAAACACTTAAAGGGTTACTGCATAGACTTAATAGAAGTGTGTTTTAACATACGGACTTGAGGTGGAAAGTTTCTATACGGTGGTAGGTGCTTTATGTGGTTATTAACTATTAGTTGAGGTGCCTTTGCAAAGTCACACTTGACAGCTTAGTTGTTCCCTCAAAATGTGAAGTTTAATGGCAATGTTCATAATGGGAAAAGTCGCAAAGGGGAAAAAGAAAAAAAAAAGAGGAGAGGGAAAGTGGGGGGGGGTGGACCAAGGGGCAAAGTAGAATAAAGGAGGAAAAGGCAAAGAAAGAAGATTGATATGGAAACACCTCAAGGGATAAATGCTGCTCCTTCATATAACCTCCTAGAGATGATAAGGGTCCGCAGAGTAACTGATAAGGTGATCTCAACATAAATAGACATTCCGACCATGTTATTATCACTTTCGGGTAGTTTTACTGTCACGTGCTGGAAAGGCGTGGAACATTTCAAACTATGGTAAAACCTTAAGCCCTTTTACAAACTTTGTTGACCAAATTGTTTAACTTTATGTTTATCATCAGACCGAATACGTAAAACGATCATACATGTTATAGACTGCAAAATGGTATAGATCAATGTGTTACTGAGATCGGATCATTCTCTGTCTGGATGCCGCTAGGGAGAGAGCTGCTGCTGCTCAGGGAAAGCGTTAGGGTGTTCTATTAGCTTACTGTTAGGCAGGAGTGATTCTTAAAGAACCCAACAGCCCTTCTTAGGGCTACAATAACGTTATAATTTTTTTTTTTTTTTATTTGCAGCTAGTACCATATTGTGAGGAATTAGCAGGGGGACTTGCTACCGTTGTGTTTAGCTCTTAGTGACACACATATCCACCTCAAACACCAAAGTGGGAAAATTTATTAGGGGTTTGAGTAGAATTAGGCACAGTCTGCCAGTTTCTTTTTATTTTACGTTTATTTTTTTCATAACTCAGCGTCATCTCATCTGGCATAGTAGTGTGCTGTAATACTTGGCTAGAAAATAGCCATAGGAGAATACAAACGTCTTAATTACGCCTACAGTAGCGTTATATATATTTGATTTCTGGTTGATCTGCTGGTGGCTGTACTTGCTGCAGTGCATCTACTATCAAATTGGGAGCAATTTGGAGTCAGACTTGCGACCACTGTGTTTTAGTGACGCACATATCCATCGCAAAGACCGAAGTGGGAAAATTTATTAGGGCCCGGGGTTGTATTTCAACTAGGCACAGTCTGCCATTTCCTTTTTTATTTTACGTTTATTTTTTTCATAACTCAGCGTCATCTCATCTGGCATAGTAGTGTGCTGTAATACTTGGCTAGAAAATAGCCATAGCAATAGGATAGCATCGTTTGGTCCACCCATTGGTTTGAAGCCTGAGTCCATTTAGGGTATGTCGCCATGACACTCTCTAGCCTGCTGCCGCTGCCTCTGCATGCCGTCCCCTATAGTGTCAGGGTCAATTATTGGATGTTTTAGATGCTATCTAGCTTCATTCTGTCACTCTGTCATGGCCATGCTGTTGCCCATAATTTTGGCATAATGGTGCGATTAAGCAGCCTCAGAGGCATCCATGCATGCTGCCCCTGCTGTTTCCTGTCCATTTCCGTGGTGTTTCCATCCTTTTCTGAGGTTCCCAGGTGTTTGGCCAAGCTTCCCTGTGCAGAGCCTTGGTCCCCTTGAAAAATGCTCGAGTCTCCCATTGACTTCAATGGGGCTCGTTACTCGAAACGAGCACTCGAGCATCGGGAAAAGTTCGTCTCGAATAACGAGTACCCGAGCATTTTAGTGCTCGCTCATCTCTAGTGGGAACCACTGCCTGGTAAAGCAAGAGTTAACATGTGAGATGTTATTTACCAATGATATCCTTCGTACTATTCTAAAGCAAGCTGGAAGCTGATTGGAGAGCTCTGTTAACTGACCAGGGGAATATAAAAACCCCTGGTGGGCGGGAGCAGATGGTCAGTTTGAGTCCTGCAGTTTAGTCAGCATTTGAGAAGCAAGATCCAGTGTGCAGCCCCTTCAATACCAGGAAGCAGAGGTGTCACAGGCCATAGCCTGACACCTTGAGCAAGTTAGGAGACTAAGCCCCAAAGCATAGATCTACTGTCCGGGACTCGGCTCCATTTACCAGCCCAGCCTGAAGCTATTACCAGGCTGTGAGCAACCCTGCAGACCAGCTATCTCCCACCAGCTTTCCAGCCAGCTGAACTTGCTGTTGATGGTAGGCCATTGCCTGCTGTTCGAGTTCACATAATGCCACTGCGTGATCCCTGGATCAGGCTGCTCTACCACCACGGGCTCCCCATCTTCCCCTATATACACCTCAGGGGTTACCCCATGGAGAAACCTCCTGCATCAGCCTCTCCCTCTTCCTTTCTTGCACACACCACCTGTTGGAGACCTGCCAGGCTGTAGGCCTGTCCTCTAGTCACGTGTGAACATGGCCTCAGGGCACGGTCACAAGTGGTACTGGGACCGAAACCTAATATTTGGGGTTTAGTCAGTGGTGGGATCAGTTGCTTAAAAAAACATAGAACCAAAGTAAACAGGATGCCATCCTTCATGCTTTAAACTATTGCACATCCTTAGGACACAAAAAGGGTCCCAATACCTTTCTTGGGAAAAAATGACTTTGCAGGCAACTAGAAAAGGGGACAGAGCACTAAATCAGAATGGACATCCTGTTATTCTCATGATTGAACCTGAAATCTCTTCACTTTACTTTAGCATATCTGAAATAAGAATACCACTTTAAAGAGACCTCCTCAGGAATACAGGCGATTAGATGATGTCAGAGAAAGTGTTTATCTAGAGCAGTGGTTCTCAACCTTTCTAATAATGTGACCCCGCAATATAGTTCCTCATGTTGCGGTGACCCCAAACCATGTACAAGAATATTGTATTTGTGCCAAAAAATGCAATAAAATCGTGTCTCCGATGGCTTTAGGCGACCCCTGTGTTGTGGTCGTTCGACCCCCGCCGGGGTCACGACCCACAGGTTGAGAGCCACTGATCTAGAGGTATTCATTTACCCTGCAGTGGCCTCTATGGGAGAACTCTGGTATTACATGCTGACCACAGCCATTACTAGTGGTGGTTGTCCTGTCTGGTTTTAGAGCAGTGATACCTACTCTATTACTTATACATATACAATATTACTGAGCAATTAATTTTCGGATGTAAACCCGACTATGTGAGTCTGCAGCACTAGGCTGATTTCTAGAGAGCTGTGTGAATAATACATTCTTAATATTCATGTATTCAGCCGTCTCCATCTCTCCAGTGCGGGGACTCCTCACATGCTCTGAACACAACAATGGTTTCCTGAAGTGGTAATTTATAGCCGGAGAGAGCAGAGACAATTCCTCATCTCATACATATGAATTACCATGTGCCCGCTGTTTACATATTTGCAGACACGCTTTGCCTTTCATGAAGTTTTGCCTTTGTGGATATTTTAAAAGCAAAAATGTAAGTCATTCCTGTGACAAAGCGAGATGATTAAAGAGAGCCCAAAGGTGTAATGCTCTGCAGCTCCGTGTAGTATCAGGTACCGCAAGGTGATGGAAAAGTCACCTACTGAGTTATAGCACCATATTAGTGGAAAAAAGTTATACGGCTTCAAAAAGACACAAAAACGCATGGATTGTAATTTATATACGTATTAAAATAATTATAAATCGATTATGTATGTCTGGGAGATTTGATGGACCCATGAAACCTTAACCAGTCTCAAGAACAAGGTCCTCTTTACTTTGTATGAATGAAATAGCAGGTTGCATAGGTGCCATCTCGTATTGTGATAAGACTCCTTTAAGAAAAATAGAAGAATAGTGAGTGGGGAAATCAGGACTCAAGCTTTCTCTATGAGGGAGGCAGGACTTATAGACTTTCTTTATAAGTGGGTGGAGCAAGAAGGACTCACAGGCTTCCTCTATCAGTGGGTGGATGAAGCAGAACTCACAGCCTTTCTCCATGAGTAGGTGGGAAAAGTAGGACTCACAGGTTTTCTCTAGGAGTGGGTGAGGAAAGCAGGACTCACAGGCTTTTTTCTATGAGAAGGTGGAGAAAGCAGGACTCACAGGCTTTCTCTATGAGTGGGTGGGAAAAGAAGGACTCACAGGCTTTTTTCTATGAGTCGGTGGAGAAAGTAGGACTCACAGGTTTTCTCTGTGAGAGACAGGAGGAAGCAGAATTCACAGGCTTTCTGTATGAGTGGGTAGAGGAAGCAGGACTCACAGGTTTTTTTCTGTGAAAGGGAAGCAGGACTCACAGACTTTTTCTGTGTGGTTGGGGAAAAAGGACTCACAGACTTCCTTTATAAGCAGTTGGGGAAAGGAGGATTCACAGTCTTTCTCTTTGAGTAGGTGGTAAAGTAGGACTCACAGGCTTTCTCTATGGGGTTGAAGCAGTTTTTATGAGTGAATGGGGTAGCAGGACTCACATGTTTTCTCTATTATAAATTGAGGGGGGAGTAGACTCATGAGTGAGAGGGAAAATCAGTACTTCCAGTCTCTTTCTATGATTAGGTGGGGAAGCAGGAATCACCGGATTCATCTATGAGTGGATGAGGAAAGCAGGACACACAGACTTTCTCTATTAGTAAGATGGGAAAGCAGGACTCATAGGCTTTCTCTATTAGTAAGAGGGGAAAGCAGGACTCACAGGCTTTCTTAGCAGAGGAGAGGCGAAATGAATTGAGGATATAGGGGCTCAGGCCGTTGGAGCTGTCCTCCTCGTGACTCACTAGACGTTGCTCGCAGGGAGCCAGGTAACGTCTAATATATTTTTATAAAGTAGTGAAATGATTCAGAATTCTGACAAAGGCATTTTGAAATTCATCATTGCAGATGCTATTGGAACTTGTCACCAGGCATTTTGAAATTCATCATTGCAGATGCTATTGGAACTTGTCACCAGCTAAACCTGGTGACACTTTTGCTTTAAAGAATGCAATTCTAATTAAACCAATTTGTCATAAAATCCCCAAATTATAGATAAAGCCTTGAAAGGCAGCAATACATATTATTCCCACCCTCAACAGACAGATTGTAAATATGAGTTAACAAACTATAATGAACCATTAATTGTATCATTTATTTCTCTTCCCTTCTTTTCTCAGTTAAGTGTGCTGCAAGTAGATCTGCTTACTTCGCTGAAAAGCTTTACCTATCAATGAAGGTACATATAATACACATGTTTGATGTCCAGACTTGACATTTTCAAGTCAAGAAATACAATGTAATCCACAACATTTTGAATTAATTACTGCCAAAATCTTGGCATTATAGATGTTTTGGCGATCAAAGACAAACAGATGTGTTTTTAATTAACCTGCAAAGAATTTGGCATAATAAGCTAAGTAAAGCTTTTCAGCGATTTTAGTGCATCTTTAATGTCTAAAGTGCAGAATTAGACTACAGTAGACAGTCTTGGCCTACCTGCACATGAACAGTTGTTTTTCACAGGCCGCAAACAACCGTCCACATTGTGTGTTGAGTGAGTTTGCTCTGTTCATGTACCAATGAAATTAGAAAAAGACTGCCGAACCGCAAACTTGTCCAGGGATATGACCTGCTCCATAATTTGCAGCCCGGACAGTCAGCTCACGCACAGAGCCACGGAAAGTAGGGCCACGTGTATGACCTGTGGGATCTATGCTACTGAAACAATGGCCAGCACATGTCTATCAAAGCACATTTGTGTGCATGAGACCTTAAAATGCACCAGATATGGTCATAATTCTGTCACATTTTTACACTGTCCAATCTTAATTTTCACCATTTATTAGTGAACTTACTTAAAGGGGTTTTACCACGAAAGAAAATTCTCACATCAATCCCCTAAGTGATGTCAACAAAATATCATTTTAACCCCTTACTTTACAATTTTACTCAGTTTTATTGCTGTTTTAGCTCTCACCACTTTTCTGGCTGTTCAGTGCAAAATCCCAGAGTGTGGGCGGGGCCTCACTAAGCAGACACATTATTGCCAATCTAGTTCTGTGGGGGACACCTGGTTTAGATTTCCGGGTACAAGGTATATATACACTTTCATCTGGTTTCTGATTATTTCTTGTGACCAGTGGGTTGTACATAGAGATGAGACAGATCAGAGATGAGATGCCTATTGCACACACAACTCTACTACATTTCACAGATCATGAGACACAACTCTGCTACATCTCACTCCCCATTCCCCCGGATCACTTATCTCCTTGTAGCTTGTAGTTGGCAGCCCCTCTCCTCTTGCTCACCATGGAGCTGACCGGCTGGAATGATTGGTAGATGTCTGTGAGCTTCGGGCAGGGTGGGGGTGGCTACAGTACAGCAGAGACAGCCAGAAACTCGGCTCCATAATCTCAACCAAGATGGTGCCCGACGCTAAGTGAGAAGTTACTTGGTCATGTCTGGGGGAAACTGAAATTGTGTACAGCAGGACTGATAGTGACAAGTTGGAATTATATCTGTAAAATGCTGCATTTTTGTTAATAACAGTGAATTAGGAACTGTGTTATTTTTGTTTTTCCTGAGTACATGTGAGAAACTTGTCTTCGTGGGAATACCCCCTTTAAAACCAGAAAAATCCACCCTCATTTCGCACCTTTATTCGCACACAGCGTCACATTATTTTCTGCTGTCACATCCCTATCTTCAGAAGCCATGTGGTTTTTGGCATAGAATACTCCAATTTTGTGTCTGCCATTCGTCATATACCATAGTCAGCACTTGCTGACATCAAGTTGTCTGCCCGAGGACGGACCCGAGATGGGAGCTGGAGGTTCAGAATACAGAGAGGTGAACCTGGTGTTTGGTGTTGCGTGGTGGTTGTGGGGAGCGTCGAAAGGTGATTATAAGGGTTTTTTTTTTTTTCATAACTTCGAGTATAAGCTGAGTAAGGGCTTTTCAGCACATTTTTTATGCTGCAAAACTCGGCTATACATCGAGTATTATGGTAACTGCCTTAACAACCTGTATTTTTAGTAAGTATGCCATAATTTCAATTTTATCTCTATAAAAATACTATTGATAGTCGGCTCTTTCACGTTTTTGTTATCTCATAGCAAATTTATTTAACTGTATACCGGGCTCTGGGACGAAGAACAACGATTTGATTCGAGTTAGTGTTATCCCCGTTCAGACAGTGTCGACATGAATGAAATATTTACAAGTGCTCTCATTACAATAACTTGTTGGGAAAACTATGCCTGCAGCAGGCAATTTTGGTATGTATAGCTGAACAAAAATCGCTAGGGGGATTGGGTAATAAACCATCAAGTACCAAATTACCCTTTTAATTCCCTTTTGTGCCAGTTTTTTTAAACAATATGCTGTAATAATTATTTGTTTGTTTTCAGGATGACACAAAAGGAGACTATGAAACGATTTTGGTGGCTCTTTGTGAAAATAACTAAGAAAAATATAACTAATTGCTTCAGAGATTAAAATAAAGCACAAACTAGTTGACTTCAATCATTTATTTCCTCCCCCTTCTCCCAAAAGCCATAACTTTATTTTTCATTTTACATGAATGTGTTGGGGCTTGTTTTCTGAGAAACTATTTGGACTTTGTATTAAATGACACCATTCAATTTAACGAAGCTAGAAAACTATTCCAATGAAGTGAAATTGAAACCAGTGCCATTTTCTACAGCTCTCTTTTATGGCTTTCAAAATTACTATAGATGAATGGATTGGTCAAAATTCGGGTTTGACGGGTTTGTCTGAATTTTGTAATAAAATTGGGTTCAGTATACAGACCTTAGGTCCAACTTTGACCCAAACATGACCCCCATTGAAGTCAATTTAGGACCCAGAGTTAAACAACCAAAAATGACTGTGAAATGGGTGTAGTAAGAACATGGTGGGAAGAGCAGGTCAGTTGCCACACCTACAATGGGCTACGGAAAGTACTTAAAATAATCATAAAACAAAAAGAATTTTAAAAAATGTTACAGCGGTTAAAGGCACTCTGGGTGTCAGACTCAGTTATTCTCTCTGCGGTCAAAGAAGCAATGGGAAAACCTCAAACTTTTCCTCTCCCTGTGGTAACAGGCACTCTGGTTGTTCAAACCCAGTTATTTAGACTTACATTTAAGTGAAAATGGAAAAACCAGACACCCTTCCTCTCATTGCTTTTAAAATTCTGGTAATATGGATAATCAAAATTTCAAGTTCAAATTTCCACTTTCTTTATTTACATGAAGTGGAAGTTCCAGATTTCAGGAATGCAGAATTCAAAATTATAGTTTCAGAAAGCTGAAACTTATTTAGACACTGGCAAAACCAATTTTGCATGGGGTACTTGCCTTGTTCATCTTAATGAACATGAAAGGAAGCCTGACATCAGAAATTGCCTAATAAACCACTATCGGTATGTTGTCAACCAGGTGAGGAGCTTCTACATATTAGGATTTCCATACCTCAGGACACACCATTTACTATAATTGATGGCCCCATGTCCAGGGACATCATTGATCTAATCTCCTGAGGTTTGGGGCATGATATCTAGTTGCAATGTCTAGTGTTAAGAACAATCTGTCCTTAGTGGGAGGTGTCTCCTCCTCCTCTGCATCTCCCCGGCAACACCACAGTGACAGGGTGTGAACAGTGAAACCAGTGCAAACACACAGCACTCTCTGTAAGAAGCAGTTTCCGCAGGGCTGTATAGTTGGCCAAAAACCTGTGCACAATCAAGTTGAGCAAATGCGCAATACATGGGACTTACGTCAACCTGGCTTGGCCCAAAACGGTTACAAAGTTCTGGCCATTGTTGCACAATACATTGCTAGGCTTGAGGTTTTGTTGCAGCAAACACTTATCTATCTGCTCCTGGATTCCAGTCCACATCTCACAGACTTTGTGTTGTCTTTCACCCACACAGATGAGTTTTAGCACAATCTGCTCCCATTTCCCAATTGCTTTGCTAAAAGTGGTGATGTGAGTTCTGCACAAACTGGATGAGAAAGCAGAGTAGGAGGAGTCGGCAACTGGAGGCACGGGGTGAAGTCCAGTGGGTGGCCTGGGTGGGAGCAAAATGTGAGCCAGAATACCTCTTGCCTCGTGACCCACAACCACTAATTTAATCCAGTGGTCGGTTAAGGAGATGCAACATTCCCGTCCATGCTCATGGTGAACGTACCCCTTTACTAATAAAATGTCAAGCACTGGCTTCCCTTCACTAATAAAATGTCCAGCATTGGCCTCCCTATACTAATAAAATGCCTAGTGAATATTATGTGTATAAAATGCTGTTGGCCATTTTATTAGTGCATGGAGGCCACTGCTGTGCATGCTATTAGTGCAGGGAGGCCGCTGCTGGGCATGTTATCAGTGAAGGGAGGCCACTGCTGCGCATGTTATTAGTAAGGGAGGCCACTTCTGGGCATGACGTGTTTATATGGGATGGACCCTCACTTTATTTTAAAACAACTTAGACAAGAGAAAGACATGGTGTAAATCACTTGAATTAAACAATCAGAGGGGGAGTCAGGTGACATGCTGGGGGTGGGATTCACCAATACCCCAATCCACAGCTGCCTGACATTATCCCCTGTGTGCTTCACCACGGTGCCCGCCTCTGGCTGATTTTCCATTAACAGACCCTTGAGGCTTTTCACTTCCATAGCACAGCCTGTTTACCACCATGAGGTTTAACATCCTCTATAAGTAAAATTAGTCCACCAATAACTTGCCTGCACCTTCATCTGACTCCTCCACCGCCACAAAAAAGGCCATTTGACACCTTAAATGGACTCGGCCGCAACCAAACCACAACATCCTATCCATAGGAATGCAATAGGGAAACTAAGAAAGTGTTGAGAAAACTATCAAATCTGCTCCCATTTCCCAATTGCTTTGCTAAAAGTGGTGATGTGAGTGCTGCACAAACTGGATGAGAAAGCAGAGTAGGAGGAGTCGGCAACTTGAGGCACGGAGTGATGTCCGGTGGGTGGCCTGGGTGGGAGCAGAATGTGAGCCAGAATACCTCTTGCCTTGTGACCCACAACCACTAATTTAGCCCAGTGGTCGGTTAAGGAGATGCAACATTCCCGTCCATGCTCATGGTGAACATACCCCTTTACTAATAAAATGTCAAGCACTGGCTTCCCTTCACTAATAAAATGTCCAGCATTGGCCTTCCTATACTAATAAAATGCCTAGTGAATATTATGTGTATAAAATGCTGTTGGCCATTTTATTAGTACATGGAGGCCGCTCCTGTGCATGCTATTAGTGCAGGGAGGCCGCTGTTGGGCATGTTATTAGTGCAGGGAGGCCACTGCTGGGCATGTTATTAATATGGGATGGACCCTCACTTTATTTTAAAACAACTTAGACAAGAGAAAGACATGGGGGAGTCAGGTGACATGCTGGGGGTGGGATTCACCAATACCCCAATCCACAGCTGCTTGACATTATCCCCTGTGTGCTTCACCACTGTGCCCGCCTCTGGCTGATTTTACCATTAACAGACCCTTGAGGCTTTTCACTTCCAAAGCTCAGCCTGTTTACCACCATGAGGTTTTACATCCTCTATAAGTAAAATTAGTCCACCAATAACTTGCCTGCAACTTCATTTGACTCCTCCACCGCCACAAAAGAGGCCATTTGACACCTTAAATGGACTCAGCCGCAACCAAACCACAAAATCCTATCCATAGGAATGCAAGAGGGAAACTAAGAAAGTGTTGAGAAACATCAACACAACCCAGTTGGACCAACTAGGGGCATTGTGGGACTCCAAATTTGTACAGATGCTCTACTAAAATGTGTCTGACAATATAGTGAAACAGGATCCTGTACAACCATGATGTTTATATAAATGCTTGGTGAGCTAAAGGAGTAAGAACTAGACATCCAAAACCTATACATTTATTAACCTTCTCCTCCCCACCCTGTGGGGATATCTCTTATTGTATTTCCAGTGACATTTCTGTTTCTGCATGCAGGCCTATGTATTACAGTATGTTGCAAAACACCAGCCTGCCCCCATGTTGTAAACCACCAGAAATACTGTACCTAGTATCTAGAGAACCACTAGTCATACTTCTACTTCAACATATGTACTATGTACCATTACTATTGACAGAACAGACATGAAGAGCATAGCTAAAGAAGACGAAAGTTTCAGATCAAACCTGGTGTACCTAATAAAGTGGCCGAAAGGAGTGGCACCCGGTGTGGTCTTCTGCTGCTGTAGCCCATCTGCCTCAAAGTTCGACGTACTGTGCGTTCAGAGATGCTCTTCTGCCTACCTTGGTTGTAACGGGTGGTGATTTGAGTCACTGTTGCCTTTCTATCAGCTCGAACCAGTCTACCCATTCTCCTCTTACCTCTGGCATCAACAAGGCATTTCCGCCCACATAACTGTCGCTCACTGGATGTTTTTTCTTTTTCGGACCATTCTCTGTAAACCCTAGAGATGGTTGTGCGTGGAAATCCCAGTAGATCAGCAGTTTCTGAAATACTCAGACCAGCCCTTCTGGCACCAACAACCATGCCATGTTCAAAGGCACTCAAATCACCTTTCTTCCCCATACTGATGCTCGGTTTGAACTGCAGGAGATTGTCTTGACCATGTCTACATGAATAAATGCACTGAGTTGCCGCCATGTGATTGGCTGATTAGAAATTAAGTGTTAACGAGCAGTTGGACAGATGTACCTAATAAAGTGGCCAGTGAGTGTATATGTCTCCACATACAATCCACTAGCCGCCAACCTCCTAGCTGGTGGCGTTACCATGTGTGGCACCTTAGAGAAGTGTATACAGGGTCGGACTGGCCCGCCGGAGGACTGGGGTATCCACTGGTGGGTACTGACACCGCGAGCTATCGACGTGTCCACTATCTCCATCTGTGGACCATGGCAGAGTTAATAATAGCACTCAATGTGGTCGCTGGATACGGCTGCTATGCATGCATTTAGCACAGCCAAATTGTAATGAAATCGGCGTCTATAACATTGCGTTCTGACCCCGATGTCATCTGCGCTGCGTGATGACATCATGACACAGCTGCACATCCTGTTCCAGTCCGTTGCGCCTCCTACTGCAGAGAGATGTCCTTAACAGGTAAGTGTTTGTTTTTCTTTTACAGCCGAAGGTGGATGGAGAGGAGTATGTAAACAAAAATGGAGCAGTGCACTAAAGATAAAATAAAGAGGGGACATATTTTTAACATAAGTTGCGGCTGTATATATAAAATGATGGTGGGTTATATGAAATGGAAAAAGGGGTCAGTATGTATAAAATGAAAGGAGTGGGAGGCTGCATATAAAATAGAAGAAAGGGCTGTGTATATGAATTTAAATAAGGAGGGGGGCTGTATATATAATGAAAGGAGGAGGAGATGTATATTAAATGCAAGGGGGAGTGTATGTGAATTTTTAATAATTGTGAGGTACATCATTTACATTCAGGGTGTAGTTACACGGCGCAGGCATTGTATTTAGAAACCAATGCAAACGCTCTGATGCAGGGCTCAGCCTCATCACATATGTGTGAAATGCATGCAATCACTAACAAACACCTGTTATTTTGCATTGTTTACATGCTTGTTACCGATTGCATGTATTTTGACCTTTACAGGACTCTTTTCACTTTCAGTGAGTTTCTGTTTTTTACTCCCTCATTTCAAAAGCAATAACTTTTTTTATCATTACCGTATATACTCGAGTATAATCCGACCCAAGTATAAGCCGAGACCCCTAATTTTACCACAGAAAACTGGGAAAACCTATTGACTTGAGGATAAGCCTAGGGTGTAGTATACAGCCGGCCAGCCCCCAGTAGTACACAGCCTGCCACCATGTAGCATACAGCCCGCCACCATGTAGCATACAGCCTGCCCCATGTAGCGTACAGCCTGCCTCCAAGAAGTATACAGCCTGCCCCCATGTAGTATACAGCCTGCCCCCAGTAGTATACAGCCTGCCCCCATGTAGCATACAGCCTGCCCCCATGTAGCATACAGTCTGCCCCCATGTAGTATATAGCATGCCCCCATACAGTATACAGCCAGTCCCCAGCAGTATACAGCCAGCCCCCGTGTGACATGACACGGGGAGCCGCCGGGAGCCGCGATGGGGATTGGGAGCTGCCCGGAGCCGCGGCGAACATCGGGGATACCGGAGGGTGAATATTAAGTTTTTTTTTTTTAATTGACTCCTGTATAAGCCGAGGGGAGGTTTTACAGCACATTTTTTTTGCTGAAAAACTCGGCTTATATACGAGTATATACGGTATGTTTACATAGATGTATAAGGGCTTGTTATTTGCGGGACAATTTGTACTTTTTAGGCACTATTTAATATCCCATACAGTGTACTGGGAAAAAAAATTGCTGTATTTTCTTGCGGACTCAAAGATTTTTTATTCTCTTTCATTTTTTACTCCAAATAACACTTCATCATTATTTTTGGGGTTGAAAGGATCAAAGGGATACCAAATTTATATAGGTTTTAGTAGGTTTTAGTAGGGCTCACCTACAAGGATTCATTATTATACATTGTGTAGTTTTATTACTTTATTGTTCTGCGAGCATACCACTTGACTCCTGGCAGAGGATGCTTCATGACGGGCATCTGATATTTTCCCCACTTATATTTTACCCCGTACCTGTCTCCCTTCTAGAAACAGGAGTGGCTTATCATCAATGTTTACCCTGTCACCACACAGCGGTCCAATTGCCTTGGTCTATGCGTAATCTGGGCGGTCCTAGTGACACGTCAGATTCACAATCACATGACTGGTGGTGGCCATAGGCTGCAACATCTCTGACGCTGCGGGTCGTATCCAATACGAGAGCCTGTCTGATACGGCTCGTTGCATTGGCTGTTAGCCACCCTGTGAGCTCACAGTTGGGTGGGGTATCGGGTTTAAATATCCAGCGAGCGCTGCAGCTGATATCAATGCGGGGACACGCTGTGTGAATGTGTTCAATCTAAATGACAATTTATCTGATCCCTGATGAGTGTTGTCAGGAAACGTGTAGGATTATAGTATCTTGAGGAGTGCTTGCTGAGGATTTAGGGTAATAGACAGCTTATAGTAGGTTAGCAGCTGTTACCAGTCCATCGTGGCTCCAGTCTAGCTGACTAGCTAACCCTGATCCTACATTTCATTAGCAGATAGCCTCCAATTCATCTCATCCCTCTCCCAGTGGAGGGTTTGAACCTTGTTCTAGACCTGGGGTGGGATTTGACATTTATAAAATCTGTTTATCACAAGAGGTTTTGGCCGGATAATATATGCATCAGATAGCCTTTGATCAATCAGTCTAGTATACCCTAGACGGGTGCTATGAACTGGGGCCAGTATTAACGCTTTAATTACACATCAATCACATTCATTTATTGATTTTAGACTTCTGAATTAAAAGTTATATTTTATTTGATACTCTCTACTTCCCCTTTGTCAGTGATGCTTTAGTAGATTTAAAAAATGAAAATCATTTGTACAAAAAAAAAAATATTTGCCATTTTGTCAAATTCTGAGGCCAATAACTTTTTCACACTTTGGTGTAAGACCTATGTTTCTTTATGTGCTGGTGTATTAATTTATATCAATTTGGGACCTATATGACTGTTTGATCACTTTTAATATGACTGTTTGATCACTTTTTATTCATGGATGAAAAAATGAAAAAAAGTGGTGATTCTGCTACGGTGTTCACGACAGGGAATAATAATTTTTAATAACTTTTACTGTTTTTATTTTTAAAATTTTTTAAAAACAATTTTTTCTGTTATTTCAGACCTCTAGGCAGTGATGGTGAACCTTTTTGAGAGCGAGTGCCCAAACTGCAACGTAAAATCTATCTACTTATCGCAAAGTGCCAATAAGGGAGTTTAAACTGAAAACATAGGTTTAAGTATAGAAACAAAATAACACCGCTTAACCCTTTAATGACCGTCGTATCGGGATTCTACGGCGGTTATTAAGGGTACATCTTCTGACGCGAGCCTTTCCATGGCGGCGCGTCAGAAGAAGATTTTGGGACACCGGGACTCGCTGGTGCCGGTGTCAGGCTGTGATATCACGGCCCAGGCCTGGCACTAACACCCTGAATCAGAAAAACTCGTGGATCGGACCCCCCCGGTGTGCTTACCGGAGGATTCGATCCCTACTGCTGCTGCCCCCGGGTCTGGCGAGTGACCTGAGGCTTCCGGCTCCTCTTCTCGCTGGGTACTGCCTTCCTGGTAGGACCTGGCTGTAAGTAACTGAGCATGCGCACAAAACACACAAAAATGTACATATTTGGTATGACCGCATCTGTATTAACCTGTACAATAAATCTAAATCAATATTGAACCCGCTTGGTGAATGATGAAAAAAAAAACATGAAAAACTTCCCGTGATATACAATTTTTCATCAAACACCATCACAAAAAATGTTCTAAATAATGATCAAAAAAGCTACGTTCCCTAAATATGATACGACTGAATAGAACAACTCTTTTCGCAGAAAAAAAAGCCCTCAACCAGATCTGACAACAGAAAAATACAGAAGTTATGGCCCTGAAAAGTTGTCAATAGTAAAAGCAATGCGATTTTCTCCAACATTGGTTTTGCTCATCATTATTATACATTGTGTAGTTTTATTACTTTATTGTTCTGCGAGCGTACCACTTGACTCCTGGCAGAGGATGCTTCATGACGGGCATCTGATATTTTCCCCAATTATCTGGTGGTACCCCGTACCTGTCTCCCTTCTAGAAACAGGAGTGGCTTATCATCAATGTTTACCCTGTCACCACACAGCGGTCCAATTGCCTTGGTCTATGCGTAATCTGGGCGGTCCTAGTGACGCGTCAGATTCACAATCACATGACTGGTGGTGGGTCTCCGCCCCTGGCCCGGCCATAGGCCGCAACATCTCTGATGCTGCGGGGCGTATCCAATGTGAGAGCCTGTCTGATACGGCTCGTTGCATTGGCTGTTAGCCACCCTGTGAGCTCACAGGTGGGTGGGGTATCGGGTTTAAATACCCAGCGAGCGTTGCAGCTGATATCAATGCGGGGACACGCTGTGTGAATGTGTTCAATCTAAATGACAATTTATCTGATCCCTGATGAGTGTTGTCAGGAAATGCGTAGGATCATAGTATCTTGAGGAGTGCTTGCTGAGGATTTAGGGTAATAGACAGCTTATAGTAGGTTAGCAGCTGTTACCAGTCCATTGTGGCTTCAGTCTAGCTGAATAGCTAACCCTGATTCTACATTTCACTAGCAGATAGCCTCCAATTCATCTCATCCCTCTCCCAGTGGAGGGTTTGAACCCTTCTATAGACCTGGGGTGGGATTTGACATTTATAAAATCTCACATGCAAGAGGTTTTGGCCGGATAATATATGCATCAGATAGCCTTTGATCAATAGAAAAGCTTTCATCATCCACCAGCCTAATAACCCTCGCAATATCTATTCTGATCTCAGTCTAGTCTACCCTAGACGAGTGCTATGAACTGGGGCCAGTATTAACGCTTTTAATACACATGAATTCGGTGTAGGGTTACTACACATCAATCACATTAATGTATTGATTTTAGACTTCTGAATTAAAAGTTATATTTTATTTGATACTCTCTACTTCCCCTTTGTCAGTGATGCTTTAGTAGATTTAAAAAATGAATATCATTTGTACAAAAAAAAAATATTTGCCATTTTGTCAAATTCTGAGGCCAATAACTTTTTCACACTTTGGTGTAAGACCTATGTTTCTTTATGTGCTGGAGTATTCAATTTGGGACCTATATGACTGTTTGATCACTTTTAATATAACTGTTTGATCACTTTTTATTCATGGATGGAAAAATGTTGAAAAAGTGGCGATTCCGTTACGGTGTTCACGGCAGGGAATAATAATTTTTAATAACTTTTACTGTTTTTATTTTAAAAATTTTTTAAAAACTATTTTTTCTGTTATTTCAGACCCTCTGAACCTTTTTGAGGGCGAGTGCCCAAACTGCAATGTAAAATCTATCTACTTATCGCAAGTGCCAATAAGGCAGTTTAAACTGAAAATATAGGTTTAAGTATAGAAACAAAATAACACCGCTTAACCCCTTAATGACCGCCATATCAGGATTCTACGGCGGTCATTAAGGGTACTTCTTCTGACGCAACCCTTTTCACGGCGGTGTGTCAGAACAAGATTTCGGTACACTGGGACTAGCTGGTGCTGGTGTCGGGCTGTGATATCAAGGCCCAGGCCCGGCACTAACACCCGGAATCGGAAAAACTCGTGGATCGGACTCCCCCGGTGTGCTTACGGGAGGAATCCCTATCCCTCCTACCGCTGCTCCCGGGTCTGGCGAGTGACCCGAGGCTTCCTGCTCCTCTTCTTGTCGGGTTCTGCCTTCCTGGTAGGACCTGGCTGTAAGTAACTGAGCGTGCACATTACACTGTATACTGCAATACAAGTGTATTGCAGTGTAAAGGCTTGAACAAGCGATCGGATGAAAATGTAAGGATGGAAAATGTAAAAAAAAGTAAAAAAAAAAAAGATTTTAATCGTTTTTTAAGTCCCATAATCTCCCCAGTTACACATATAATGCAAATAAAGTATATAAAAAACACAAAAACGTACATATTTGGTATGACCGCATGCGTATTAACCTGTACAATAAATCTAAATCAATATTGAACACGCTCGGTGAACGACGAAAAAAAAACACGAAAAACTTCCCGTAATATACAATTTTTCATCAAACACCATCACAAAAAATGTTCTAAAAAGTGATCAAAAAAGCTTTGTTTCCTAAATATGATACGACTGAATAGAACAACTCTTTTTGCAACGAATAAGCCCTCAACCAGATCTGAGAACAGAAAAAGTTATGGCCCTGAAAAGTTGTCAATAGTAAAAGCAATGCGATTTTCTCCAATATTGGTTTTGCTCAGTAAAAATGAGCAAAGATAAAAAAAAAAAACTATATAAATGAAGTATCACCGTAATTGGAGTGAATAAAGATAAAATATTATTTTTACGTTACGGTGAGCGGGGGAAACAAAGTGCTTAAAATCCCAAATAAAAATTGATGATTTTGTTTGCACCCCCCTTGAAATAGTTAATAAAATCTCATGAATAAGCTATAGACCCCCAAAATGAATTATCTATGCATTGTATTTCATCCCGTAAAAAATAAGCCCTCCTATGTTCGCATTACCAAAAAAAAAAAATGTATAGGTAGTACAATGTGACAATACAAATCTGCTGTGAATGGCGCCTCCATTCATTCTACACTCGGCCATGCGCCCATACAGAAGTTTACCACCACATATGGGGTTTCAGTAAACTCCGGAGGAATTGGGCATCAAACGTTGTAGTGCGTTTCATCATTTAATTTATTCTGAAACTATCAGTTTTGGCCTAAATGAATGTATTTTCCAAAAAATTCTAAAGTTTCTAAATCGCAGGTCCATGTTGTTTTAACCCATGTGAAACACTTAAAGGGTTAATAGACTTAATAGAAGTTGTTTTACATACGTTGAGGGGTGAAGTTTCTATAGTGGGGTAATTTATGTGGTTTTACTATTATTTAGGCCTTTCAAAGTCACTTGACAGCTGAGTTGTCCCTCAAAATGTGAGTTTTGGCAATGTTCATGAAAATGGGAAAATCGCACCTAAAGTTCTGCGCCTCATAACATCCTAGAAAAATGAGAGGACGCATAAAATATCATCTCAACATAAAGAAGACATTCCGTAATTGTTAATTATCAAACTTTCTGGGTAGTTTTACTTCCTGTCTGGAAAGCAGAACATTTCAAACTTGGAAAATGAAGAATTTTTACAAACTTTTGCCAAATTTTCACTTTTTTTCAGACCGAATCGTAAAACGTATCACTTAAATTTTATAACTAACATGAAGTACAATGTGTTACGAGAGGAGGCATAGTAGGCCTTTGAGACCTGGACCGAGGTAGGCCCCGCAATCCTCGGCGTCGGCAGTATATGACCAGCCCCAGGGTCAGACTCGGTCCCAGCCTCCACCAAGTTAACCCAATTTGCCGTCAGCTATATAGTGGCCTTGCCCGGCAGCACTCGTCCACGTGTCTGTGGTCAGGTGGACCTTGTCAGAAATGACGTTGGTCAGGGCACGGATGATGTTGTCTGACACGTGCTTGTGCAGGGCTGGGACGGCACATCGGGAAAAGTAGTGGCGGCTGGGGACCGAATACCGAGGGGCGGCCGCCGCCATGAGGTTTTCGAAAGGCCTCGGTCTCTACCAGCCTATAGGGCAGCATCTCCAGGCTTTGGAGATGTGGATGTTGAGGGCTTGGGCGTGTGGGTGGGTTGCACTATACTTCCCTTTGCGCTCCAGCATCTGGGGTATGGAGAGATGAACGCTGGTGGATGCTGTGGAGGATCGTGGAGGCGAAGATGGGGTTTTCGCACGGGAGGTGTTTGGGCCGGGGTCCTGGGCAGGGGGCTGACTAGCAGATGACACAGGGGAAGGAGCAGTGGTGTGCCCGGCCGGAGGTGAACGGGCTCGGTGCCATTGAGTGGGGTGTTTAGCATTCCTATGCCTGCGCATACTGGTGGTAGTTAAGCTAGTAGTGGTGGAACCCCTGCTGATCCTGGTTTGGCACAGGTTGCACACCACAGTCCGTCGGTCATCCGGTGTTTCTTTAAAGTACCTCCAGACTTCTGAAAATCTAGCCCTCGCCACGGGAGCTTGACTACGTGAAACATTTGGCGCTGATGCACCAGCTCTGGCCCTGCCTCTCCGTCTGGCCCCACCACTGCCTCTTCCAACCTGTTCTGGTATAGGACTCACCTCCGTCTCAGAAGCACTGTTTTCAGCCAGCCTTTCAACCCAGCTTGGGTCTGTCACCTCATCATCCTCCGATCCCTCAGTCTGCTCCCCCCTCGCACTCCCTGCCCTGACAAAAATTTCACCACTGTCTGACAACCGTGTCTCCTCATCGTCTGACACCTCTTTACACACTTCTTCCACTACGTCAATAATGTCATCATCACCCACAGACTGCGACCGGTGGAAAACCTGGGCATCGGAAAATTGCTCAGCAGCAACCAGACAAGTGGTTTGTGACTGTGGGAAGGGTCCAGAAAACAGTTCCTCAGAGTATGCCGGTTCAAATGGCAAATTTTGCTGGGAGGGGGCAGACTGGGTTGAAGGAGGCTGAGGTGGAGGAGCTGGAGGAGTGCTGATTTCGGTGACATGGGTGGACTGCGTGGAAGACTGACTGGTGGACAAATGGCTAGAAGCATTGTCCGCAATCCATGACATCACCTCTTCGCACTGTTCTGGCCTCAACAGTGCTCTACCACGAGTCCCAGTAACTTGAGACATGATGAACCTAGGGAGTGTAGCTCTGCGGCGTTCCCCTGCTCCCTCATCAGCAGGTGGTGTCTCACCCCGCCCAGGACCACGGCCTCTGTCCCCTGCAGTAGTTGGACGCCCACATCCACGCCCTCGTCCTCTACCCCTAGCCCTCGGGTTAAACATTTTCCAAATTAAAGTGTAAACTTTAAATTTTTTGGGTTTTTTTTGGGGGGGGGGTTATTTTTTTTTTATTTTAAACAAAACGATGCTATCCTATTGCTATGGCTAGTTTCTAACCTACACTGACAGCACACAACTGGATTTTGTGCTGTGCCTGATGACTTTGAGTTAAAAAAGAAATAAATGTAAAAAAAAAAAAAATCAGCAGACTGTGCCTAATTCAAATCAAACCCCAAATAAATTGTCCCATTTCGGTGTTTGAGGTGGATATGCGTGTCACTAAGAGCTAAACACCACGGTCGCAAGTCTCCCAGAAAATTCCTCACAATATGGTACTAGCTGCACTACTAGTGGCAGCAAGCCCAGCCACAAGCAAACCAAAAAAAAGTAAAACATAACGCTATTGTAGGCCTAAGTAAGCCGTTGGGGTTCTCCTATGGCTATTTTCTAGCCTACCCTGAAAGCACACTGCTATGCCAGATGACTTTGAGTTATAAAAAGAAATAAACGTAAAAAAAAATAAAGCTACTAGTGGCAGCAAGCCCAGCCACAAGCAAACAAAAAAAAAGTAAATATATAACGTTATTGTAGCCCTAAGAAGGGCTGATGGGTTCTTGTAGAATCACTCCTGCCTAACACTATTCTAATAGAACACCCTAACGCTTTCCCTGACCAGCAGCAGCTCTCTGCGGGAGATGCCATTTTCTCGAGCTGGCGAAATACTCGTCCGAGCAACGAGCAGTTTCGAGCACGCTAATGTGTCAAGCTCGGACGAGTATGTTCGCTCATCTCTACTCTCCTTCATTTAGAAGTGTCAAGAATCTCTCTCAACAGTGGCGGAAAAAGACCCCAGTAGGTCTCGGTGAGAACTTAGAATAAGATGCTAAATACTTCAGAATACATACATATACTCCATAGACATATGCACAAATACATTATATATTGTAAGCTGATGGCCAGTCAGATACTGGAAGGGATGTACATCTCACCAGATTGCTCAGATGGGAAAATCCAGATTTCTTGTTTCTCAGCAAACAACTGTGCATTGTTTAAGCGCTGTGCAATGGGCTAGATGTTTGTGGGAATGGCAGGTAGACTGGAAGCGGGACTTCTGATTACCAACCGCTCTATTCAACACCTTGTGGACACATTTAAGTATGTGTCATTACCAACCACCCAGCAACTCCAGATCCTGACAATACACACACTGTATATAAACACAGCACCATATATATTCTACACATACTATATATACTGTATGCTACACATACAAATACACACACACCAATACCCATCTATCTATACAATACTAATGATATTGTTGTAATAAATGCACCACATACATGAATATATACCAGCTGGGAATATACTGCACATAACTATATAGCACCAAAAATGTCTGTCATAATGGACATATAGACATCACTTACTGTATAAATAGGTTGTAGCTCAAACCCTCCACCTTTGATCTGTACTGGTCTTCATCTTGGGGAGCTCCTCACAGATGACAATTCTTCTCTATCAGTTACAGAACTTTGATAGCTTCTCCGGCCATGAATTATTACTACAAAATTTACCACCAGATGTCTTCAGATCTGTACAGCACATCTCGAAACTGTGTCCCTAAAAACACCACAGTCACTTACAGTATAATGTCAAATAGATATAAACTATGTCCTAATTTATATACAGAAATTTAGTTAATACACCGGTTCAGCAGGCCCCAGATATCTGGCTAGTAGCCTCCAATTGTCCAACAGCCCCCCTATAGTATACATCCAAGAGGTCCAACCTCCCTGTAATATACTGTCTAGTTACCCCCACTCCTTTTAACATAGCTTTGTCTCCACGCACTGAATGACGCAGGGGTATGATGATGTCATCATGGCCGCGGCAAACAGTGAACACAGGCAGAATGCAAGGACGTGTCTCTGACTGTGTTTCTGAATCTGTTCTACATGTGTCTCAATGAGCTTTCATTGAGGGTAGCGCAGAGCTGCAGCTGAAGCTTGTGTATGTGAGATCAAAATAGACAATAGAAAATGATGATTTATAAATGCATGACTAGAAAAGCGCTTAGTTACAACAGGAACCTACCACCATTTGTGCTTACGGATTTTCATGCAGAAAGGTGTCGATAGCCTTTAAGGCTCAAAGTGGTATAAATACACAAAGAAGTCAAAAAGAAAGACCAGCAGGAATATGGTAAGCTTTGGAATAAGAGCAATATGGGTACCTTGAGGTTTTTTCAATCTCTTTTTGTTGCAGCCATTACTCTATTTTCTCTATTCCAAATAGCATAACCTTTGTATTTTTGCATTTGCACAGCCATGTAAATGTTTGGTTTCTGTGGGGCAAATAATTGGCATATTCCTCCTATTTTGTGGATCCGCATGATCAAGCGTATATCAAATTTATATAATTTTGCTGTGTTTTATTATCTTTAAAAAATGTAAATACATTCCTGCATAAGGAATTTGAAGGCATTTGTTGCAAGCTAGTTTTAATACAAGCACTTTGGAAAATGTATGTCCTTAGGATCACTTTTTCTATAAAAAATGTCTTTGGTTTGCAAATTATATAAAAATTACGTCCAGAAAGGTGTAATAGTGATTGCGACATAGTAGGCCTTGGAGCATCCACCACTTGTGATATCTGGTGGGCATCTTGTCTGTTAATGGTTGATGTCTGCAGTGTAACACAGCATTCATGTACTCAGCTACTGAACCCTTTTCATGTAGACTTATTGACAGCACGATGTAGTGCATTCTTATAACTCAAGATTTTCTACCCATCATTTTGAATAATGACAAACCTAGCTGTACAACATAGCGGTGTCCAAAATGCTAATTTATACCTGAAAATATATATATTTATACCCATTTAACCGAATTTATATTGTGAGAGGCTGTAGATTGTTTTCTAAATCAAAAGGAATGTCAGAAAAGTAACAATTCATAAACAGCAGAAGATGCAGGTCAATGTACAAAGGAAGATTTCTTTGAAAGCTAGACCATAATGTGCTGACTGTGGGTTAACTATGTTATTTAAAAGTATATTTTGTTCTTCTAGAAGCCATTTCCATTTATGACCTTTATAGAAACAATCCATTTACAATTTTTAAAAGCCACTTTCTGCATTCCACAAAGCATTTTTCACAATATTTTCAGGTAATTGCACATTAATAGTTTCTTCTAGGGAGGTTGCATTCCTTGGCAATTCTCGATAAAAATGGCCATTCCTATTTGCAGCTCTCTGGTAATTACCTTGACATTTCCACATATGGAATCTGGCTTGTCATGTACGGTAAATCTTGCTCTGCATACTACAGTTCTGGGAGATTTAGATTGACATTTTATTTTCAAATGTTGGGAAAAAAATAATACTAGGCCATTGCACTGTCAAGGGAATTCTGAAATGAACCTTCATCTGACACCTGTCTGGATAAAGCCCTTTGAAATTTTTATTGATGTAAGATTAGGTTCACTATATTTTTTAGTCAGTTGTTACTATTTTGCCATAAAATTGAAAATTCTAAGCAGTAAAAACATTAAAGATTATATTAACGATTATTATTATACAATTTATTTCTATATTATACAAATGGTGATCATTATTATTATTACGTTATGATTAGAGATGAGCGAGCACTAAAATGCTCGGGTACTCGTTATTCGAGACGAACTTTTCCCGATGCTCGAGTGCTCGTCTCGAATAACGAGCCCCATTGAAGTCAATGGGAGACTCGAGCATTTTTCAAGGGGACCAAGGCTCTGCACAGGGAAGCTTGGCCAAACACCTGGGAACCTCAGAAAAGGATGGAAACACCACGGAAATGGACAGGAAAAAGCAGGGGCAGCATGCAAGGATGCCTCTGAGGCTGCTTAATCGCACCATTATGCCAAAATTATGGGCAACAGCATGGCGATGACAGAGTCACAGAATGAAGCTAGATAGCATCTAAAACATCCAATAATTGACCCTGACACTATAGGGGACGGCATGCAGAGGCAGCGGCAGCAGGCTAGAGAGTGTCATGGCGACATACCCTAAATGGACTCAGGCTAAACCGATGCTATCCTATTGCTATGGCTAGTTTCTAACCTACACTGACAGCACACAACTGGATTTTGTGCTTTGCAAGATGAGTTTGAGCTATAAAATGAAATAAAGGTAAAAAAAAAAAAAAATCAGCAGACTCTGCCTCATTCTAATCAAACCCCTAATAAATTGTCCCACTTCGGTGTTTGAGGTGGATATGCGTGTCACTAAACACAACGGTCGCAGGTCTCCCAGCAAATTCCTCACAGTATGGTACTAGCTGCACAACTAATGCCAGCAAGCCCAGCCACAAGCAAACAAAAAAAAGGAAAATATAACGCTATTGTAGGCCTAAGTAAGCCGTTGGGGTTCTCCTATGGCTATTTTGTAGCCTACAATGAGAGCACACTGCTTTGCAAGATGAGTTTGAGCTATAACATGAAATAAAGGTAAAAAAAAAAAAAATCAGCAGACTCTGCCTAATTCTAATCAAAGCCCTAATAAATTGTCCGACTTTGGTGTTTGAGGTGGATATGCATGTCACTAAGAGCTAAACACAACAGTAGCAAGTCCCCCTGCAAATTCCTCACAATATGGTACTAGCTGCACCTAATCCTCATCAACTGTGGGAAATGAGGCTGCATCAATTATGCTGAATCAACAGTTATTCGGCTTATGCAAGTCTTTCATGGCCACCAGAAGTAGCCAGAAATCCTGCCAGGTCCATAGCTGGCCACACGTTAGGGATTTCTGAAGGCCTTTCCTTGACAATTTGTTGTCAGCTTGGAAAACAATGCCATAAGTTGTAACAACTATTCACTCTATCTGGATTTGCAGTACACTGTAGCTTAGCCTCAACTTCCCGTGGTGTTTTTATTTGTCCAATGAAGAAGCCTATGAAAAACACACCAAAAGCGTGCAGCACATCTCCACAACAAACAAAAATGCATATATTTAGGCTTTTCATAAATTTGCCAAAGACTTTAGTAACATCTGGCTGTAGTAATTTTAAAGAATAAAATTTTTTTTTATATATATTATAATAGAAATAAATGAATGCTGGAAGACAAAACATTGGGCAATATTTCAGCTTAAATTGGCTTTTCCGTCATCGCTTAAAAGTGTAAGTGACCTAGTGGTCGAAATCCTGTCACAGGGTTTCCACCCATCTGTTATAGCCATTTAAAGGCAACTATGCACAGTCACAGTTTTTAATAACCTGACTTAAAAGCAGTTTTTTTTTTTTATTCAAGGAGATTCCAAGGTTTACCTTCGCTGTGGCAGCACTGTTGGCTACAGCAAGATTATCTCGAAGCTTTGAAACCCATTCTCCAGTTTATAGTAGACTAAGAAGTGCACATGCGCAGATCTTATGATTACACACCCTGTATGTGGCATAATGATGATGCCTAGAATGCAAAGGGAATGCCCACACATACTTTTTAGCTGGAAATTCCAAAAATCTGAGTGGCTGGTACATGGAAACATACATTTTCATTTATTTCAAAACAATGTATATAGCATGTGATTCACAGGATATCTCTTCCCTGAAATAGCAATAATATACCTATAAGAAATAATGTTGACCATCTGGGTCTATGACATGTCAGAATGCTGGAGACACTCAGCAGTACTTTACGGTTCTTGTCTACAACCTAAATCTCACAAAAACAGTGAGATTGCAGACTGCTATGCATGATTTCCATAGATAAGGAGGTGGGCATCAGCAAGAACAACATAAAATGTCCAAACACAACAAGCAGGTACTCATACAGAGAAAATGGCACAGGGGTAAACAAAATGCAATCCAACACCAAGTAATTAGAGTCATTTATACACTACAGGGCCACATAGGGGTCTCCTGTGTACATTAGTGTGCCCACAATAGCTCACAAGCTTGGGCTTTAGTCACAAACTTGAGAAGTTCTAGGTTTAGTTTAGAAAACCTAAATTTCATATACCCCATTCTGGGGTATATAGAATGACAACTGTTGACAATCCTAATCTCTTGCTGGTGAGAGATTACAAAGGGCACTTCTTAAATGTGCAATGTGAAAAGATTATCCTTGTGGTGGTGGTCGTGCTCTAAGGATACAAAACTTGCTTTCAGGTTCCTCCACAAATTACAGGGGTAGAACCCTGGTAACAAGTAGGGACTTAAAGGGAACCTGTCACCAGGAGACCCATTTTTAGCACTCCCCCAGTCCCCACAGAGCATAGTACATACACTGCCAAAGTGTTTTTGTATAAAATTGGTTTTACAGAAAAAAAGATATGCTATATTGTACCTTTTATTAGCATCTGCTGTGTGACTAGGCAGTTGCCAAAAAGGAGGGACTGGAAAGGAGCAGTCCCCCCCACCCTTGGGAAACATGTGACCATTTCAAATATATGAATTACTCCCCACACTCGGGATTGGCTGTAGAGGAGCAGGGGGCGTTGCTAAGCCAAGTGATGGGTGTTTTCATATATTTGAAAAGGTCACATGTAGTAGCTGTTCCCCAAGAGTGGGGCGGGGGGGACTGCTCCTTTCCAGACCCTCCCATTTGGCAACTGCCTAGTCACACAGCACATGCTAATGAAAGGTACAATATAACATATCTTTTTTTCTGTAAAACCTATTTTTAATACAAAAACACTTTGGCAGTGTATGTACTATGCTCGGTGGGGACTGGGGGAGTGCTAAAAATGGGTCTCCTGGTGACAGGTTTCCTTTAAGCTGAAAACTAGTGTCGGTGACATTGTGCGATGTGTTATTTGTGGTTATAATGTTGAATGATTTTATAATTTTATATAGGATTTTTAAGAAGTAGAAAAATAAGCCTTAAACTGAATAAATACATAAGTGTTCATTTACTTTCCCTGTCCAATCGTGATCCCGACGTTGTCCGACGTTGATTCGGAGCTTGCCGGGATTCACTAAGGGCAGGAGCCCGATATCCACTAGCTGTTGCTGCTGAGCCGAGGTCCGCCGGAGTTCACTATTCTCTTCCTGGTGCATGTAAGTGTGTGTCAAGCGTGTATTGTTTTTAAAAAAATCCTGTGGGTTTTCCGAATCCGTCAGTTTGCCAATGGCCACTCTCCCCGTTTTCCATCGCATGCAACCTGCCACTGATGTGACACAATCTGATTGCATGCACCAAAAACCCTGGGCAATTCGCTGCAAAACGGTAATTTTTGGGAAACCCAACGAAAATGAGCGATTCGGGCCCTTAGTAAATGAGCCCCAAAATGTCAGATATATCTGTGTTATTTATTGGAGTTTAAAAAAGAGGAAGAGCTGCCAAAGCCTTCAGCAGTGGACCTTATAAACAATGACCGTTCCAAAAAGTTCAGGACCTTCTTAACAGAAAACTATCATGTGTATTTAGCAGGAAGCATACTATAGAGCAGGAGGAGCTAAGCATATGAATACATAGGGAGAATTTATCAAAAATATTTCCAAGTAAAACAGTTAGATAAAACAGCCTAACAGTATGCTGTGCCATATGTATAAGATGTCTGATGCTGAATGGTAAATCTGGAGTCATTTAAAGGGGTTTTCCCACGAAGAAAAGTTAGGTTCTATCCATGAAAACGTGGCGGCCATCTGCTCCATTAATCTGACGGAGCCACAAATGGTCCAACGGACCCCTCGTTTTCGTGATCTGTGGGGTGCTTAGCAGTAAGATCCCCACCGACCAACAAGTTTGGCCCTATTCTGTGTATAGGGCCTAATTTTTCTTTGTGGGAAAACCCCTTTAAGACTGTGGAGCCATACTTTGTACCATCTATTAGTTGGTCCAGTTTACTAGTATTGAGATGCACTTTTCCTAATTATCCGGAAAAATGATGATAAAGATCTCCTATGAGTTCAACAGAAAGAGGACCCGGCGCAGTATGTTTTAGGGTCTATTGATCCATAAAATATTAAAAACAAAATGCGTTTCGGATCCCAGAATGGATCCTTCATCAGTTTTATATCTCTGTCAACATACATGCGGTGTTTTAAAAAGATTAGGAAAAAGATTATCCGAAGGAGATTGTAAAAAATGCAAAACATAAAGCTAGCAAATACACACAGCTAGATTGTCTACAGTCTATGAAGAACACACCACTGGATGAAAAGAAAGAGAATAATCAAATTAGGTTTATTACCACATACACTTTGTCTGCCTTGGTCTGCCAGCATATGTCAATAGGTAGGCTCAGAGTATACCAAAAACATGTGATCCCAGCCTTAGGTTTGTTTGCATGACCGCATCTATTTATACAGCTGCTCTTGTTGAGTTTCTCCCCTGCAGATATTATTGTCGTGGTTGAAATTGTTTGCACAAATACTTTTAATACTTTGGGGACTGTAACTGTCACACTTCTTTATAAGACACAATGGGGCACATTTACTTACCCGTCCCATAGCGATCCCCGCTATGCATTGTCCAACGAGGATTCGGGTCTGCCGCGATTCACTAAGATTATGCGTCCAATTTCCTGCATGTTTCGCTTCCCCCGCTGAGGTCCGCCTGAGTTCACCTTCTTCCTGATGTATGTGAGTGCTGATCTTGCGACACAATTTCGTTTTTTAAATTCCGCAGTTTGTCCGAATCAGTCGGGTTGTCCGACGTCCATGGCCCTGATTTGTATCGCATGCAAGCTGGAGCCGATGAGCCACAATCCGATCACGAGCGCCAAAAACCCAGGGCAATTCAGGGCAAAACGGTAAAAAGTCGGGAAACCCAACGAAAATGCGGCGTTCAGACCCTACACACATGTCTGACATGTATAATGATGTGACACTCCTTGTGCTGGCTCTTCTATGTGCTTCCTGGCACTGGCGCCCCCTGCAGCCTGTGTGTGTATGAGATACTCCTATACACATGACTGACAGCCTGTATAATGATGTGGCACTTCTGGCGCTGGAACCTATATGTGCTTCCTGGTGCTGGCTGCCATGCCCACACAAAGATCCGAGCTAAATCATGTTTTTAGGCGGCCATCCTTTACAATTTGCGATCTGTATATGGCAGTATATGGTAGGATCAAATCATACAACCTAGGGTATAAGTACACTAGGGAGTCTGAAAAATAGTAAAAAATTTCAATAACAAAAATTAAAATAAAAAATTTTATAAAAAAAAAAAAAAAAAAAAACATAAAATTCAAATCACCTCCCTTTCCTAGAACTGCTATAATATAACTAAACAGTAAAATCATAAACACATTAGTATCGCCTACGTCCGAATTCCCCGATACATACGCACAAAATATAAGAAGTTTTTCTTACTGCGTTTTAACCCCCATTTTTTTTTTTTGTACAGGAGGTTTTAATTTTTGTAAATGTATGAAACATTATAAAACTTATACAAATTTGGTATCCATGTGATCGTATTGACCCAATGAATAAAT